>FYEV01001810.1:704798-728902 GCA_900188565.1 Geosmithia flava
CACCCCTGTTTTGCCCGTGGGCGGCCTCCCATTTTTTTTTTCTGCTACGGCTGGGCTGGCCTTGCCTTAGTAGGGTGGTGGCTCTCTCTCTCAGTGTAGCAGCCCTTGTCTGGGCTCTCTCTCTCAGTGTGGTCTGTCTCTCTGTGTGAGTGTGTGTGTGTGTCGCACGTCATGGCCCGAGGTGCCACGATCAGCAGCACCACCAACAGAGGTAATAGCGGCAGCAGTAAGGGAAGCACTGGTAGACGGCTCTTGGTCGTCGTGGTTGCACTCTCCCAATCTATTACCCTCGTCTCCGCTACCGCTACTGTCCTTGCCTCTTCCGCTACTGCTGCTGCTGCTTCTGCTGCCGCTGTTGCTGTTGCTGGTCATCCTCCAGTTGCTAATGTTGTCGACGCTGATGCTGATGCTGCGTTCACTCTCTGCAGTGACGCTGGTCAGCATATCGACGACGAAGACGACAACTCCTCACTCTCATCATCATCATCACCACCCTCATCTTCAACTTTAAGACGACATCACCAGATCGACTCCTTCTCCTCCTCATCATCCTCTTCTTCTTCACACCCAACTACGACGCCTCCTCCTTACTCACAACAACAACTACAACAACATCATCATCAGCCACATCAACCACTCTACACACAACAACCACCACCACCACCCGACAATCTGGACCGAAAAGCCTCCCGGCCGCTGGGGCGCCGGGATCATGGCCAGGGTTCCGTCGCGCGCGACCGTGATGCCGTCATGACACGCAGAAAGATGGATGAGGAGGCCGTTGCCGGCATCGTAGTCGGTGTTGTCCTTGGTGTCGCCCTCCTCATCTGCTGCTTGTACCCCGTCATCGTCGGCCGCGTCAAGAAGCACAGGCGAGCCAAGTACGGCTACACCTCCCACTATCGCGGCAGCCCTTCCATCTTTCTCCGTCGTCTCTCCTCCAGTGGGTCATATAAGCGCGACGACACCACTGCCACCCCACGCGACAACCATGACCCGACAACTACCGCCACCACCACCAGTCCACGAGATCCTTATGCATATGCTTCCGCTGCAGCTGCCGCCGCCGCCGCCGCCGGTGGTGGTGCTGCTACTTCCATCGTCGTCCCCCGCTCGTATGGCCCTCAGCAGCAGCCTGCCACGGCATACGTCAACGCCTCTTTGGACCCAAACATCGCCATCGAACCTATCCCCCTTCACCCCGGCACCGCCTACTTCTCCGACGCCTACCTCTCTAACCCTTTCCCGCCATGCCAATGCGCCGTCGGCCCCAACGAGACCCTGCCCGTTCAGCAGGTCGTTCTCAAGGGCACAAGCGAGGACTACTACTGCCCTCATATCCCCTCCGAGGCCTTTGGCATGTACCCGACGCCGGGCTCGCCAGCGGCATCCATCGCTGGCTCCATCATCCAGAAACCGCCCCGCGCTGCCGCCGCCGCAGGCTCCCGTGTCAGCCGCACCCTCAAGGGCATCTTTGGCGGTCACCACCACTCCCCGCCTCCTCCTAGCACCGACGAATACGGCTACAGTACCACCAGGGGCTTTCAACCAAGCCCTCGAGGCGCCCCCGCCACCGCGCATCTTCCTTACGTTCAGGCCTCGATTCAGGAACGCGGCGGTCCTAATCTCGAACGGGGTCTTCCTCAAGACGACTACACGGCCGTACAGCATCCGCCAGCGGGAGAAGTCAGCCGCGGGGCCTACTACATGCCGCCCCCGCTACCGACAGCCAGCCATCATCATCTTTCCGCTGCTCCTGGATTCGCCCCCGTCACCGTCAATCCCATGGACATCATGCCCGCCTCGACCGAATCCGAGCTGTGGCACCGCACCGACTACCAGATGCTCGCTAGCTCTCACGACTCACAGCAAGATTACGCCAGTCAGCCGATGCACAATATGCAGAGCGCCACCCCGCAGTACCTATACGCGCCGTCGCCGTCGCCCGAGACCTTTCAACTAGCTGCGGGTGGACCTCCTCCTCCTCAACCTTCTCCTCAGCCTCCTCAACCACCTCAGCAGCAGCAGCTCCCACCTCATCCGCCACCGCCACAAGTCCGTATCCAGCCGTCACCGGATTCCGACGACGTCAATCAGCCGTATCAAGTGAAGCGGGAGTCTGTGAGCAGCAACACAGACGGAGGCCTCTCTCTCCTCCCTCAAGCACACGCCCACACCCATGCACACGCACCGCAGCAGACTCTGGCAGCCCCTGGGCCGTCATTGCCGAGCCAGCATTCCCTGTCGTCAAATCTTGGCGGTACTCACATCAAATCGGAACTGTCTACACCGGGCACGGGGCAGGGGGGATCGGCATCGGGAGCAGGATCTGCTGGCGCCGCGTCGACGACTACGCATAGTACGCCGTCTAGTCAGATTGATACGGCGTCACCAGAGTCGCAGAACAGCTCAGACTTCAACCAGGCCGCGTCGCCGAGTGCCTTGGGTATCCCTTCGCCCAAGGGAGAATATTGCTGTGATGAGCCGGGGTGCAATCAGACGTTTGATCAACCTCATAAACTCAAGTATGTTCGGGGTGTCTCTTTCTCAATGCACGCATGTAGTGTGTATCGCTAATGCACCTGGGTAAATTTGCTAACATTCGAACAGGCACCACCGAAGATATCACAGCAAAGATCACAAGTGCCCATACCCAACGTGCGGCAAGGGATTCGGCACAAAGACGCACCTGCAGCGACACATCAACGATCGCCACGAGAAGAAGAAGAAGTTCCACTGCTCGATCCAGGGCTGCGATTACTCCAGGGCCGGCGGTAAGGCCTTTCCACGGAAAGACAACTGGAAGAGGCACATGACCAAGATTCACAGCATGGATCATGATGCACTTCCTGAACCGGTGGAGATTGATCAAGATATGGTTGGGTCAGAGGCTTAAGTGGGGTCTTGTCAGGTCTTGCACTACATATATATACACATGTATAATATGTATCATATATACTATATGTGTATGTGTGTGTGTGTGTGTCTTCGTTTAAGGCATGCAACAAAAGGTCAGGGCATAAATATTGGTCTAGAGGTCTAGACGAGCATATTCAGGATGTCAAGGACATATCAAGGCGCATATATTTCAAGGTGTCAAAAGGGAAACGGCGTATAAAAAAGGAACAAAAAAAAAGAAGAAACAATTGTATTTATCATACTAAGCGGGCAGGAATATCCTTTTTTTTTCTCTTCTTTTTTTCTTTCTTTTCTGCTTTGCATATTATATTATGTAAAGAGAGAAAGACATGGCATACGGAGTCTTTGGGGGGGTTTATTTTTACTACAAATGGGTCACGATGAATGGATCTGGCGTTGCTTGTTTTCAAGGATATCATAAAGGCGGGACCTTTTACAGTTCACATATAACTTCTATCGTGTTTGTTTTTCTTGTTTACTCATGTTCTCTTTTTGGAGATCACTTTTCTCTTCTCTTCTTGATAGTATTACTACTAGTTTATATGGACTGGCATTGGTTTGAATAGTTGAATGCACATCTGTGTATGGCACAGCTTGTGTGTACCATTGATCTTGATATGAATTTGAAGGCCATACACTTTATATATATGCCCGGCTGAGGCAGTGTGATATCACTAGTATAGTATGTCTAAACGTGATATCAAATGACAAAACTAGTAGTAGTAGAATGAAAAGAGAAACATGGGGCATCGTTACAGTACGGTTAAAAGAAGAAGGGAAGAAACCAAATCCCAAGAACAAATGAAGACGTAAGAAAAGAAAGGCAAAAAAAAAAAAAAAATCAACTCATATCCCGTATCAACTTCCTAGCAAGTTTCCTCTGATCATCGACGCCCAAACCCCTCTCATCCGTCTCCTGCACGGCCCTACCGACGACGACGACAGTCCTGGCACTCTCGCTGTCGACCCAGAAGCGGCCGTTCCTGCCCGTGGCCGTCTCGAACTGCAGACCAGCCGAGGCGAGCTCCTCGAGCACGACGACAGCACTGCCAGGCTGCTTGGCGGCGGCGCCGGGCGAGAGCATGAGCCTCCTCGCCATGCCGAGGGACACGGGGAAGAGCATCCCGCCCGTCAGGGGACCCAGGCCCTCCGACTTTCCCGTAGAGGGGTGCACGCACTCGAGCTCGGCGTCCATGTGGCGGTCTGCCGTGCTGACGCGGGCGTAGACCAGGCTGCCCGAGGGCAGCTGGGGTCGCGTCTTCTTGCTGGCTGACTCGAAGGATAGGTGGGGGAGGAGGGCGGGCGAGGTGTAGTCTGATAGGGAGACGAAGAAGCTTTCTGCTGCGCTGTGGCGGACGGTGCCTATGACTAGCTCGCCTGTGCGGGGGGTGTACTGCATTCTGTCAGTTGGCGAGCGAAGCGAGAAGGACCCCCGGTAGGGCCGCCGGAGGCATAGTCACAAAAGAACGAGCGAGCGTAGCGAGAAGTAACCCCCGGTAGGGCCGCCGGAGGCATATTCAAGAGAGGGGGGGAGGGGGGTAGCTTACCCTTCCTGATGAGGTTTCTATCCTGATAGCATTCTTCTGATGATCCGTCACCAAGCGTCCGGCTAGTGTGGGGATTATATCGTTGGGAGGAGCATGACGGAGACCGGGGCCAAGTCGCAGGGCCTTTTTCGGGTGAGATGGGATGAGGGAAGGGTCAATCTCGTCTCCTGGGAGGACGAAGACGGATTCAGAGGCCATTGTGTGTAGAAGTTGGTTGGGGTGTATATGAGGGTTGTATGTACTAAGAAGAAAAAAAGCACGGCTACTGAACTGCTTTGCCATCGATTGACGTGGTGGGGCTGGCTGGCTGCGTAGGAGAGGAAAATCCTTATCTTATCGGGGGATTTCTATTCTGACCACGGTGCTGACCACTGATTGAAATTTTTGGGCTCAGAAACTGCCCCCACCACTAAAAACATCCTTTCCCTTCTCTTTTTCCACCACCCCGCCGAAACGACGACCCTTGGAAATTTGCGCCTCTCTCTCTCTCTCCCATTATTGTCCATAACCTAACTCGTGGACAACACCTTTTTCTCTTTTTCTTTTTTTTTTTTTGTTTCCTTCTTCTATATTACGTTCCCCACCCCCCTCCGACTTCATGGCTCAGAACAACTCGGGCCCTGAGCCCAGCGACAGGGTTGTCATTGGTATCACCTTTGGCAACTCCAACAGCTCTATTGCCTACACTGTTGACGACAAGGCCGAGGTTATCGCCAACGAGGATGGAGGTATGTCATCTGGAGGAGGACGGGACTATTGAATACTGCCACATTGAGGGGTGGTAACACGAAGTTCTCTATGCTAACACACGAATAGACCGTCAGATCCCCACCACTCTGTCTTACGTCGACGGAGAAGAGTACTACGGTGCTCAGGCCAAGGCTTTCCTTGTCCGCAACCCCAAGAACACCATCTCCTACTTCCGCGAATTCCTCGGTCAGGAGTATGTACCCTTCTATACGCAATTATGATACCCCAGAAAGACGTCAGTCACTAACAAAACGACCACTCACACAGCTTCAAGTCCATCGACCCCACCCACTGCCATGCCGCCGCCCACCCCGAGGACGTCGACGGCAGCATCTCCTTCAAGGTGCAGGACAAGGCCGGCGAGGAGACCGCCTCTGCCGTGTCGACGTCTGAGGCCTCGACGCGCTTCCTGCGCCGCCTGGTGACGTCCGCCTCGGAGTACCTGGGCAAGAAGGTGACGTCTGCCGTCGTGACGGTGCCGACAAACTACTCGGACAAGCAGCGCGAGGCGCTGATCAAGGCGGCCAACGACGCCGACCTGGAGATCCTTCAGCTCGTCTCTGACCCCGTGGCGGCCATCCTGGCGTACGACGCCCGCCCCGAGGCCAAGGTCGAGGACAAGGTTGTGGTGGTGGCGGACCTGGGCGGCACGCGCTCGGACGTGGCCGTCGTGGCCTCGCGCGGCGGCATGTACACCGTCCTGGCTACGTCGCACGACTACGACTTTGCCGGCGTGCACCTGGACAACGCGCTGATCGAGTACTTCGCCAAGGAGTTCATCAAGAGCCACAAGACGGACCCGCGCGAGAACACCCGCAGCCTGGCCAAGCTTCGCCTCGAGTCCGAGGCTACCAAGAAGGCCCTCAGCCTGGGCACCAACGCCCAGTTCAGCGTCGAGTCCCTGGCCGACGGCATCGACTTCTCCATGACCGTCAACAGGATACGCTACGAGATGATCGGCCGCAAGGTCTTCGAGGGCTTCAACCGCCTGGTCGAGGGCGCCATCAAGAAGGCTGGCCTCGACGTCCTCGACGTCGACGAGGTCATCATGTGCGGAGGCACCTCTCACACCCCCCGCATCGCCAACAACCTGCGCGGCATCTTCCCCGAGACCACCACCGTCCTCGCCCCCGCCACCAGCACCTCGGCCATCAACCCCTCGGAGCTGCAGGCCCGCGGCGCCGCCCTCCAGGCCTCGCTGATCCAGGAGTACGAGGCCGCCGACATTGAGCAGTCGACCCACGCCGCCGTCACCACGGTCAAGCACACGGCCAACGCCATCGGCGTCATCGTCTCCGACGGCTCCTCCGACGTCTTCACCCCCGTCATGGCCTCGGACACGGCCGTCCCCGCCCGCCGCACCGTCCACATCCCCGCCCCCGCCGACGGTGGCGACGTCCTCATCAAGGTCGTCGAGGGTGGAACCCACATCAAGGTCACCAAGCCCGAGCCCAAGGCCAAGGAGGACAAGGCCGACGCCGACGAGGATGACGACTCTGACTTCGACTCTGACGACGAGGACGAGGAGAAGCGCGAGAAGGAGTGGAAGATTGGCGGTCTCCTCGCCGAGGCTGCCGTCCGCGGCGTCAAGAAGGGTGGCAAGGTCGAGGTCACGATTAACGTCCAGGCCGACCTGGATGTCACCATCACTACCCGTGAGGTCGGCGCCAAGACTGGTGTCCGTGGTACTCTGGGTGGTCAGTAAAAAAAAGGGTGTTTGACAGATCTCTCTCTTTTCTCTCTTTCACTCTGTCTTTCTCCTTTTTTTTATGATGTTCTTGTCACGAAATACACGTATGATGGGGAAATGGGTGAAACAAACCGACAAAAAAAAGGATGAAGGAAAATATAGGTGGTTTAGATGTTAGGGTACACTAAAAAGAATAGAAGGATGATTTTATGCTTTTTTGTTCTCGTTCTGTTGCTAGACATTTGATGTTTCATTTCAATAGTTGTCCTGTGTAGTTCCTCTTTCTTATACTGGAACACACACACAAAGGTTTTATATATACGGATTTCTAAGAAACGCAAAGTGAACAAATACTTGACAAGACGCCCTGATACCGAAAAAAAAGAAGCGATTGAAGATACAAAAAAGAGTTCAAGAAGTCTTTAAGAAGGCAACTTCCACGCCACGAGATCGTCCCTAAGCTCACCCTCACCAACCTCTCTCGCCGTCGTCCCAGACCCAACACTCATATCGTCACTCTGACTAAAGCTCATCATACTGGTGCTCCGACTGAGTCTGAGGTGTGGAGGGTCCCTCTCGTCATCTGGAAGTGGCATACGGAGATGCAATTGCTGATGTTGCTGGTGCTGCTGTTGCTGATGGTTCGCATTCTTGGAACCAACACCAGCACTGGGGCCAGGTCGTCCAGCACGTCCAGTGACGGTGGCCGCACTCTTGGCGCTCGTCGAGCTGTTACCTCGCTTGTGCTGTTGGTGATGAGACTTGTGGGTGGCACTGGTGCCCGTGTTGCCGGCCTGCTGGTTACGATGACGGTGGATGTGTAGATGGCGGAGGTCGCTGGGACGAAGGGTGCTGGAGGAGCCTCCTGCGCCTGCACCTGTGTTGCCGGCTGTGCTTCCGCTGAAATCGGTGCTGTCATGTCCGTCTATGTCGTTGTCGGAGTCGGAGTCGCTCCCCATGTCGCGCTGCGTCTTCCACCCGTTTCCTCCGGTGAAGATGTCTTCTATGCATTCATCTGCCGGGAGCTCGGTGGGCAAACGACACCATGAGGCGGATAAGACGCGACGGTATAGGTCGTGGACGTCGGCTGAGTCTTGAGCCTTGGCAAATGTTGGGGTTGCTTAAGGGGGGCAAGAAGTTGTATGTTAGCTTTTTTTTTTTTTGGGAGAAGGGTTAGTTGGCAGGAGAGAAATGGGCTACACATACAGCCAAGTTCTTCTTTTGCTTGCTGCTGCTGCTGTTGCTGTTGCTGCTGCTGCTCGTGGGTCGGCTCATGCGGCACGATGCCAGCTATACCCGAGAATGCGGTGGCTGTCTTGAGTGGTGGCGCGGAGAAGTTCCGGTCCCCATCCACCTGAACCATGAGTATGCTCAGCTTGAGGGTGCTGTTGATCTTGCTCTCCTGCA
The DNA here is from genome assembly GCA_900188565.1 of Geosmithia flava. Classification (NCBI taxonomy): domain Eukaryota; kingdom Fungi; phylum Ascomycota; class Sordariomycetes; order Hypocreales; family Bionectriaceae; genus Geosmithia; species Geosmithia flava. The sequence continues at coordinate 713,112 of FYEV01001810.1, forward strand.
GGAGATAGCGACGGACGATGCCCTCGGGGGAGTCACCGGCGGCACCGGTGCCCACCGAGGGGCGCCGGTTGGTAGGGCTGATGTCCGGGCTATCGCCTCCTGCGGCTCTGCGGGCAGCGCTGTCCTTGCGGCTATTGATGATGGGTTCGCTCTCAATGACGTACTCGCTCAGGTTGAGCTTGACCACGCCCAGGGTGAGCTTGTCGCCGGACGAGAACTCCTGCATCACCTCGAACTCGGCGGGGCAGTCGGTCAGATTGTTGGACTTGTCTACCGAGATGCGGATGTTTTGCACGTGCTTGCTGAAGCCGTAGTCGACATGGTGGTTGACGACGGGGCATTTCGCAGTGCGGCCGCGGTGCTCGGCGTGTATCGAGTGCGCCAGGTGCCATTTGATGGTTGACCTGCCTGATACCAGGGGCACATTGTTTAAGTCGTAGATCTGTTTTTCTCTCTTCTTTAGCTACTGGTATAGATGTGATGTCGTTTGAAACAACTCTCACTCACCTTGAGATATAACTCAAATCGGGGCTGGATTGAGTTGTTCAAACATGTCAGTATATATCGTCATGTGAGAGAGAGAAAGAATGGCCATTGCAGTTGTACCTTGCGGCCCTTGCCAACTATTCTGGATGTCAGTATTTCTTTTCCTTTCAACATTTTTTTGTGTGCAGAAGTGTGGTTAGATGTAAAGGGAAGAAAACTCACTTAAGGACTCCATGCCCCTCTAGATCATGCCAGCGCCAGTAGCCATTTGAGTCAATCTGCGTGTGTATCTGATCTGCGTGTCGCACCTCTGCCACCTGTCGCCCGCAAAGTCAAAGGCCACGTACAGCCCTAGAACAACCGTTTAAGGATTTCGTCACTCAAAGGGTAACTCTTGAATAGTATGCGGTCTTGTCTCACAATAGCAGTGAGTTGGAAGGGGGAAATATCAAGTAGCCGAGGGAGCCGGCCAGGAGTGATATGTGTGACTTGTAACTCGGGCAGAACAGTGTGCACTTCGCTCAATATAAGACGAAATCAATAAAAAGTTTTTAAAAAAGAAAGCCAGCATACAGGTGTGCAGCGACGATGCAAAACAAGTTAGAATGATGATGAAGACTGGAAGTTGATGACACCCATATTGACGACCCCCTCTGACGTTATCTTAGTACTACCGGGTACTCCTGCCAGTTCCCTGGCAGTGGGGTGCTTCTATTATCGATAAGCTCCGACGCCTATTTTCTTTCTTTCGGAGCTCTTCAAGGTTCACGACACTTTTTTCTCCCCTCAAAAAAGGGAAGCACCCAAATTCGCTGCGCACAAATCACGGCCCCGATTTGTGTGTGTGTGTGTGCTAATAGAGGCCAGCCATGGGTCCCAAGCCGGGAAATGATGGAGGCTCAGCCCCGAACAACAAGCGCAAAGCTGGCGGCGGCTCACAACCTCAGCAACCCGGCCGCAGCGACAAATTCCAACAACGACGCGCCCAAGTTCATGCTGCGCGAGCCATTCCCGCCCAGCCTGCCAATGCAGCTCTCAGCAAGGATGGAGAGCTCGACCTCCAGGCCTTTGTGGCCGCACACGAATTCGAAATCCGCTCCCTGGAGCAGAGCATGGCCACGTCCAAGTCCGCGGGGACGAGTAGGGCCTTCCAGCAGGTCCCTCGAGGCCTGCGCCGCCGCACGGCCAGCCACAACCCGAAGCGCGTTCCAAAGCGACTCAGGACACGCGCTCTGAGGGAGATGGATGAGGATAACACTCCCACTGTCGAATCTCGTAAGAGGAGGCCTGGCACCACGAGGGCGAGGATACGTGCCGAGACGGCAAGGAAGCTTCGCATACTGGCGGCGCGAAAGAAGAAGAAGCAGGAGAAAAAGAAGGATCAGGAAGATGAGAATGTCATGAAGGACGACGATGCCGATAAAGACACTGACAAGTCCAAGGGTTCTTCTACGACCAAGACCCCGCGACCTCCCAAGATCCGCCGAAACGCTCTCAACGATCCGCCCGAACCACCATCCAGATTCAAAAAGAGACAGCTCAACAAGACGTGGCTGCCCACACACGCATGGCACGCCAAACGCGCGCGCATGACGCCCCCCAAGGAGCCGCTCTGGGGATTCGCCATACCCACAACACCCAACGAGAAGATCTACCGGCCCGTTCACAGAGCGCAAGGCGAACGCGGCGCCGTCGTGTGGGACATGAGCCACGTGAGCACCATTGGCCTATATGGCAACTCTGTCGGCGTGGAGAGGGTCTTGCGGCGCATAGGTGTCTCGCAGGATGCCTGCTGGAACAACAAGGGGAAAAAGTGGCGGGCAGGCAGCCGTAGCTGGTCGGGTATGCTGGAGAAGGCGGCAAAGGATGGCGGCCAGCGACAGATGTGCCCAGGGACCATATTCTGGAACCCGGTACCCTCCGAGGTTGAACCCCAGGGTGATTCTACCAAGATTCAGGTAACCGAGGAGGAGAAAAAGCCGAGGAAAGAGAAGCGGGAACTGCTCCTACGTGTCCACCCAGCGTCATTCAAAGAGGTGTTTGACGAGCTCCTCCGCCTGGCCAAGATGGAGACACCCCAGCTGTACATTGAGGACCTCCGCTACCAAGTCGGCAGCATCGACATCTCGGGTCCGGCATCGACAGAGGTACTCCTGTCGGTACTGACGCCGTACGCGACCAAGTCGAAGCCCAAGACAAAAGATGCCGAGCTTTTCCAGGCCCTCAAGGGCCTGACCAACCCGGCCGCCCTACCCGACCGAGCCATGCTCAGCTTCTCCATCCAGGACCCCCGACTACGATACCCGCCCCGCAGGCCGACAGTTCCCGAGGGCGAAGACGCAGAGATGAGCCTGATGGAGACGATAGCGGCGTGGCCCGCCGAGGACGACCTACGACCGCACGGGATATTCGACCGGCAAGCCCGCCATTCGGCATCCTGCCTCCCTTCGCAGAAGATGATCAACCGGCGGCGACGCAACACCGCTCCGGGATCTTTCGTGAGACCGTGCTTGGCTGACCCGGCCATTCCGGTGGTTTTACTCGCCAGCCGCTCCGGCTCCGCCAACCAATCCCAAGGCACGTGGACCCTCCTAGCTCCGTGGGCGTGCATCATGCCTCTGTGGTACAGCATTGTTCACTGCCCGCTCTCGTCAGGGGGCAACCCGCGCTTCGCAGGTTTGGCAGAGACGCGCCAGGTGGCCTTTGAGAGGGGCCTTCCCTGGTTCCCGGCCGACTTCCCCGCCACAGAAGCCGGCGCACGCTGGGAGCGCCAACAAAGGGCTATGCGCAGGAAGACGTGGGGTCGCAGGCCAAAGAGCAAGAGGGTCGAGTGGGATAGTCTGGATCTGGGAGCTGGCAGGAAGGGTGAGATCGGCGACGGTCTAGCATGCGACTACGAATACCTGTTTCAACTCGGGGGGAATAATCCCTCCCATGCAGACGAGGACAGCATGGACGTTGATTCTATCCCGCAGCCCAAGGGTGACGACCCCCTCTCCTCGCTCAGCCATACCACCACCCTGAACAGCAGCAACAGCCGTCCTCATTCCCTTCTAAGCGTGCGCGTATCTCTCCTATCAAGAGGCACAGTCGGTCCCTGCGCACGGATCTACAGACTACCCCGCGCACCACCCGAGCCCGAAGCCACATCCCCAGGCGCCCAAGTCCCCGCCACCATCCCCCCCTCATCCTCTCTCCAGCGTCTCCCGCACGACCTACGCACGCAGTGGCTCAACCGTGCCAACGCATCCACCACTCCCACCAAGTCAGACGACGATGACAGAAACGATAAGCAAAACGACTCGCGTAAACGCCAACTAGCCAGACGTCTCCTCATGGATCCCCCGCAGCCGCTCAACAGGCCTAAACCGAACGTCACGGATATAGGAGGACACCACCCTCTTGTCCCCGACGCGGAGGACCTGATTGGGTTTGTCACAACGGGGTCATACTGTCTCACCAGGGGGAGGGGCGTGGCCATTGGGAGTGTAGCGGTTGATAAGCTGGATGCTGCTGCTGCTGCTGGGAAGGACAAGGTCGGTAGACTTTGTATAGTGCGGAATGCGGGGGAGAATGTCGGGTGGATTGCTAGGTGGGAGGAGGCTACATGACAGGTGTATTACTAGCAGTATTTAAATAAAAAGCATACAGTATGTCATATAAGAAGTCAAGTGGCTGTTGTCCTGATACGTAGACGGGCGGTGACGACATTGATGGGCAAGGGCGTAGATGACATTGGGATATAAAGTGCGAGCTCCTCTCTACCTCTGTTCCTGTTTTCTTCTTCTCATATTCTCGGAACAACATTCTGATACCAAAATCAACACTTTTCCCAAAAAGACTTCTTACAAAGAGAAAGAACGAAAAAAGACCAATCGATCCCATCATGACTTCTCAAGTAGTTCACGGTGGATGTCTATGCGAAGGCGTCCGATATAAGATAACTTTCCCTCCGGACCACGACTTTGCCAAACATGTGAATACTCTACCCCACATTCAAAGAAAGAAACAAATTCTATCAAAAGGGGAAGATGAGATGACAATAAAAGAGAGTAGAAAGAAGGGGGGGCGAGAAAGGAGTAGAATGCTAATGAATGTATCCCCAGTCATCAACATGCCAATGCGAGCAGTGCCGCAAGAACTCGGGCTCCCTCATCGTCACCATGCACGAGATACCAAGATCCTACATGGAGTACACGACCTCCCAGACCCTCCGACTCTACCACTCCACGCCAGGCGTATCCCGGGGGTTCTGCCACCTCTGCGGGGGGATGCTCTTCTGGCGTCGCGACTCGTCCGACAAGCTCAGCTTGACGGTGGGCTCAATCGACAAGGCTGATCTGAAGAGATATAATTCACTCAGTGTGGCCACCACCCATCTCTGGTGTGAGGATGAGATTCCGGGAGCGACGGATAATACGACTGGTCATAGGTGGAAGTATGATGAGGATGGGGAGAGGGTTTGAGGGAAGTAGTAAGAAGAAATAACTTGGTAGTAATAAGAATCATTTCAAATCATGTTCTGATTTTATTCATGGTGTAATCAACAACCACCTCAAGAGTTGGGGGAAAAAAACAATTGGTATATCGATGGGAAATACTCTCTCCCTCGTTTTAATAAAGAAAAACGCCTCAAAAAGAAAACAAAAAAGGCTACTTTGTTGCTTTGAATAACAAAAGGAAGACACACAAAACAAATCAATCTTCCTCGGATATCTCACTCTCGTCACCATCACCACCAGCCGGTGTACCAGTATTGCTCATCTCCACAGCCTCAAAGGCCTCTTCGAGATCCTTTTCCAGATCATCCTCCAGGTTAGGACTGGCAGGTTCCGGCTCTGGGTCTGCCCTCTGCTGCTGCTGCTGCTGCTGCTGCTGCTGGCGCGGTGGCCCATACAGTCCCTCCTCATCATCATCGTCATCCTCATCTTCCTCATCTGATTGCTGGTTGTTGTGGTTGTGGTTGACGGGACTGGGAAGTTTGAAATCGGCATCTGGCTCCTCCTCTGCGCTCTCGCCGTCCGCGTCGTCGGCCTCAGACTCACGCTGGTCCATAAACTCGTCGAAGCGGCGTACGGACGGGAAGGCGGGTGAGAAGTCGCGGTTCTGGGACTTGGGTCCGCCGTCTGGGTACTCGACCAGCAGGAGGTCGTCTGCCTCGTCTTCCTCGTCTTCCTCGTCGACGGGGCGGGACTTGCTGCCGCTGCCGCTGCCGCTGCCGTTCTTAGACTTGGGCGGTGCCTTGGGCTTGGACTTGTCTTCCTGGGGTAGCGCGAGGTTCACGTTTGCCGTCGATTTCTTCTTCTTATCGGCAGCGGCGGCAGTCTGCTTGCGAACAGAAGCGGCAGCAGAAGTGGCTGCCTTCTTGGTGTTGTCGGCTGCCTTGCCCTTGCCTTTGGTGGTTGTGGTGCTGCCGCCGCTGGCGGCGGCACCCCCCGCCTTGGCGGGTTTGCTGTCTATTTGAGGGTATCTCTTGGCCAGGGTCTCTGGGTCGCTTGTGCTCGGGGTACGGGTGAGGTTCATGTGGAAGGTCGAGTCGAGGCGGTCGAGGACGAAGACGTCGCGCGCCGGGTCAAAGTACAGGACGTACTGGCCGTCACCAATGGTTCGGGTGCCGGCAAAGGCATAATCGGTTGATCGTCCGTCGGTTCCCGTAAACGACATGTCGTACGAGCTCGTCTGGCCCGGGGTCGAGGGCTTGAGGCGCGCTCGGTCCGACGTGGACAGGTCTGGCTTGTGGTTATCTGTTTGAATGGTTTCAAATGGTCAGTCTTGGTGTTCGGCACATGGCAGGGAGATGAGGAAGAACGTAGACGAGAAAACGTACACCGGACTCCAGTAAAGATCTCGGTAGCCTCCTTGCCTAGGAGCCTGTCGCTCAGGACGACGGGATAGTTTCCCGTCTTGGTCGGGTCGATGATCTTGCCGGCCATGGTTCACAAATTGGCCCACCAGCTTAACAGCTGGGCTGTGTAGTATTTCCCGCGAAAATCAACAGTCTTCTTTGTTTGCTTGGGGAGGGGTGGACGGCGTTTCGATCGGGTCGGTCGGGCCAATGCAGCGGTTTGCTGGCGTACGAGGGAGGAGGGGGGGGCGTGTGCGTGAAATGTCGAGTAGTAATAATAGTTGGTGATGAGGCTCTTGAAGAACGAGCGGAGAAGAAGAAGTATGATAGACAGGGGAATGAGGGATGCGATCGCGGAGGAGAGGGGAGGCTTGAATGGATGGATTGTTCGACGTTGTTGGTTGGCGACGCTCTGGGGGGAACGTTTTGGCGGGGCGCGGGCGGAGAGAAGGGAATGGGATTGAAGGTTGGCGGGTTCCTTGGTTCGGTGATGCGATGCTAGTAGGGAAGCCGTATCCGTACTGTCATGCACTAGCGGGCGGGCTAACGGCTTAAGGGTGGATTAGTACCTGTAGGCTGTAGTACTCCGTATGTGACTCTGGGGGAGTTGATGTGATGGGCAGCCTTGGAAAGTTGGGCTGGTGATCTCTTGCTTTAGGAGTCGAGGATAAAAAGTGAACGTCTCACGAAAGAGAGAAAGGGAAGAGAAAGGAGAGAGGGAAAATGAAATGGTGTACTGTCATACAGTAATACTTCTAGTACTACTATTGACCATTAGGCAGTCGACTCTGACAACTCTCCTTTGTCGGATAATCGATCCGGTTTGCCAAGCCAAAAGACTAATGGTTGAATCAAGCCACACTCATCGCCTTGCCATTAATCCAATAGGATGCTTTTTTTTCATGGTTACGACATCAATGACAGAAACCAAAGGTTAAAAGAACAATCTGTTCAATCCATTTCTCTCAATATACATAATACAAAAGAAGACAACGAATATGATGGCCCAGGGTGCCTTTGTTCTCTGTTCTTCATGGCGTTTTTCACAAACCGGACTCTATAGGGTAGACTCATTCACTGAAGATTCATTGACCGAACCATCACCTGATGTAATGACGAACAAACACGAGCATTACTACATTTAGTATGGCACATGATGAGGGTTTATCTCGCTCGAGGTATTGAGTCAATGACTAATGCTGCCCAAAGGCCTTTTCCCCCTTCTCACAGCCTTTCCTCTTTGCAGTCGCCTCACTTCGGGCTCATCAGCCCTTTCACGAGAGCGCTGATATGTGACATGACTCCCTTTGCATTGATTCTCCTCGCGCTTATGCACAGCTGAAGATGCCGGACATGTACGTGTGTCTGTGCACATCGGCAAGGATTGGTCGGTTTACTTACCAGGGACGGACCGTATTATTGGTAGCACGGCGTCTTATTCGAGAGAGTAAGAGTTCAGAGGAAGAGGCTGAGTTCAGAGGAAGAGAGCACAGCACAGCACACATGTCGGGGAACATGAAAAGCCCGTATATGCAAGTAACAACAGCAGCGGAAAGATGTTGACTGTAATACTCCGTAGCCGTTGAAAAAAACAAAAGGGAGACAGGAACGGAAGAGGGAGCATCCGTGTTAAGTCAGGTGGGTAAAGGAAATGATGATCCTACCTGTAGAATACTCGTATACCTACTTGTACGAAGACAATAAGACGCGAAGGAGGAGAACGAAGAAAAAGCAAAGAAAACAATGGTTGGGATCATCAGCTAGCAGAGTGCCAAGGAACAAGGGAGGCAAGCGATGAAGAAACATAGGTCCCATCACTAGCAGCCCTCATAATGAACAAAGATCCAAGGAACAAGAGGGGGAGGACATATTACAATGAACAATGAGGGGGCGATTTACTTAATTTCCCAACCATGACAGTGGCCAACATCTGATCTCAAGCTGTTCAAGCTGCCTCTGCACGAATATGTGTACGGAGTATGATGATAGTTTTCTCACACCTTCTCCCTCTGTCTTCTCATGTCTTGGTTTTCAATCTTTGTGTGTACTCCGTATTGCATTTTGCATCCAACATGTACGATTGTATACATGTAAACACTCCAAAGAGGAAATATCGATAACTGGGGCTCAAGCCTGGTAGACAGGAAACAATGGGATTTTCCTTTCCTTTCTTTTTTTGCCCTTTCCCTTGACCCTCATATCTTTTCACACACACTCTCCCTTGGGGCTTTGCAGTCTGTAGATCAATGGCTTACAGGGATTACCCCCCTGATCTCCATCCCACCAACAACGGTGGGATGCTTTGCTCTTTTGGTAAGAGTGCATGCAGGACTGGTGGCCCGATGGAGAGAGGCGAAAAAAAAGGAACGAGAGGGAAAAAAGAAAAAGAAAGGAAAGGTACACCATAGATGCCAACAAGAACGAGAGGGGACGGGGGGGGGGGGCAAACCGAACTAATAACAGTGCTCATCACGTCACATACACGTACCGGAAAGAGAGAAGGCTCAAGCGAGATCCCAATGTTGGTCGTTGGTCCTTTTTCGTTATGTGTGATGGACCATCCCATGGGTGAATATGAATACGGGATCCTTGCAAGGTCAATCGACGCGCTAAAAAAGGGGGAGCACGATTCGGCATGATTGTCATTGATGATTGATGGGATGGTCGCCGGTTGGTACTGGCCCCTGGGGGTAGTTGGTGAAAAAGGTTGAGAATTTGTCAATTGAACCCTGTAAACATACTCCGTATTTGTTATATTAAGACGTTGTATTGAGATTTATTTGTTGGTGTTGCCAAATTTGTCAGATTAGCAACCCTTGGCCCTTTGGAATCTGGATAGACCTGGCCAACCCAGGGGGCCAGTCCAGCCGAACCCAGTCCCTTGACCATGGCCACGGTAGCATTATCTTACTGGTAATATTATAAGATCTGTTCATGGGGGGATCGGATATTATCTCCTCTCGGGTGAAAAATCTATCCGTATGTGATGAGATACCTGTTTAGGTCCATAGAGGGAGAGAGACGAGATCTAGTCCGTAATGACGAAAAAAAGATGTAATTTCAATTCGAACGGTAAACATTACCTTGTTTCTTTTTTTCCCCCTCTCCCTCCTACCCATGTTGATTTTAGCTTGACCAGACGTTTGGGTCGATGTTGAGGCCAACGGTGATCTGTACGGTTTGCATGTACGGTCGATCTTGGGAGAAACGCTTGGGCCGCTTGGAGGACGGGACACACAGGCACCACACACACTCCGAGGAGAGAGATAGAAAGAGCGAAAAAATGGTGACTATGAGAGATGGTGGGTCACGGAACAGAGAGAAAAAAGTGTTGGATCAATTGATGTCCTGTACCTGTGCGTGTAGGCTGTCGGTAATAATACATGTATGCAGATGCAGGGTTGCCATATTTAAAATGAGCATGTCAGGACTCTCAGCACATCCTCACTGCTGCCAAGGAATCTGGTATCTTCGACTGGCAAACACCAGGTCGAGTCGTGTCTGCATTGCAGTGTTCAGAATGCGGTACAAGTATGTATGTACGCATAGGCAGTTTGATCATGATCGGTGTCCATCAACTGCAAACACTAAAGATGACCATGTGGGCTATTATGGTCTGCGCACTGATACTGATGAGCAGAGCCAGCTAGCCAGCCGTAGAGTACGAATAATACTGCCCGTACGAGTACTAGTAGTATTGTTTAGTACTACGCAGTATGGAGCACGACTAGAGGGAATCAGAAGGATCTGCAAAGGCACGGTAGTTAGTAGCAGAGACAGACTGTAGTACTAGGCAAGAATAGTATAATGTATTACACCTACATCTGCGACGCGTACATACGAGTATATGTACGAGAAGTACGAGCATTCCCATTATCATGCCCTAATATATCCGTCACCCATCTCTTACCCGTACATATACAGGTCAACTTGCATCTTGCATCTACCCTTCTCCATTCTACCTGTAGGATCAGGACCGTATTTCATTCTCCCCATATACAATACTACTCGTAAAGGTATGACAGCCCTCGGTAGTAATCTTCCGTAGTATTACTCCGTACCTATCTTAAATGCAGTGGCTGGTGCCCACAACTTTTGACCTGCCGAGCCGGGCTGCATTTGGCGCCCTCGACTAGCCTCTGCCCTTGAACTCCCCAACTCCGTTCCCCATACTCGTACCAGTAGGCTGTGGTCCTGTTTACAAGGTAGGTACCCATAGTTCATATCAGCAAGTGTCCTCGAATTAATATATTGTTATTGCCATTGTTTCGTCGAGGCCTCTTTTTTTCTTCTCGGTCGCCGTAGTCGTCAATGAGGGAAGTGGACAAACTTGATGCGGACGCGTTCTACTAGTGTTTGAGACGAGATTTGGAGAAATATTAACCTTGTATTTCGGCCGTAACCATGGTTCAAATGGCCGATTCACAATTCGTACTAGTAGCCAGGGAAAAAAAAAAAAAACAATGGAGTCAGTCGGTTCAAGGGCAAGTTCAACAAGTTGAGGTGTTGTGTGTTGGCTGGTGTTGATAGCACTAGGCTGGCGGGTTGGTAGCAGTAGATGCAGTAGTAGTAAGCTGGCCTCTGGCCAACTAAAACAACCGGGTATAAGCGTAGAGAAACAAAAACCCCTTGCTGTTGTGTCAGACTCTTGTTGGTTGAAATACAACGTACGAGTACTCCGTACTCACTCGTATATAATATTATACGGGAGCAATGGTCTTGTTTCTTCCCTGTTCTGTCTCTCTCGGAATGTCTCTCTCGGGAGCGGCTGGCGGCTCCCTTCCCGCTCTTGGTGTGTCGGAAGTTTTATTGATGACTGTTGCAGGGCATCAGGTGATGACTGACCAGTGACGAGTGGCTGGGGAGGACTGCTCGTAGTAGTAGCTGCTCTTGCCTCGCTCGTCGTTCTTGCTTTGCTCCTGCCTTGTTCCCTTGCTCTTGCCTTTATTTTGCTAGTGTACACTGAAAATGCTGTGCTCCTGCCTTGCCTTGCCGAGTATCTGCATCTGTAGTGTTACTACCATTAATATTCAACTGCTCCTTCCTTGTATACAACTTCTTAGTCATGATACATTGAAGGGCCAAATGCCTTGCCTCTGCGATCGTGGTGGCCTGGGAGTTGGTCAGGCAGACACAATTGTGATTACAGGGCAAGACATTACAAACCAACACTCCAGCCCAGCGTCAACCAGCATCAGCCGACATCAGCTCACCTTGACTGTTAGACTCACCATACGACCATGATCGTACATCGAATCTCTTTCAATTTGTCTGCTTCAAACTCGTACAGAGTAATACATGAAAGCATACCTACTGATCAGTATTACGGTATCACGACGTATTACCGCATACGACATGATAGTGCTCGTACCGTACACACACATACACACACACACACACACATACAGACACACATGCATCACCATCGTCACACACACGGGCGCCTGGAATCCCTGCTTGATTGGAGCCCAAAAAGATGGACTCGTACTTTTGCCACGGCACATGTACAGCACACACAGCACACATACTACCTGTACAGGCATTACTACTACGACGTACACACACACACACAAGCACACACACAAAACTTCAAGATCCTGTTGGTCCGATCAACCCCCGTAGCCTGGACCGCATTAGAGCTGCGCAACATTTCTGGTGCTAATGTCCAGGTCGTCTCCACCTGCCCTTCCAAGTTGGCAAGTTCCCACCCTGCCATCTTGCTCATCCATGGACCGTCCCCTCCCTCCGCCCCTGTCCGTCCTGTCAACTCCACCACCTTAGCTCAGTCAATCAGTCCACCCGTGGGTCCCGCACTATGTCAGAGGGGAGGGGGGAAGGGGTCGAGCGGTAAAAAAGGGCCAGAGATCAAAGCAAGGAAGAGAAAAAGAGAGCATCATACCGAGGACTACTCGTACTAGCAGCAGTACTACGAGTACTCATACACTGACCTTGTCACCTTGATCAGGTGCGAACCCACTGCCAGTGGAGCGTAAAGGAAAAAAAAAAGACCAAGAGACCAGGGTGTTTCGAGTAACGATATTACTCGTACTTGTACACGCAAAAGCACGATATTATCGCTGCCCGTTGCCGTCTGTCGTTTGCCCACCACTACCTGTACTAGTAGTAATAATACTACTCGTACTCATACACGCCACATCCAGAGCAATCAATCTTTTTCTCTTTTCTTTTCTTTTTTTTTTTTTTTGCTCAATACCTAATACTTATTTTTTTCCCTTACCCTCCATTCCCTCCCTTTTCCTTGTTTTCAGAGAGGAGACACACTCTCGACATAGACAGACGAGATCCAGAACTAACGCTCCCCTCCTTTATCCTATTCTCGGCATAGTCTACATACGACAAGCTCCAACTGTCAAGAAAGCGGCTCGGCATCTAGACAGTTCGAGTACGAGTACACAGAGTATCACATTACACACGGCCCGGCGCAGTCTCGCCAACAGCTCTTTCCCCCGATATTTGTTTGCGATTGTTGCCTATCACCGACCGCTCCGCCGCTCAGGTCCAACAACCAACACCAAACCAAGGGCGGCTTTATTACCAGTGCTAGGGATTACTAGGTACCGAGTATAACCAACAACAACGACACCAAAATACTCTCTCGCCCGCGCAACAACATCTGAGTCTATTCCTCCCCTCCCCCTCCCCCCTGTCTCAGATCCCAACTCTTTTTCTTCCCTCTGTGTGTGTGTGTTCCACCCGCTTCGGGGGCCCGTGAACCCCTTGCCGCTCGCTTCTCTGCAAACTCCGGTATAACAATAATACACACACACCCCTTCGGCCCGGGACATACACAAGAAAGAGAGAAGGGGGGCCAAGCAAGCATCCGACGACACGAAAAAAGAAACAAAGCACCCGACGTCTCTCTGGCACAGGAACATCTGAATCATGGTGTCCGCTTGAAAATAAGAAGACATCCCCCCGCGCAACTTCTGATTACCCTGCCACTTTTATTGTTGCGTCCTGCAGGTCCTTGTGGTAGAGAGAACAGAGAGAACTGCCAATCAACCAACCTCTCCTTTCCATCTCTCTCTCGACGACGATAGCAAGAACATCAACAATGGAGCCGCCGCAAGTGTCACCCGCCGCCACCACCGGCGTGGCCGGCCTCTCCGAACTTAGCGACGCAGCCTACTTCAACGAGGTTCTACAACTACCGCTCGATAAGTCCGAGTCCAACGCAGAGGCTGAACTCGTCGCCCGCGCGCGCGAACTCGGTATCTCAACGTCTCTCTTCACACAGCACACACAGCGTCGCCAGCACGCCGACAAGCGCTATACCTCGAGCGCAGAGTCAGCTTCCACAGTCCAGACCTCGTCGTATCATGGCCGCACATTTTCTACCGCCTCCGACTCCGATGCTAGCACCGCACCAACGATCCACTCCTCTACGCCTCCCACACCATCCGCAGGGAATAACAATGATTCTGCCGTCGCTCTGGAGAAGCGGACCCCTCGCGATCGGGAAAAGGACCTGAACTTTTCACCCTACGAAAAGTATGTTGCCAAGGTCGGCACCAAGCTTGACCAGCCCAAGGCGCTGCGCAAGTCGTCCCTCGCGCCACCAGAGTCGTCGTCCAAGAGCATGTTCAGTGTCAGCACCAAGCGCAGCTTTGTCAGTGTCGCTTCGGGACTCAAGAGCAGGATTCGGTGGCGGAGGAAGTCGATAGTACCGCCGACGCCAAACATCATGTAAGTCGCCTTTACACATACACATCCTCTTACATCTTCCTAGCCAATGCGATCTTCCGGTGGAATGTTTCATAACTAACACGCCCTAGGTCCTGCGTTTGCTGCCGCGACGACTACCAAAATGGGCCCAAGACGGCACCTCTTCACTCTCTCCCGTGCGGACACACGTATTGCTCGCACTGCCTCCGTGTCATTGTCAGCCAGTCCATGTCTGACGAGGCTAAGATGCCGCCTAGATGCTGCACGCAACCGATACCAGGCAACCTGATCCGGAGCATCCTCACACGGGACAACCAGCAAGCCTTCCTCAAGGCCGTGACCCTATACAGCACACCGTGGAAGTCGCGCGTATTCTGCCCCAACTCGGACTGCGGAGAGTTCATCCCGCCACGCAATAAGGTCGACCCTAAGTCTCCATTCAGCGTGACATGCCGGTCGTGTAATACGCGCGCCTGCGTAACGTGCAAGCGCAACGCGCACCCGGTAGGCAAAGACTGCCCCGAGGACCAGGAGTTGGAGAAGGTGCTCCGCATGGGCGAGAAGTCCGGGTGGCGCCGCTGTTACAAGTGCCGCAGCCTGGTGGAGCTGACACAGGGCTGCACGCACATGACGTGCCGATGCAAGGCACAGTTCTGCTACATCTGCGGCGGCGTGTGGGACCCGACAGTCGGGTGCCCCAACGTCTGCAGCGGCGAGGAGGAGCTAGAGCGACGAAGGGTCGAGGAGGAAGAGAGGGCGGCCGAGGCTGAGGCCGAAAAGGCGGCGCAGGAGCAAGCCACCGAGGCCGAAGTCATGGCCCGGACTGTGGCCGAGGAACGCTCCCGCTCACACCAGGATTTCCAGCAGCTCTTGCGTCAGCAGCAGGACGAGTGCGATCGCTTCGTCGAGCTGGACCACACGGCCAAGGACACGCTGCGCCGCCGACACGACGAGCAGCGAGCCGCTATGGCGGACCGACACGCGGACCAGCAGGAAAAGATGAAGGAACGCCACACTAAGACGGCCATACACCTCGAGGACAGGCAGGTAGCAGCCGAGCTGGAGCTGCGCGCATCCCTGGAGCAGAGCGAGAAGAGCGTACGCATCCGCCTGAAGCACATGGAAGCCTACTGCGACGGCTTGGGCCGATCATCGGTGCAGCAGCAAGTGGCGTCGTCACCGGGTGGCGGCACAACCATGCCCCAGCGTACCGTAACGGAGCGCGACCTTCGCGAGCTGGGACAGCAGTACAACCTCCGTGACAACATGGAGCGCATGCATCAGTCCAAGATTAACGTCATGCGCGATCGTCAGGCGAAGCGCATGGAGGAGCTTCTGGACAGGCAAGAGGCTGAGCTGACGACCCTGACCGCCAAAGGGCAAGAGGAGCTCGAGAACCTGGCTGCTCGCTTTGCTCACGAGACTGATGCTGCCAACGCACTGTTTTCCGAAAGGGCCGACAGGTTGAGGCGCAGGTGGGGTCTTGCCATGGACATTCTGCTCAAGGAGGTGCAGGGGGACGAGGAGACTGTTCGGTATGCTAGGTTGCCTGTGCCGCAACTTCAGCTGTGATATGTTTTTCTGTCTCTCTTCCTCTCTGCCCCCTTCTCTCCCTGACCCTTTCTCACCCCCCTCCCTATGCGCCCTCCGTCTTTTTGTCTTTCAAGCGACCTCGAATACTTATCAACACGACCATACCCAAAAGTTGCATCATGCACATATAAGGCACATTTGTGTCTCGACTATTTCATTTTCGACTCTTTTTTTTTTTTTT
>FYEV01001810.1:728952-798159 GCA_900188565.1 Geosmithia flava
TTTTTTTGAATACCGACTACTATACACTACGCCATTTCCTTTTTTTTCTTCTTCTCTGTTTCGTCCATTTTCTTGGACATGTCAAATCGCAACTCGCATGCACACAGCATTCCAGATTTCCTTTGTCACACCTGATGCCAGGTTCATTTTTTCTTTTTCTCTCTCATCTTGTCTCCGCTTTATGAAACAAAGATACCTTTTTTTTCTTCTATAATGGTTTTACATGTACTTTTCTTTTTACACCTTGAGTTATCAAACGGACGAAGACGGGGGAATAATTATGGGGAGAAGTTCGATGATTATGAGGGGGATTGGGGGGGTTCATAGATGTTTTTTGACCTTGGGGTCAAGAGAGTCAATTCTCACTTTATATAATATGCACTTTTACGATGCCGAGTGGTCCTTGTGGTGAAGCTGATGATTGCCCCATAAGGTTGAAGAAGTACAAGTTGAATACGACGTATTCCTGCTGTTAAGTATGTACGGAGTCGTCGGGATGTTTCGTTTCGTTTCGTGCCGGTAGTGAGATGTCATGGGTTGTTTCACAGCCACAATTGGCGACGACGTGGTATACCTGTATTAGTATCAAATCATGAGATTAGGCGGTCAATGGTACGATATAGTCTGTAATTTATAATATAGTACACCGCTTCAACGGATGGTGATGTGCAGAATGAGATGTACGTGCAAAAGGAAAGAAGAGATGCCAGGATGTGTGAATTGGTGATGCTGGTTGGTGACGTTGTACGCGAGGATGAGGGACAGAGCTACGAGTAGTACTCCGTAGTACTAATAAGTGGCATGAGTAAAGGTATAACCAAGGCAAAAAAAGTTAAGACCGTACATACGTATGTTAATAGAGCTGATATTATCCAAATTCAACGTCTATTACTCCGTATTGATAATATGAAAGCCAATGTTATTATACGAAAGTGGTAAAATTACATGTAACCGTTTTACGAGAGCCGTTATACTGGTAATAGTATCGTGATGACAACGGCTGAGCCACAGTACGTCAGCACAGACCACCGTGCACTTTGTGGAGGGGAAGAAAAAAGGTGGATGGAGCCCAAAAAGAAAAACGTAGGTATGGACAGGTACGTAGCACTACGAGTAGGTTAGCTTAGGTAGCACCTGCGCCTGCCTCACAGGCTTCCAACCATTTCCCTGGTGGCGGTGCTCCCCCCGGTACCCTGCCAGTGTCCGCCAGCGCGCGCGGCGTGGGTACACTACCGAGCTCCTCCAGGATTCATTTCGTGTCCCATGGGTTCAATGTTGATCTTGTGTTCTGCAACGGAGAAAGCCAGCAAAGGGGGCACAACACACCACACCACACTGCAACACCTCTCCTAAACATCATTTACCCTTTCCTCTTCTCTTCTCTCCCTCTTCTTTATACTCTATATCATCAAAGATCCTAGAGTGGGGGACAGAAAAGAAAGTTACGCGCATAATATACCTCTTTCTCTCCTCCTGCGATCTGGAACAACCGAAACGTCACACACACCACACACCACACACCACACACCACTCCCCCCTCCTCGGCCGAACGATTCTGCGCGATACACGAACAAACAAAGACAAAGACGGGTGACTGCGCATAACCTTGCATCACCCAAACGCAGTCGCCTCCTTTTGCTTTTCTTTCCCTTGTCTATCTTGATCGGGGCAAGTGCAGGTCGAACGACACACATCAGTCATCCCCCCTCCTCCTCCGAACCTCGAACGAAAGGAGGAAGCTCCTGCTTAATACCTTGCGCATACAACCCGAACAGCCCTAAGAGAAGCACTTCAAGAGTTGTCATCGTCGGCTTTGACCGACGATTAGATCAACGTCCGACGATATAATGGCCGACTTGTACTCTTCGGCGGCAGACGACGCACTCCCGCCGCCGTCCTCGGATCTCCACGAGGTAGAGGGTGACCGACCCCTCACCACGAGCCCGCCGCCCGCAGGCGCAGCAGACGACAGCAATGACACGGCTGGCGATAACAAGCATGGCACTAGCTACGATGGGGGAGCCGACTCGGGGTCTATCAAGAGCCCCCCGCCTACTTCGACGCCTCTGCCGGGGCAACGTAACCCGCCGAGTCCGGAGCTGCTGAGGCAGGTTGACGATGTCCTCTCGTCTCAGGTACTTTCTTTCCTGGATCTTTCCGCTCCTCTGGTGGTTACGATGCTATTATTTGCGGTGATACTGACAGTCATACTTTCAGATTGGCATTGCGACTCTGCTCACCCGCCTCAAGCAGAGCATCGGTTCGACGAGGGTATGTCTTTCACCCCCTTCTTCCTCTGGAGAGATACACATTGATTCATGGTTCTTTTTTCTGACTTGCTTGACGTTTGTAGGAATTTTCCCTGTTCCTCAAGAAGAGGGCCTCCCTGGAGGAAGACGCCGCTCAGGGCCTTAGGAAGCTTTGCCGTACCACCCAGGAGAATATGAGACGCCCGGACCACCGTGTGGGCAGCTTCGCCCAGGCCTACGACGAGTTGGTCTACGTGCATGAGAGGATGGCGGACAACGGGTCGCACTTCTCGGCGTCGTTGCAGGTGATGCACGACGACCTGTCGGAGCTGGCCGCGAGTACCGAGCGCAGCCGCAAGACATGGAAGACCAACGGGCTTGCCGCTGAGCAAAAGGTTGCCGACCTTGAGCAGGCTATGCGCAAGAGCAAGGTCAAGTACGACTCCCTTGCCGACGAGTACGAGCGTGTCCACTCGGGCGAGTCCAGGCAGACGGGCAAGGTCCTCAACGCCTTCAAGAACAAGTCTGCCGCCCAGCACGAGGAGGATCTGCTCAGGAAGGTCCAGGCGGCCGACCAGACCTATCACGGCCACGTGCAGACGCTCCAGACCGAAAAGGCCCACCTCGAGAGCACCACCAGGCCCGAGGCCATCAAGGCTCTGCAGGACCTCATCAGGGAGCTTGATGCTGGTTTGACTCTGCAGATGCAAAAGTTTGGTACGTTTTTCTCAGCCCCCCTCTTCAACATTATTTGCGACCGCGTCCATTCAATATGTTGTTGGTCTAAAACATCCCACTGACCTTTTGATCTCTTAAATAGCCGCTTTCAACGAGAAGCTACTCCTCAGCAATGGGTTGAGTATTAGCCCTATTAAGACCCCGGGCAGCGACTCGCACCCAGCATCGCGCAGCCTGCGTCATGCCGTCATGTCCATTGACGACGAGTCCGATCTCAACTACTTTGTTGGAACCCACCAGACCAAGGTGCCTCCCAGGACTGGCGAGGTCAAATACGAGCGCAATCCTGTGAGCAGCCCATCCCAATTTGTCCGTACGATTGTGTCGCCCCTTTATTCTAACCACACACATGTTCAGGTCCTCAACCCCCCGTCGTACATGAGCCAGAGCAACCAGCCCCTCGGATCGCCTGAACCCGGAGCCGCCCCTCAACTCTCCGGGGTGTCGTCGCCCACGGTAGGACCCATGTCCCCCGGTTCGCGGAACAGCACCATGAAC
Source organism: Geosmithia flava (assembly GCA_900188565.1). Classification (NCBI taxonomy): domain Eukaryota; kingdom Fungi; phylum Ascomycota; class Sordariomycetes; order Hypocreales; family Bionectriaceae; genus Geosmithia; species Geosmithia flava. The sequence continues at coordinate 732,438 of FYEV01001810.1, forward strand.
TTTGGGGGCTTTGTTCCTCCGGGAGGGGGCTCCTCCCTGGGACCTAGCGGCGCGAGCCCGCCGTCGCAGGACTCGTCTCGACCTTTCGCATCTTCGCAGCACTCGCGCAGCGTCAGCCAGGGCAACATGCAGCAGCAGTTCATGTCCCCTGGGTCGTCTGCGCCGCCCTACACCAGTGACCGGGACACTGCGCCGTCTCAGGGAGCCCCGCAGCTCGGCGCACTGTCTTTCCAGTCGGGACCGGGAGCAGGGGGAGGGGCAGCGTCGCCGCCGTCGTCTCAGGGAGGCGGCGTGCCGTTCCACCCTGCCCACGGGAGGAGCGCCAGCAGCCACATGCCCGGCCTCGTGGGATCCCCGTCCTCCAACGTGGGTGGAGGGGGAGCGCCGCCCAATCCCGTCTTTGGCGTGCACCTCGACGTCATGTACGAGCGCGACGAGCTGGCCGTGCCCCGCGTCATCCACCAGTGTATCCAGGCCGTCGACCTGTTCGGTCTAGGCGTCGAGGGAATCTACCGCCAGTCTGGGTCAATGGCGCACATCCAGAAGCTGAAGCACATGTTTGACACGGGTATGTTTTCCTATGATTCACTTATCATTACTACTAGTAGTACTAGTATTGAGCTATGACATGGCTAACAGAAAAAATGAATGTAGACTCTGGTAGCTCGGCACTCGACTTCAGGAACCCGGAAAACTTCTTTCACGACGTCAATAGTGTTACTGGTCTTTTGAAGCAGTATCTTCGTGAACTGCCTGATCCTCTACTCACGTCGGCGCAGCATGACAATTTTGTAGCTGGAGCTAGTACGTTTCTTCTTCCTTCTTCCCTTTTCTTTTCTTTTCTTTTCTTTTCTTTTTTTTTTTTTTTTTGAATTGTTTCCTCTAACAACACATACAGAACAAGATGACGACGTCATGCGACGAGACTCACTACACGCCATCATCAACAACCTCCCCGACCCCAACTACGCCACCCTACGAGCCCTGTGCCTCCACCTCCACCGCGTCATGGAGAATGCGCACATAAACCGGATGAACTCGCACAACCTGGCCGTCATCTTTGGTCCCACCCTTATGGGGACCGATCCCAGCAAGGCTATTGCCGATGCAGGATGGCAGATTAAGGCTGTCGATACGATTCTCCAGGGTACATATCAGATTTTCGATGAGGATTAGATCCGGTTTTTTTTTTCTGATGTTCTTTTTCTCTTTTCTTCTACGAGTATTCCCCTACTAGGTCAAGGTTTTCCCAGGTTCAGAAATCATTTGTCATTCTTACTACTACTAGTATCCTCTTTTTTTCTTTTTGCCCTCTTTCCGTGTTGGTTGTGTTTGTTTTTTTGGCAAAGAATACATGTAATCAGGAACAACCTCCCTCCTATTTCATTTTGTTGAACTTGTAAAAACAAAACTCTCTTTGACGTCTTTTTTCTTCTTCTTTCCCTTTGGTATTTTTGTATTTCCCACCTCTTTTTGTTTCGCATGGCGTCCTTTTTTTATCTTTTATTCCTTGAATTCTACGGTCCTAAGTTTATTGTATATGATTTCTTTCTTTGTGGTGACTTGATGTTGGGTGTTATTCGTCTATGAACATTGAAGTATCACATCATGTCAGAACTCCCCCCCCACTATTGCTTGGCTCTGCCGTTAACTGTCCCGTCATGAACTGGTATCTTCTAGATAGGATTGGAAGAACTTTTCTCAGATCAAGTAGAGATTGACCCACGTAGAAGTCTGTACGGCGTATTGTGAGTTTGTACAAGGTATGCAAGGCAGAGTCCTTGCGTCAACCACTTCTTGTTCTGAGGAGCGTTTGGTCCGAAAGGGGCGACATCAACCACTTATTGTGATGTCATTCATTTATACATATATCCTCACAACGAGATGTCGTGGTATATAAGTTGGGAGAATACGTCTGTGTTTTTTATGGTTGTTAGACATATATTATATCTTATAATTTCATTCTACTGAGAATATCAAACTTCTTCTGAAGAACTACGCACTTCATTACTTTTTTGAAATTACACACACATCTTCACATATCAACAATGACTCGAGGTCAAGCTCCTAGTGAAGGCACCAAGGTAAGCATAACCTCCTCTCTCCCTTTAATAAAAAAAAACAGAAGAAGTGGAAAGAACGAAGAAAGAGAAAACGGGAAAGAAGGAAGAAAAAAAAGACAATATACTAACTGATATAAAGGTGACCCCCGGTGCCACCGCTCCCACCAAGAACGAGCCCACGGGCCCGGTACCCACAGGATCCCTAGCCGACGAGTCGGCCTCTCACAATGGCGCCTTTGCGGACGCAGCCTCCAAGGGATCTAGCGGAAGTTCGGGATCCAAGTCTGGCGGCGCCGCTACCGCCGGCACAGCCCCGTCGTACGTCGAGAACCAGTACATCCGCGATCCTCGCGGCCCTCACGGCAAGAACATCTCGGAAGGGTTCGACGACTCTGGCCTGCAGGACGGGACGCAGAAGGCCATGAACGCTGAGCCCGGGAGCATCGACGACCCTTCGCGCCAGGCTGAGAAGGAGCTCGACCTCAAGGATAATATGAGGACTAGGGCGGCTGGGCCGCGTGAGCATCATACTACGGATGAGTCCAAGTTTGACGGTCTCAGCGCTGAGACTTCGGCTTAAGGAGGAGTGGCTCTTTTTTTCTTTTCTTTTTCTTCTCTTTGTTCATGTGTAATAATATTATTGATAGGATGGTAAAAAGACATTGATCCTTCTTTGAATTGTATGGAGAATGAGTGGAAGGGGTGTTCACTGAAAGCTCAAAACTGTCTGTTTAATTATTGATAGCGAGCAGTACGGAATTTACCCTAGAGAAATGAAAGTCTGGGCTATTATAATCAAGGTGTCGTGTTTGATGAGATGGACACTATGATGGTTGGACGATGGTGATGTACGAGAGAGCAAACTTGGGATACGGGTTGGGAGACGTTAATGCATTGGGGTACAGCCTTACAGGTACTCTGCACCCCGTACCCCGTACTCCGTATTGATTTACAGCGGGGGGTCTAAAACTGCCCGTGCATACATGCACGTAGCAGGTACGTGCGGTAAAAACTCGGTTGAGATCTACTTGTGCCGTGCACTTAATACATGTATTCGATATCAAGGATTCAAGGGGGTATTGACTTACTGCTTGTCACATCATCTTCCGCATCAGCAGGCATGCCTCAGCAAGCATGCCCCCTCACCATGCCAGTCAGACGTCCAATGTCCAGGACGCGCGCAAGCGCAATGCTCTCATCATGGCCGAGTTCCAGGCGAAGCTCTATAAAAAACAGCAAGATCTAGAGAACCTCGTCGCTTTCCACCTCGGCGTTGACGGGGATCGCGTCCGCACTGGGGTGCCGCAAAAGTGGCGTGTCGGCTCCTTCAACGCGGTCATACCAATGAAGGTGTTGGATCACCATGTGGGCGTGGACGAGGGGGACGAGGGTCTCGACGACGACTCGACCGGGAAGTGGGTCCTTTTACGATGCCCCGTACCTGACAAGTGCGCCGAGGCGACCTATCCTGGATCGATCCTCGAGAAGATGCGATGCGAAGTGGCATCGTATGTTTGGATGCAGCGCCACTGCCCTGCCATACGAATCCCTCATCTATATGGCTTTGGTCTACCTGATGCCTCAAGTGTATTACGCCCCCGCCCCCCTTTTGCGCATTTGGCCTGCCAATGCATCCTTGATTGACCAAATCGTAGTTCATCCATGCCAGTCACTTATCCTTCCCCCGGTTGGTTATTCTGCGCGTTCGGCAATGCGTCGCGTTTCTCAGAGGCCAGCCACTTCCGTCCGAGTACCTGCCGGTACAGCGGGCATTTGACCCGGGAGTCGAAACGGGGTACATGATCATCGAGCGCTTTGGACCATCATTTGGCCAGGAGCTGCCGAGGACGGTGTCTCACGGGACCAAGTTCACCGACCATCCTGACAAGATGCAGAACCTTTTCACTGGAATCTCCCGCATCATGCTCGCCCTGGCTCGTGTTCCTCAATCAAGGATAGGGGCATTTCGTTTCCACCACGATGGCACCATACGCCTCGATAACCGACCGGTGCCTTGCACCATGTTTGCAGACGAGAACGAGGGGGCACCGCGCACGATCCCGACGGACCAGACATACACAAATGTTGATGAGTTCGCGTCTGACATGGTGACGTTTTCGGACTCCAAGCTCATAGCATCGTCGAGTGCTGTCAGTGGAAAAGACGTAGCTTGCCAAGTCGTGATGCGTGCCGTGGCCCATCATTTCATCCATCCGGAACGCCGCCGCGGGCCCTTCATCCAATGCATGTCCGACATGAACCCCAGTAACATTATGGTCGACGACCAGTGGAACGTGACGGCCATGTTCGACCTCGAGTTCATCTTCTCTGCCCCTTTGGACACTCTGCAAGCCCCCCAATGGCTGGCGTGGGGTGACGCATGTGAGAATGCAGATGACGGGCAAGCAGCTTTTGCTGAACAACGCGAAGCGTTCATGCGCGTCTTTAGGGAGGAGGAGCGCAAAGCCGGCACGAGGACTGCCGACGGCATGTCTCTCAGCTCCGTAATGGAAGACAACTGGGCATCTGGACGGGTTTGGTTATGGGCTGCACTAATGTCAAGAAACGCTATACCCATGCTTGTAGAGTCACAGTTCCTCCCGCGGTTTTCCATGCCACATGTTCCCTGGGAAACTCTTGAAAAGTTATGGAGACCAGATGGGTCGGTACTCATTCGGATGAAGCAGGAAGAAGCCGAAAGCTGCGCATAATTGAAGATTCGTTTTGGACATTCCTAACTTCAAAATTTGTACCACTAGCGTACATGTACAATAGAAATTCATCATGGCTTTCCCGCCTGTTCCTGCTTTCGCACCTTGCTCTTCCTAGACTGACTAGACTTACACGACTCTGCACTGCTCTTCATAATTTCCATATCCTGTGCGTTGATATCACGAAACATGTCTATCACATCCTGGCTCGTTGCGTCTTCTCTATTGTCTCGCGCGTCCTTGGTGCCTTCGGGCTGGACCGCAACTTGTTGCACGACATGCTTCTTTGCCACGGTTGCTTCGGCCGGTTCGCCACTGTACGTTGACGAGTCGATTCTACCAGATCGGGAGTCGGTGCTGTGACTCCATCGGCTCTTTTGAGCGTCTGCCGGGACTTTGGTGGTGGCGGGAGTCGCCTTTTGAGCGTCTTGACTCATCATTTAAGAGCGCTGTATGTGCGCGTAGTTTCCAGAAATGAAAGAAGGTGACTGCTGGATTCTATTCTGCGACTGCGTCTCCCTTCAGTTATAATGATACCGCGAGCGGGGTAATAGCCCGCGCCTTCCACGCGCGTGGTAAACTCCATGTGTTTCTACGTGCATGTAACGTACATATGCATCGGCTGGACTTACTTCCCGCGTTGGACACTACAGGATATAAAGATGGATATGCACATTGGAGAGTCGAGCGGAGAAATGTATGTGGAGAGGCTGACAAATGATTCCCTGGAGAGAGGGATCAAAAGGGAATAATATAATCGTCAGGCCCTTTCCTACTTTTTCCCATTAATGACGGGGATGAGGACAAGTGTGTACGGTTGGTGCCTTTGCGTGGAGCGTTCGCAGCGCCAAGTAGAACAAAGTGCACACATACCAGGCCTCCGTTTCTGGGATGCCCTTGAGGGGGTGCTCGTGATCGTTCTACAGGTCGACGGCGATGCTGTTAGTTCGCACGCCTGATGAATGCACGCATGAACAGGAAAGATGAGAAAGAAGAAAATAAGACTCTTCCGCATACACTGCCGAAAGTAGTAGTCAGACATTGATGTTGGTGTTGGTCGAGATTGTGGCAGCTGCTGTCACGCCATTATCCCTCTGGACCCTTGTGAATGGCTCCCGCCCAGCGGATGCCACCTACGACGCGAATGATGCAAAGTCTCTCATGTACCCCATCTCTGCAGTCGACGGGACCCTACTTCCTCTTCTTAACTTGAGGACACGACAGCCAAGGCGTGGATTATCCTCGCCAACAGGTTGGACAGAGACACTAGACACAGTACGATCCAACTTTACTGAAACCTGGTCTCCCTCCGGTACCAACAAGGTGAAGACCTCCAGGTACACCTCGACAGATTTCACTAGAACTGGATCAAACTCTCCAAAAGGTGTATCACCTCTTCCTAAGAGCTGGCAAAGCCCCTCAAACCCATGGCGCAGTCAGACACCATCAAAGGATTGTTCCTTCTCACAACTTTTCCCAACACTATGAATAACGTGATTGGCAACCTGTCACATGCAGGCAGTATCGTGTCGTGAACGGTGCTCGGGATAAACCAACATGACTACATAAATCACGAAGCCCAATATAGCCCATTCGTTTTTCCCCTTCTCGTTCTGTTGCCCCCATCGTCAAAGGGGCAAGTATCCAAGGCTTGGAGATTATGTGCTAGAGTCGATCCTAGCAGTGGCGTCCATGTCATCGACAACCTGGAAGGAAAGGCAGAGATGGGGAAGCCATGGGACAGGTGTAGGTGATGGTTCTTCAATCAAAAGGAGAATTTCACGGTTAAGTGAGAACAGCCCAGATTTTACAATACCGGATGAAGAGGGAAAGGCTTTGATTGCGCTGCAAGTGGTTCTCATCATTCGCCATCACCAAGTACTGATACTCAATCACTGTGCCGACTGTCCTCACTCTTTATTTCCTCTCGACTGCGTACATGGGACAGCCCTCTAGCTGGTACGACAAGATTTCGCCTCACTAGTGACATGGCCCAGTGCCTTAACTACCCCCTCGGCAGTCGTGATGCGGCCATTCCAACAGTCTTGTATAACATTACCATATCGGAACGAGCTCGTTTCAGGGAATTTTCCCTCTCCGAACAGACGCCAGATCTCTTCCTCATGGTCGTCATCGATTTCTGCATAGACTTCGTGGCCAGAGAGTATAAAATACAGAACCGATGCCAGACCGAAAATGTCGTCGGCGACCGTGTGCTTATACTTATATCCCCACGATCTACTCTGGTACCGAGGTCCACTTAGGCAGCAAGGAGGATCCGGGTCGTCGAAAAAGAAGCTGGGGCCAAAGTCGGTAATGCGCAAATCCAGTTGCTCGTCCAGGAGAAAGTTACGGGGGGCCACGTCGGCATGTATCACACGAATGTCGTGCACGGCTTGCAGAGCCATGGCAGCTTGACGGGACCACTTCTCGCGCATCTCAAGGCTGATATCCTCGCGGGTTTGGACGTAGTTCTTCAAGCTCTCGTTGTGCATGTATTCGAGACACATGCAGCATTCTTCGGCATCCCAATCCAGGAGTTTCGGCACAGGGGCATCCAGCTCGGTGAGAAGCCCAAGAATGGTGGCCTCTTGGGCCATTGCTTGGCGGTCTAACGTTTCTGCCTCGGGCTCTCTCGGCCGGGGCTTGATTCTCTTGAAGATGAGCTCCTCCCCCGGGCGAAACTCGACAAGGGACATGTCCCCGAGGCTGATCAGGTGTCCCTTTGTGACGTAGTAGATGACACCCTCGTGCGCTTTGGTCGTAGGCATCTCAAATCGCTCCTCAGGCCAGTGCGGGTAGAATTTACGCGCCCATTCACCTGGGACGGGAATGTACTCGTTATAGAAGTGAGTTCGTTCGTTGATCTGACAAGGGGAAAATCTCAGCCAAACGTCGCTCTCGCTGTATGTACGAGCATGTACACCCCATTTCGGGGACCGAAATTCAATTCATGTAAATATAGGTATACAAACCCCAAGACCTGCGTAATGGTCGCCCGATGAGGGCGACGTCGCATCACCGCCACCATCGTAGAGCAAGCGCCAGAATAATGATGAGACACCTTGTGCCCAGCGTCCGAAGATGGACATGACACGCTGGAACGCGCGGGAAGTGAACCCGATGATGCTGGGCATAGACAAAGGGCAATCAATGCATCTGGGATTTTGGGTGGGTGAGAGTGTGTGTCAATATAATGAAGGGGCGGGAAGAAACATGAACTCTCCGACACAACCAACAGAGGAGGTTCAAATAATGAATACAGTGAGTGATGTTAGGCGTCAGCTTATAAGGGTCCCATTGCGACCGTTAGGAGGTTAGATTAGTCATTGGGTGTGATGTATATACCTACATATGTACACATGTCAATGTTCTTGGGTGTAACTAGAGGGAGGGATATAATCGATCTAAAGAGACATATATATAGACATGTAGTTACCCTATTACATGTAATTTAGTGTAATGGAACATTGAAGCTACGAACATTTAAATACTCAGGAAGCACACAGTATCGTGTTATACATATATATTTATTTGAAGCATGGCTGAACAGATGCATGATGTCCTCGAGTTCTAGATAAATGTCCGCTTAATACAATTGATGGATAAGACCAGCTCACAGAAGACAGCTTGAACCTTTCCGGCAACGTTATGAGACAGTAGCAGGGACACTCATATCCTTGTGAGTCTGGTCTACATGTGCTAGCATCTCTTCATTTTCTTTTAGCTCTTGGACGACGACCTTCAAAATACTTCGGCGGTGCCTATTCTAGAGGCCCTTTCGTTCGTCCAATCCCCAATATTGAAACAACATCTCGCACCTCATCCTCCCCGGCCCGCCCTAAGCCGCTCTGCGTTATCATATAGGCGCTCCTCATGCGCAGCATCCCTCCTAAGTGCCCAATCCCGGATGTCATCGAAATTACGGCACGTATGCACAGTTGGCCAAATTGGTAACACAGACTCCCCATCCTCGCCGTGCTTGACTGGCTCCACGGTCATGTCGCCAGCACACATAATCGCGAGCCTAAGCCTATCAAGGCAGTGCTCTACGTGAATGGAATCAGTACAAGGTCATGTAGTACATATAGGACTCAACGACAAGAATGTGAATAACGATACCAATATGTACTGCAAACCGCGAGTCCGAGGCAAGGTCCGGGTAATGCTCGATACGGGTGTACTTCCGTAATAGATCCTATTAATGACATTGAGAAGTTAGAAGAAAAGTTATTGAAAGCATGTCTCCGCTAGAGAAGTACAGTACCACGCAGTGAAGCTCATGGGTTGCGGAAAGCCTTGGATCCCGTGTTCATTAATACATATGCCATGCCGGAGGTTGCTGTCTGTTCAGTATTGAAGGATGCACCTACTGCCCCTTATATAAACCAAACTCTGGGAAGAAGACGAGGCCAGAATCAGGGAGAAGTTTTTCTTCCTCGGGTGTTATCCAGACAGTAACGGCTATAAAGGAGAAAGAACAGCAAATAAAGAGAACAGGCCAGAGAAATCGTCAGCCAATGTACCGTCTTTGAAATCGGAAGAGTGAGAATATTGATACCAGGAAGTATATCTTTCCAAGCTTGATCCACCTCCGGACTTGGTACTCCAACGTAGTCTGGATTCGAAAGCGGCCGGACCATGTGCCCCGTCGTATTGTAAATAAGGCGAGCGTCGTATAGCTTATCCTTCCACTTCCCAGGGAGTTGCTTACGGGCAGTATCTATCAGTGTCATACGTTTAGCTTAGACATTGGTGACATAATCCAAGGGAGGGCATGAAAAAAAGAGGGAAAAAATGGCACTGGGATTAATCGTCTGTCCGCGACTCACCGAACTCTGACGACCGCCAGAAGGAGCAGTTGTTGGAACGACGTGCCCAGTCGGTCTGGATAAGAAAAGCACCGATGAGAACACCAAGAGAAAGACTAGCTAGCTGAGATAGCACCGCTCTCCATGTGACGGCTGCGGTGAACCGATTCCTGGTAGTGTCTTCGGTTGGGACAAGTTCTTCCCCCACTGAGGAGCGGGAAGAGTCACTGCTTTCTCTCCCAAGGCGATACATTATAGAGAGCGCCTGCTAAAATATCAGTGAGACTTCAAAAGTTCAATCATTCATCCAAAGTTGGGTATGCATACAAGGAGAGAGAGGGCATACGTATCAACGTCAATGGCCTTTGAACCCACAAAAGTTCAACGTACAGAAAATAATTGAGGACCACGCAAGAGACACCCTGTGCATCGGCCGAGATTGGATACACATTTTCAATAAATCCATATATACATCATTTCGTAATGTTTAACTGCACGCAACATAAAAACCGCTGTACATGACATCGTAGGGCTTCCCGCCTCAGTGTATATGTTCAATGTGTACCTACGTTATGTCAACTGGACGCATTATTGCACATGCATCAGTACATGTACGTGCACTGGACTTACGTGACTGCCCGCGGTCTCTGTCTCCCGCAAGCTTGAAGCTGACCTGCATGTACGTGCATGTAAGCACCACAACTTTCAATGCTTTGACAACATCGGTTTCAAGTCCCACGTAAGACATTGGAGTTCGGAGTTGGACTGACGTAATTATACGAGTATCGATTCGAAACAATGTCATGGGCCACTTAGTACATACAACATACTCGTACATTTGATGTGCATGTATTTATGTGTACTTCCCTGTGCACATAAACAATTGAAAAGCCTGTGCCAATTCCTGGTTGGCGCCAATGATCAAATTTATGGATATATGTATGTACTAGCGTCTAATAGCACTATGTAAATTGTGCATGCTTTATCCACTGTGGTGGCCATGTCCCTCGGCAGATCTCGCAAGGCTCCAGTCTCTCATTGCATGGTAATCACGACAAGTATGAGTCGTCTCGTAGTCGGGCATTTTGTCGCCTCTGGTCTCCGACCACCGTAAGGGTATGATTGTCATGTCACTATAGCACATGAGGCTCTCACGTAGTGCATCTATGCAGTGCTCTGTACCATGGTGTTGGAGTGTCAGCTTCCGTCTTGTAGCCATAACGGTTTGCCATGCGCACTTGGAATTGCATTCGACGGGAAATATGCGGGATTCTAATACCAACGTGAGGCACTGTCGTGTAATGCTCCAGCTCTGGATACTGGTCTTTCTTGGTGTACTGTCGTATGAAATTCTGTGCGAAGCTCAGTCAGAGTTGAAAATGCTATCTCGTGCAAGCGGCCTCGTCTTGCCGACCAATGGAACTTAGAATTATCGGCTCCCATACCAAGCAATGAAGGTCGTGATGTGCCGTAACACTGCGTCCCATTCACATTAGATTCAGGTCGATGTATGACTGAGCCCTGGCGGAGTCTTCGGGATGCAAGTTGCTCACAATCCGTGATAACGGCCCTCAGGATCCTTGTAGACGTCTCCGCTGAGACTTTGCGCTTCTTCTTGAGTCAAGAAGACCTCGACTGCTACAGAGACGGGTTAGCCATTTGAAATGTTGTCCTCGCGTTCAATGGTAGGAGACGGGGCGAATCCATCAACGGTCAATACCTCCTATAAGCTCCTCCCACGCATCGTCCAATTTCGTATCAACTGCACCCACGTAGTCCACCCCCTTGGGGATGGGTCTATACAGTTTATGAGACGTATTGTATTTCAGATTGGCCTCGAACGATGTCCGTTTGAATTCTGGGGTAATGTCCTTGGTTGCCGGATCTGTGTTCAAGGTTCCATATGTGCACATTCAGCATCTTGACTCGACATGTGTATCTCCAATCGCTGGATAGCGTGAATACAGGGGGGATTGCTATAGGTAGTGTCGTCTTACAGAACTCCGATGCCTTCCAAAACCCATCCGCCCCCTTGCATTCAACCGACGCGCTTTCCCACCTCAAAGCAAGAACGAGAAGGAGGATGATAGAGGTGGCCCATGGGAAGAAGAGAAGAAAGCAGTTCGCTGTCCTTAGTCGGTGGCCCATGTCCATAATCGAGCGTTCTGTGCCGTCTTGTTCGGTGAGAAGAAGGCCACGCGCGTCTTCAGTATATTCCAGGTCATTGCTGTGTCGCATCTCGTTTCTAGCATGTCTGAGTGGTGGATTGGCGGACATGGAGAAGAGGTGAGGACCTGAAATGGGGAGAAGAGTCCTACAGTTCGACCTCCGTTGTTCTTTCAGCCAAATATCAGCATCCAACATCGAACGTATGGACCTATGTTCCGAATATCTTCAGTATTGGCCAAAGGTCTAGAATTACGTGTGGGCTCACGTCACCCATCACTCTAATCAATGTCAGACATGTATACACCAACGCATGCGTATTGAATGACACTCATTGCATGTGCGTTTATGTACGCATGTGCATCCATGTATGCAGTCAATGAAAAGCACTGCGTTACGTTATGCGACTTGTACGTCGTACTCATCAAAAGGGCCCGCGCAGCTCTGATGCTGTCCTTATGTTAGCTTGCAGCGCCTGATAACATCAGGTCGGAGCCAACATGGAACACATAATTCTAGCTCCAACAAATTTACAATCAATTGTATTGATCCCATGAGCTAATCGTATGGGCTCACCTGAAAGGACGTAAGGTGTCAATAGTACATTCAAAGCGAGTGCATTTCTGAATCAAGTATATAATCTCACCAAGAGAATCAGCCGCCTTACACCCTCCTGCGCATGTCGTAGCGTTGAAAGCATACCGTATCGAAATACGTTAATGACATTGAACCGTAGCCAACATGGTAAGCATTCCGGTGTTGAGCTCGAGCCATCCATGTCATGAGCAGGCATACGACAAAGATCATCATGAACTGACTCTAGAAGGAACCAAAACATTTGTCCTGGTCGCTCCTCATTTCATTGAGTGTGATGCTCCTAAGCATCGCTCGGTTGTGGCAATCGCTCCCTGAACTCAGCACAATACGGCATGCGTTTAACCATGCCGGCGACGTTGCACCATTCGAAGCAAGCCCAGGTATCTGCGATAAAAAATTCAGTATAGAGCTGTTGTCTGTAGACCCGCTCGTCATATACATAAACGACTTCCTGAAAGACGAGGAAATAAAGTATTTGCTCGAGAGCAGGTATGAGATCCATCCCAATCACTGAGCCCAACATTGAAGATTCCATAATTCCATACTGTCCAGAGGCAAGATTGACGTTGCTAACGTCAAATATTTTAGCAAAAACAAATTTCGCCAATCGGCAGTTTACAATGAGAAACTAGAGCCTGTCATCGATGTTGAAAGTCGATCGTCGAGCTCTGCCTTAGTACCAGTCAATGACACAGTCTCGATCTGCTTGACAGAACGCATAAACTCGATTCTGGGTAACATGCAGCGCCACCAGCAGGTTGAGCGGATTCAAATCGTGAGGTACGGACACAAGGAGAGATTCCGCTACCACATGGACTGGTTCGACATGCCTCGGAACCGGACAAGTGACCTGGGCATCCGTCGCCAACCGCACAACCGACTTGCCAGTGTGTTTGCTTACCTCGAGGACGAATGCGAGGGCGGGGAGACGTTCTTTCCGCGGTTACCAGGCGTTTCCCCCGATGCAGATGGAAGCAAGTTCTCCAGGACGGAGTCGGGAAAAGGCCTGCTGGTGCGACCCAGAAGAGGCAACGCCGTCTTCTGGATCAACCTGCTGCCCAACGGGACTGGGGACCCCCGGGTTATCCACGCGGGCATGCCAGTCCACAAGGGAGTCAAAACTGGGATGAATATTTTTAGTCTTTTTTATTACGACTCTCCCATGGTTGGCGGAGGCTAAACGATTTGGAGGATGCGTTCGACGCGAGTGCGTGTATACATGATGTTAATCCATTTGAAGTTTACATATATCAACAATATACGTGTATGTATGCTCAAACTGTTGTAATGATATGACTCTAACACTCGGCTTCCAGCTCGTAAGTTGGCGGAAAAGAACGGGAGAAAACTACGGCAGATATATCAACGAAAGAAATCGAATGAGTCATTATATGTAATTGGAGCTACATGCATTCATCAATTGACCAACGTCTCGCTTCCGGGATCAGGCTGCGTTTTCTTTCTTTCTTACATACATGTACATGCACATGTATATCTGCATGTACCTGCATGTGCATGTAGACGGCTCTGGCGATATCCCAACGTCCAGCCCTGTTGGGAAAATAAGAGTGCAGTTAGGATGAGAAAGGGAGTCATAGAGAGAGACAAAATACCCGGGTCTGTTCGTTTTCAAAGCCCCCATAACTCCGTTTCTCATCGTATATTGCACCCTGTTTTCCTCTCCCACCCTCACGCCGTTTCCATTACATTCATAGCGACTGCATACTGCGGCACAGGCACCTGATTTGCATCAAGGAGATTCCTACAGCCCATATACGTAGCTGGATTTGGGGGGCCTTGGGGGGCGCTCCTAGACAGATCAACATCAGCGTGGTCTTTGCTTCTTACGCAGAACTATGGACAGGACATCGCCAAAATCCGTTCTTGGCAGCTGCACTAGGAATCGGAATTCGGCACACTCTTGATAGGCACTTCTCTTTACCTGTACGTCAATATATGTACGCTCAAAGGCTTGGGACCACGGCGTGCCGCTAATGTCAACCGTTGTCGGCACCCCATCTCCCTGGCTTCTTTCCATGTACGTACAATTTCATGTGCATGCATGGGTAATTGGGAAACCTAGGTAATGGCGTCAATTAGACGGCCCCTCCTCAAAAAAGGATCAGCGTGAGCGCCTCTTCAAAAAGCCACGGCGTGGTATCGGTTAGGGCGGGTATGTGCCCCTTCAATACGCTCCGTGCGCCCGCTGTGATGCATGGTACCATGTAGACAGACGACGGGGGATATTGATTACCACCAGACCTATACGTCGTACATGTACGTAGTATGCGTGCAATGCGAGAATGTACACGGCCAAAACCAACAGGCTTCCAATTACACCCCCGCAGACCCAGGTGTTGAGATGCTCGCCCCCACGTTCAGCCTGGTTCAATGATACGTGTAAAACCGCTTTAGATATTGACAAATGAGATGCTATATATATGAATGAATGTCTAGAAGAGCTGTCCATTGGAGGCTCATGTAATAGAGGCGACGGTCATGGTGCTCCAGCTATTCCAACAGACATTGAATCCTCAGCATTGCCTATATGTTATGTATGTACATGCCACGATGTATACCCTAGGCATCATCTTCTTGTTCATCTACCAGGTGCGTGACAGCGGCGTAGTATTGCGCTATCCCGTGCAATTGAATCCTATGATCTGTACGGAGTACATGTAGGACTTTTGAGGAAGAAGCAAGAACCAACATGCATACATATATATTAAGTCGTTGGTGTTCAGGTGAAATGAAACCACACAACACGCCGTCGGTGTACACACGTGCATGTACATGTTAATACGTGCGGCGTGACACCAGAGATGGCAGACTCGTGACGAACCGACCGGAAGATGATTTCATATTAGCGCCAGGAACAACATCGAACCAACGCCAGCATGCGAAATGAAAGAAGAAAAGAGTATAGAAAACATTGCTCCCCCACCGATGCAAATCCTACTGAGGCTCTGACTACATGGCCGCCTGAACACATTGATCTATATGTCGAATATATTTACATGCATGCCTCTGTCCCTGTTACTGAACCTCCCGGCCTTGATCCGCTACTTCAACTTCTTTCCGGTCCGAGGCCGGTCAAAGTATTTGTGCCCGCGATGAGTAGCGCAGGCCTGTGCGATACCGAAACAGAAAAACGCGAGACGGAAAAACGAGAGCGCAAGCGCGAGCAAAACCGCATCGCACAACGCAATTACCGTAAATTGCCACGCCACATCGTCAAGTATATTGTTCGAGACAGATGATTGACTGCGGGATAACCCCCTTTTCGCACACAGGAACCAGCCAAAGGAAAAGAATACGAGAGCTCGAAGCTGCTGCTGGAGTCTCACGCACGGCTACGGCTCCAACCGATACAGCATTCATGCTGGCGGAGCCGTCCTCAAGATTCAACATTGCTGATACAGCCCATTCAGTTCTTGAACTACCAGACCAGGACATAATTGAGGATTACATTACATGTACCCTCGATGGTTCCCATAGCGTGGAGGGTGAAGAACTCTGCTGGCAGGGTCACCCAGCGATGGACAATGCATGTGCATCACTACATCCCCAGACAGAACCACATGCGAGTACGCCGCTGGAGAACTTGAAGGTGAACCAAAATATATGTAGCAGGCCTCTCCACCTTGCCATCAGGAACAGCAATGTCTCCATGACAAGGCTACTCTTGGAACATGGAGCCGACGTAACACTCCATGATAGCAACGGGTTGACGGCTCTCCATGTCGCGGTGGAGTCTGGGGTGGAGAAGTTGGTCAAGTTGGTCCTTGAGAAGTTGCCTGATCCTAATCAGATCGACATATCGGGGCGCACTGCCCTATTCATAGCCGTCGAAAAGCAAAATGAGGCCATGATGAGATTACTTATCGAATCCTCAATAGACGTCAACTGCAAAGATAAATGGGGGAATGCTGCGCTTCACGCTGCCGTTGGAGTTGATT
Organism: Geosmithia flava; assembly: GCA_900188565.1. Lineage (NCBI taxonomy): Eukaryota > Fungi > Ascomycota > Sordariomycetes > Hypocreales > Bionectriaceae > Geosmithia > Geosmithia flava. The sequence continues at coordinate 748,745 of FYEV01001810.1, forward strand.
CCGAACCCTTGGCGCTGCTTCTCTTGTCTCATGGTGCTGATATCGACGGGTAGGTACATGTGTCAGTATATTGAAGATATAAAATGTTTACACGTTAAAAAACCATCAATTATTGTAACTACGATCACTGCTATTCACACATGCACGCTAGTGACGTCTGTCGTGTGTGAGAAAAATACATGTACATGTACAGTACATAACATACATTGATCAATGTATCGACTTGATAGCACATTCTTGTAAGCAAATCTATATAGAGTCCAGTTAAGGGGGGGAGGGGGGTATGCATGCAATATTGGGAAACAGAAGTACGAACAGATTGATGATCATAAAGACGAAAGGTCAAGATCTGTAGATTTCAATGCACCTTCTATTTACATGTATGTACCTGTATATATAGACAGTATGTGCATGTATATACACATACATCTCATGTAAAGTCATATGTAGCAGTACTCTAGCAACCGCGGGAGCGTCGACAGTACATGTAGATTATCCTGCTGACTCCCCTACATGCACTTTAGGACATTTGATCTCGCGCCATAGCGAGAAATGCGCTGGGATCACAAGGACGGCCACCTAGGAACTTCTCAATCATACTGAGTTCATCTCCACTACCTCCAGGCTCTAGAATTGTCTCTCTAAAGCGTCCCCAGGAATCTTGTGAAAAGGGATCATGGGCAAACACCGTCTGGAAAAAGTCTGCGGCCAATACCTCGGCGCTGGTGAATTTGTTAGCATCTGGAAAGCGGCCTTATGATTTGCGTGGCACCGGGGCTATGCAGACAGGGAAAGTGCTCACCATATGTAGGAGTAGTAGCCAGCATCGTATCCCGACGTAAGGAGTCCGTTGGAGGTGTGGAGGTTACTGTCCACCGGCAACTGCCTGAATTTGAACTTCTCAAATATATCTTTGAATAGGGCCACCTCATCTAACTCGACCAAACTCTCATGGCTGGTTTGGTTATGAACCTGGAGATCAAAGACGGTTGGTATACTGAACGTACTTGGTCAGCGAGCTCCCTATGGTTATCGCTATTTGGATATGTATTTAGTCTCATTTTGACGTCGAGGAAAGACCGAAAGTGAGGCTGGAAGAGGGGCGAAATAGTGGTGGGGAAAATATTGAAATGTATCATTAAGGACGGGAGATACAGCGAAAGGGAAAAAGAGCTCACAGATTTCCGAGGGTCTTAAAGACTTTCTCTTTCCCGCGCGCTTGGAGAAGATACTCAATGTAGGTATTGGGAATGGTCTCGGGAGGAGAATCGGCACCCGGGTTATTACTGAGCCAGTCCGCCATATACTTGGGATCAATTCTGGTATAATGCCGGCTCAAGGTTTCCAAGACACTGGGGATCCAACACCATTGCTCAAGCATCCCACCGATACCCTCGCCAAGCTCGAGCGGAACCTGGTAGCCGTGCCACCTGGCATATTTCGTCCGCGAGACAATATCATGGATACTATGACCAAGCTCTGATATAGTACATGTAGTCAGCAACGTCATGATTTCATTCATTGTATTGTACCTTTTTTATATCCTTGCTCCGATACCCCATGAGGTGGCAAGGGACATAAAAAAGAGGCTATGTTCTGGAGACTAACCATGAAACAAGGTGACGACCTGACGGTGTGTGAGAAGACACTCTGTTCCCGGAGTCAAGTTGAAGCCACACATGATAGTGTTTGTAGGATAAATTCTCGTTCCGTCAGAATTCAGGTAGCCCTGTAAAAGTGCAGAATGAAATGCAGAATGAAACATGAATGTTAGACCAGCCCAACCAAAAAAGTATAGAGAAATGGCATCCGGTCATCTTACCGGCTGAAGGTTCACGCTCTGACTGCCCTTGTACTTGTTTTCGCGGGCGATTATATCAGCGAAAAGGTAGCCAACAAAATCCCCTTTAGTTTCCGGCCGATCATCCCAAACGGCCCATCCGAAAACGCTCGGGTGCCAGACAAAGCCCTGCAGAAGTGTATCGGGGACTCTTTCGAAACGAAGTTGAAGAAACTTTCCAAATAGGTCAACCATCGAATCTATTGTGTGCATGAGTGGGAAGTACTCTTTGATGGCTGCTGGGTCGAAGCGGTTGGCGTCTCCAATCCTGTCCTTGTCTATCAAGGCGCTGTAGTAGAGATAGTCCCATGACTCGAGTTTCAACTCTTGGGCCCCTTCGCTGAAATGCCGCGCATTCTTCATCTCCTTCACCAGGTCATACTGGGCTCGGCCCAAGGGAACCAGTGCCCGGGCCAGGCTGTTGATGAGATCCTCTACCCACCAGATTGACTCCACGACTCTGTAGGGCAGTTTTGTGGCGGCGTGGTTGACGGACCCGACCTCGCGGGCGTTGATATCTCGGAGAAGGATAATCTCTCGAAATATGGGCACATTTTCCGCGTACTGGCGGTAATGTGCCTCCATCATCCTCCTTCGCGTGTTCGGATTGTGAACATTCCTCATGATTGACATGAAGTGTTTGCCGTCGTAGAGCGCCGTGCCGTCGTCATTTGGCGGATTCCGGTCGCTGGCTGGCAATCCATCCAGCTCTTCGGACGTAAAGGCCTCACTGGTCTCATTCTGCCGCAGGTTCCGATTGAACTCGGCGCAGAGCCTTTCAATTCTTTGCTTTCTCTCTGCCCTGCGTTGAATAGCTGCACCGTCGAGGATCCCATATCCATACTCTTTGAATTCGAGAAGCATCCGGTCTAGGAGCTTTCGAGATTCAATATCGACAATTGTTGGGTCGCCCTTGGAATCTGCGTTGTCCTTGACTGACTTGATGAGCCAGAATAGGCTCTCTCTAGGTCTGGACGAGTACTCGCCCCATATGTCCTGGGCCTCATCCACGGTGGATTGGCACGCTTGCGAGGGAGAGCAGTATTTGAGGGCATCAATGGCCGTTTGGGGACCAGCCTGTGAGTTTTCGAGCTCGACAATGGGTCTGATGACATTATCAAACGTGGCATCAGATAAACCGATTGACTTCGTCAGGCCGTCAACAAGCGAGCGGTGGTCGTCAATCATTTCACGAATCATGGGGATAATCTCATCCTGGGTAGGGATACGGGGGAGTGGATACGGTAGCAAATCCATCATGGCTGAGTGGTTCACATGTGTTGTCTGGACTCCCTGTAGCGAAGCTGAGGACGACTGTATCGTGAGCGGAGAGGAATCCGAGATATGGTATTCAATTCAGGTACCGCATGCATGTGCCACATGAAATGGTGAGAGGGTGAGAACGATTGGGCCTGGATCACGATACTGGTTCGACATTCATCTTATTGACATGGAAGCTACATTAGTCTTAGTATATTACAGTGGCACACAGTCATGGTATGACCTCAGCCCATTGCTTTACACATACGCATGGAGCATGTGCTATTATGCCATCGGACGTGCACACCGGGCTAGGTGATGACTGTGCATACATGTATTCACATTTGGTATTGCTACTACCGTATGCACGTATGCACGAGAATGTTATGTAGTCATTTTAAACGTTCCTCCCATTGACCGCCGAGGAAATGGCATACATGTCCTGCTGAATACGTACGTGTACTAAACAGCCAAGGGGTTAATTACGTGATAGACATGTACGCCGTACCTTATCGTTCTCATTCTATTTTAATACCAGTGGAACATGAGCAGGAAAGCTAAATCATGGGACATGTCCATTGATGCTAGACTATAAAAAGAAAGCCCGTGACATCCACATCAACCCGGACGAAATAGAGAACAGCCCAGCCCAGACAAATCGTCCTCTGTTCACAATTCGTTTTCAACATACAACAACTTACATCAACCATGCAACTCTCCAAGATCTTCGCTATCATCAGCGTAGCTGCTGTCGGGTTTGCCGCCGCTGGCCCAGCTGTTGTGAAGCTTGACGATCGCGATCTCGATATCAACTCCGATGGCCGTAAGTACATTATGCATACAGCCCCCAAAGTCATCTCATCTCGTTCACCAGAAACCAGGCTTACTTCTATTTACCCTTTCTCTTTGTTCTTGTGCTTTGCTTTAGGTCCCAACACCCCTTACTACGACTGAGTTCACACGCTTTTGGGATATGTTGAGAAAGCCCCAGTGACCATGGAGCACGGGTTGGCGGTGGTGTCGCCTAGGCGGATGTTCTGGAGCACAGATGCAGAAGTTTACTTTGTCGTTGTTATGTTACCTTGGGCAAATGAGAAATGTCTGGCTTTCAACAAGCCCTTTTCGAAAGTTTCAGTTCCACATCCATGTCGCGTGAGATCCAAGTACGTTTTAACCAATACCATAAACAGGGGAGAATATGTACTTGAAGCTGGGAAGATTCCATTCGTGGCATTTGTGTTTCGTTGAACATGAGCTACGAGTAAAGAGCCATTGTCAGGCCGTTGTCAAACGTATATGTACATGTATAGCAGCACTGCATACATGTATGGTGCTCGTATACATCATGTCCACATACTTGATCCTATTCGCATATTCATTCGCATATTATTGTCCTCGTTGCAAACATACGTTCACTTACATACGGAGTATTGTACGTGTATCTCTACATGTATGTATGTACACATATATAGAGCATGCAGGTGCTTTGTACAGGTGTTTCGCGGTGGTGCCTGCACAAACTACACAGAATGAATCCAAAAGAAGAAAAGAAGAAAAAGATATTTATTATCCAATCGCTCTACAGGGGTTGGAAACTGTTACAAAGACGCCATAACTGACAGAACTGTCACTATATGTAGTAATAAGAAGCCTGACATGGCCATCGAATGTGCGTGCCGACGCATGCACAACGTCAGCCGCTCTAAGAGCATTACGTGATACTGATTTGATGTACACACGTTGGTCATTGTCAACTTACTTCAATGTTGTATTATTGAACGTATGATGTAACATCGGTTGATCTGTATTAGTTTATACACAGTCAATTACATGCATGATGTGCATTTACGAAACTCTACTCCGTACACATGTCACGGTGAGTTGGGTTACGGCACTATCCGCTCTCAAGGGCAGAGGTTAACACGGGCAGATTCCAATGGCTCGCCATTTGCGCACCACGATGGATGCAATCATATTATATGTACTGTACATGTGTGTTGGACGTAGTACCCTGCAACTATGGATAAAACACGAATGCGTCTGGTACATTGTCATTTGCCCTATAACGTACATATGACTACACGTACAAGGAGTCAATAATGTGATACCAGTGGCAAACGGCAGCATTTCGGGACATGTACGAATAGCTTATGCCCAAACAAGACTAAATATATACTAATCGGGGGGAATCCAGACTTCGGAATATATGCTTCAACACCCTGCACTGAAGGTCGCTGTTTACTGAGCCACTTGACAAGCCAAAGAAATGAAAATGTTACATGTACTTAGAATGTTGAACAGGTATCTGTTTTTTATACTGCCCCTCGTCGTCATTACGGCGGTATTGCTCACGGATTCCATGTACACGCAATCTATGAGTCTATGGACGCGTCTCCGTACAAACTGGGGATCATATCCTTCCGAAGCAAATTACAAGGTCCAAATCTTCAGTACCGATCCAGTCATCATCCATATTCGAGATTTTGTGAGCCGTGGTGAGATTGACCACCTGCTCAACCTTGTGTAAGTGTTTGGATCCTTACAAACACCAGATCGCCTGTCATGTTCCTGTCGATGTTGGCGTTCCAAATTATTGAAGCTTTGCTTACACAGAGTTTGGGTACGCGCACAGCAAGGGGAGATACGAAGTGTCACGCATCTGGGGAAATGAAGATTTAGGCACCATCGAAAAGGATATCCGTGTTTCAGAGAGTGCTACTGTCCCGCGAGACTATGTGGTGGAGAGAATCGAAATGCGTGCCAGGAGCTTCATGGGATGGCGTAACAATGATACCGTTCTCCAGCCATTCAAAACCCAGCTTTATCGATTCAACGGCTTTTACAGCTTTCACTACGACTGGGCTGAATTTGACCAAAGATGGCCGGGGAACCGCATGACGACCTTTATGGTATATCTCGAGGCCGACTGCACTGGCGGAGGCACCAACTTTCCGAGAATTCCGCGTCCAAAGGATAATCGATGGTGCGGCGTCATTGCGTGCGAGGGAGACGTCGAGTACAACGAATATCCGGGTGTGACATTCAAGGCAACACAAGGGTCGGCCATCTTTTGGGAAAACTTTCATCCTGACGGAACGCCTCACAAAGCCACGAGGCATGCTGGGCTGCCTGTCCGCTCTGGACATAAGACCGGGCTGAATATATGGTCGTGGGATAAATCATGGCGACACCCGGAGACATGAGACATGGCTATTGCCGTCTACTGTACATGTAATGAAGGTTCAATCCTTGTAGACCTTTATATCTTACCGTCAACGGCGCTACCATCGTTGAGGTTTTTACATGCATCTTGACATAAATCCACGAGAAATCTCGCAGTTCAATACTCATGCATATCGTCTTACATATACTGCCCTGATTGCAACTCCAATTTGAAATTGACCAATCCGGTTAATGTTCACATGGCTGTGTACATGTATGCAAGGCAATTACGTTGATGGCCCCATAATCCAAAACGTGACAGTAATATTGGCATATAATGGGGCCATTGCCAACTACACGTACGTGCATGTACGTTGAAGCCTTTAGACTTATTTCTACTTCGCCCTCCTGCACCTCCCAAGAGCAACGTACATGTACTTCCAGACTTCCATAAGCCTCTTCATCATGCCTCACAACAACAAGAAGTCGGGAACAAAACATGCGGCAAATGACACGTTGAAGGGCTCGAATGAATCGGTCCGCGACGACACGCCTTGCCTTGAAGACACTGCACCCGTGTTGTGGCTAAACGGGCTCCGGGGACTTGCGTCCCTACTCGTGTACTGGCATCATCATCAGCAGTGGGCCCACGATGTCCACCTTAGGGCGAGGATGGAACTCGGCTATGGATTCCAGGAGCGGTATTACTTTGCAGCTCTGCCGGGGATCCGTACCTTCTTTACAGGTGGCCACTTTGGCGTCGCTGTTCTTTTTGTCATCTCTGGCTTCACATGTTCTATGTCTTCTCTGGCAGCTTGTCATCGAGGTGACCATGCTCGTGTTTCAGAGCTCGTATCTTCGTCTATCTTCAGAAGATGGTTTCGGATATATGCGCCTTTGGCCATAACGACGTTTTCCTACATGTCGCTCTGGTATTGTCCAGGGTTATACATATCTTCTCGACCGGCTGACGCTTCCTACCACTGGCCGGTAGAGGCTAGAAGGTGGTTTAGTGAGTTTTCCAGATACACCTTTGTTCTCGGTGATATCGGGGAGGACCGCTGGTTCCGTTACAACGACCACCTTTGGACTGCTATGCCTGAACTCAGGGGCTCCGTCTTGGTGTACCTGGTGACTCTGGTACTGTCAAGATGCAATTCGAAGACACGCTTGGCCAGTTTATCGATTTTGATGGCTTACTTCATATTTATGGTGGACGGGTGAGGTCAATCCAATGCTGTCAGTTGTACGCGACATATTCAGTCGTTAGCCGAGTATTGGCGTGTACACATATGTATGAACCAATAACGACACATGGGCTGACCTTGAAACCGGACTTATAGTTGGTACTGTGCCTTGTTCTTGTCTGGGATGACCCTTTGCGAAATCTGGATGATGAATTTGAAGTCGGGAACAGGCAGTGGCCAAATCAAAAGGAGGCATTGGATTAGGCGGTGCCAGTATACGGGCACATCTTTCTTGCTGTTCGGCCTGTCTGTCTATCTCGGCAACGTCCCCCACGTCGGACCTCGCACCCTCCGAAAGACGCCTGGCTGGTATTACCTGTCTTTCTTATCATCGCCAGTGTTCTCCGACATCAAGTGGTTCTACTTATTTTTCGCCAGCTTTCTGCTTCTCACGGTTATAATGAGACACAGGAGAATTCAGCGCATGCTTGAGACACCACTCCTTTGTTACCTTGGGCGTGTTTCATATGGGCTGCATCTAGTGCACGGCCCCGTTCTTTGGATTTTGGGTCATCCCATTTACCATAATCTGGGGCTGCGAGACACTTCTACGTGGAGTAAGAGCACGATGCCATCCAGCTGGTCGAATATCCGGGTACATGGGCTAGAGCCAGGTTTCTTGGCCGCTAACGCTATTCTTTTACCGGTGACCATATTCTTTTCTCACCTCGTGACAGTCTTTGTCGACGAGCCGAACGTGAAGTTCTTGGGGTCTGTCTATAAGACATTGTCCAAATGACAGATTTGCAGCAGTTTCACATACTGCGACGTGAACTAGCAGAATAATGACCTCAATACAACCGCAACTTTGCGATTATGACATTGGGTGCAACAGTCGTATACACAGTGTTTCTCACGCTTCAATGTTCCCAAGTTGCCCATTAAGTGATACCTACAAAGACATGTATATATACATGTATTCTAACGGCGTCGCTCGGTGGTGACGATGAGAGGACTGCTACATGGTAACGGTATAATTGAGAGTTGAAACCATTGGTGATGCGGACACGGCACCCCAGAACAAAGCTTGGTGGCGACCCGTATTATCCACTACATGTAGCCATAGTCATGGTTGGGAGAAGGCGGTGACAATACAGGGTGTATTGCGCAATTGTTGAACTATGCGTGCCGCTCATAGCCATTGAATGCATGTGTACATCTCATACATGTAGGTACGTGTGGCCACAGCGCTCATAGGGGTACTCGTAGTGAGATAAATATTGATTACCATATAATGTTCCTTATGTCCCTACACTCTTCAATTTATGTACTTTGCACTCTCCTCTCTCGTTGTATTTTTCTTCCATTGATTCCTCAAATAAGTTTCCCTCGCCAGAGCAATCCCATCATCATCAATGGAGCCTAGGTTCATCCATCATCTGCCCATGGAGGTGCAGCTGCAGGTTGGCCGCTACTTGCCTTTGGCTGACCTGCTCTCCCTCTCAACCGTGTGTAAAGGCATGCGACGACTAGGAGAGGTTCTCATCTTCTCCTCCATTACGCTTCATTGGAGCTATTTCCATCACCCACGCTTGGATTTATTAGTGAAGGCGTTACTAGAGAGGCCTGAGCTCGGCGAGCATACTCGTACTCTAGAGCTGACGGGAGAGACATTCTATACCCACTATGGCACTTGGAAAACTGAGCTGTTTGAGCCGTCCCCGATGATACGACCAACCGCACTGCCGAGAGGTATGGACTCCTTACCCCAGAAAGGGATGTGCATCGTTGCGGCATCTTTTAATCTGCCCTCCGACAGAATTGGATCTTGGTTGCAAGACATGCGCTCCGGCCAGCCCGACGCAGTCATATCGCTCCTGGTCTCTATGATGCCCAACCTAAGACACCTTTCGCTGGCGCAAAACTGGACCAGAAGAAACCTGTCCTTCCTCAGTGATGCCACTCTTTCCAAAGGGCTGCCCAGCCTGAGAAGTGTCAGGCTTGCACCAAAACCAACGCTGGAAGAAGAGGAAGCGGCAAGGGAACATGTGAACAACACACTCGAGATGCTTCGTTTCTTCTACATACCTGGTCTTCGTGACTTATCACTCGCCATTGATAATCCCATGACTTTCTCGTGGCCGTTTGCCGCCTCCCCGGATACGTCGAGTCTTACCACTCTATCTATCTCAAGGCTTCGAGAGTCTTTCCTTGGACCACTTCTCTCGGTCATCGGGAAGACGGGCCGTCTCCAAACCTTGATATATCATATGGAATACGCAGATGGCTTCGAGGCAGAAGTCAATTTCTCCACGTTTGACCTTGGCATGCTGGTGGCAGCCGTCAGCCAGTGTAAAGACTCACTCAAACGTCTAGCGGTCAAGTGTAGTACCTACGAAGATCAGATAAACTGGTATCCAGGCCCCCCTAACATTCCCTTCCGAGGATCCCTCCAACAGCTCACGCAGATGCATCACCTTGAGTCGCTGGCTCTTCCGTGGGGGCTTTGCGTCGGATTTGGAGTTGAGCCATATGTCCCTGGACGCATATCATCTATCCTGCCTCCAAATATCCAACGCCTCTCTATGGGGGACGACTTTAAAGATTATAATGACACATTAATGCTACACACTGAAGACTCCGAGATCGTCCAGAGAATCCGGACAGAGCTGGAGAGTGGAGCATTGTATTCTTTTACAAGCCTTGAAACCATTGAGCTTCCCAAATTCGTATGTAACGAAGAGGGAGAGGACGAAGAGTACGCTGTCGAGCTGGAACAACTGGGTGAGCGGTTTGGCCTTAAGGTGTTTCAGACTACAAAAGAGCAACGCGATGGTGCTTTTCAATAACTCCCGATGTACGCCGAGTCTTGTTCATACGGGTATGATCGACAATTGCAGCTAGTTCTACAGGATTCTAAAGGTGACGGATGTGTTGAAATTGCAAAGAACCGTCGAAATGAGCTTCACGATTTTTACAAGTGGAACCTGGCCGTCATGAAGGACTATAGCATCTTCACAGCTGGCTGCTATTGATGTCTGCGTCGGTGTTGAGACATAGCCCAGACTAGGTACAAACATCAATGTTTAGGGGAACCATGGCAGCTTAATCAATTGATGTTGTAGATGGTGTCTCCTAGCTTAACCAATTGCTTTTTGTAAACTAGGTTGAGCTCGTCGAGTTCGATACCACCCGTGCCTGGACGTACTTGGTTGAGGAGGAATCCACATCATGCTCGTCGCTGAACAAGCGTTTGCTCCGGACGTAAAACGGGTAGCCAACCGACAGCGCTTTGCCGGTATTTACAGGACATTTGTACAGCTTGATGAAGACAACCGGCCGCTCGTCCTCGGGACGCTCGCCCCAGCTAAGTCCATCGCGTATCCCAGACAAGGGGCGCATATAGCCCCCACCCCCACCCCCAGCTGGCCGTCAAGGAAGAGTGGAAAATTGAGCTCTATGCAACGCACACGCGCGGGTAGCTCGGTCAATAACGAGAGGTGGTCTGTCCGTGTGACGTAGAAGCGCTCGATCCCAAGATGGCTTAGGCGTGGCCACTCTTCAATGGATGGGTATTACCTTGTGTAGGGGCACACAACGCCTGGTACAACAGTAGGAAGGGGAACCCATGGGCGGCTAGCGTGGCTGTGATGCATCGCATATGCGAAAATGCGCCCGAGGGCATACTTCGACATCAGCCCCAGGGGCGAGGCGAAGAAGTGTACAGTAAATGTGCCTAGGCAATCACAGCCTCCTACGCCCCGCAGCAGTGGCATGCTGCCACTGCCAACACATACTGATTCCTTTAGATATGTATTGCGCCCCGAAACATTGAACCAACACGACTTCAAGGCTCCTTGTACGCCCAGCATGTGGCTCCGCTTACCCCTCCATTTGCGGCCAATCGAATAGATCTGCAGAAAGCAGCGACATTCCGCCCGCGACAATCCCGAGAGCCAACGTGCAGCCTCCGCCGACAAAGTCGGCTGCCCGGTCTTGCCAAGAATGGGCATCGCCGGACGGACGGGTTCCCCGTGCCCTGATCTACAAGAAACGGACAAGGGGAGCGCCTTGGAGGCAAAGATTACTTTTTAGATCGCCTTTTTTTTGGTGGCCACCTAGAAGGCCCTCTCTCCCACTCGCCTCTCATATGTCCTGCTCCACCCTTTTTTTCTTTCTAGTGTTGGCTCGACTTGTATTTTGTGTGTCGCAGCAGGTGATCCTGCTTTCTAGTTCCTCCAAATTTTGACTATGTATGTGCTGAGTGCCTGGCCAAAGCCCAACGCCACGTTCAAGGCTACATCTACATACAATCAATGTTACTGACAGTACAGACATGTACTATTAGACTCCAATGTCCTTACCACATGTACTATTAGTTATGTAGTAAATAGTACCTGTTCTCTCACGAAGACGCCCGCGGTTATTATGACGCAGCCTTCTAACTCATACATCGCCGCCTGACCAATCACAAACTGTACAGTACTGTTAAATGACGTACATGCGCGGCACGGTCTTTAGTGTACGACGATCTTTCGTGTTCGGCACGTTACTGCCGGCCGTCATTGAAATCAGGCGAAGCAGCCGTCGTGGCTATGACAATAAGCATCTGAAGATACAACGTGGGAAAATTACATATAAACATGGACAAAGGAGACGACTTAAAAGGATAATGTCCATCTACACTTCTTTGTTTGTCGAACCTCAACACATAAACATGAACTTATAAACTTCAATGTCCAATGTTCAAGTTGTCAACATTTAACGCTTCAACAAACCCTATTCGTTTACACCTGCGCTATGGCTACATACAGTAAACCCGACGCCCAGGCGGCGGCTCTTGCCAACATGTTTGACAGGCTGCACATCGGCACATCCCAGGCCTTGCCGACGCCGGAGACGTGCCTGGTGCACCTGCAGTTCCTGACAGCGCTTCAGGCGCTCAAGCAGGACATGGGCCAGCTCGACGGCTTCATGGGGCTGTGGAACTCGCATGCGGTCGGTGTAGCCAAGACCTCGATCGCCCAGAAACACCTAGCCGAAACACTGCCGGACAAGCAAAAACAGCCCTCCACGCATGACGACTTCCGCAAGCTGGCACTGAGCCGCCTCTGCGAAAAACGGTGGGCGCTGTACGTGGAACGCGCCGTCGACCGCTATGCGGCGTGGTGGGACGCGCAAAAGGACTCGAGTGGAGTTGGGGGGATGGGCAAGCCGATGCAGCAACCGCTGACCGAGGTAACCATGAGCGAACGCGACTCGCCTCGCTTCGAGGCGTTTCCTCAGCAGCCCGCGGGCGCGTGGACGCCCGAGACGCTGCCGCCGCTCGACGTGCTTATGGTGCTGCATACGCACATGCTGAATCCGCGCAACTTTCTCGAGGACTGTCTGCGGGCCGGGCTCTCCGGGCTCTGGGCTACCGGGTTTCCGTGGGCGCTCGTCAAGGAGGCCATCCGGCTGCCCGAGTTTGGCTACGACGTGGGTGATGCGGCCAAGGCGCGCTGGACGGAAACCACGGGCCGTGCGTGGGACAACGCCGACGAGGCGTCCGTCAAGAGTTTGGCTTGTCCCGTGTGCAACAAGCCCTTGTCGGTGCCGTGGACCACGTGTGACTCGGACGCTACGATGGAATTAGCCGGCTCCGGCTACGGCGATAAGGAGTTTCACTACCTGTGCGGCGAAAAAGGGTGTGGCACACCGGTCACGCGCGACCTGCTGACCGTGGCCAAGTTTGTGCGCGATAGTGATGCTCTGCGCAAGGCCAGGGAACCCATGGCTGGCACACTCCTCGACCTCGGAACCGGAAAGCCCACGCGCGTGCCCCTCCCTACAGTGTCCACTAACCTCCACGCGCAAGTCCGCACGTTTCCCAATCGCCTGCTCAATGCCAAGGACATGCAGCCAACCCTCAACACCCTCCTGTCGCGGTCGTCGCCGGCGCAGTCTCTCGAGCCGGTGCGCAAGAAAATAGAGGAAATTCTGGCGTCTAGGAGGGCCCTATACGCCATCCAGAACAACCACATTCGGCTGGTGCCGACCATGCGCCTGTCGGTGCGGCGCATGATGAGCCGCTACTGGAGCAACCCGGGCCCCTTTGCGCTTGACCTCGGCAGCGCCGTGCAGCGGCAGGGAATCTTCTGCGACAAAATGGTCTCCATTGGCTGGGTTCACAGCCCCGAGGCCTACAACACCATGGCGCGCCTCGTCGAAAAGTACAAGCGCTTCGTGGGGCTTATGGCCGAGTCGGGTAGGGAGACGTGTGTGCCAACCCTCGACGTCGACCTTGCCTGGCACACGCACCAGCTGACGCCCACGCGCTACTATGCCTACACCGTGGCCTCCACCATCAAGTTCGTCGACCACGTCGACAAGATGGACCAGGACGTCCTCAACAAGGCCTTTGAGGAAACGTGCAAGCGTTACTTCAAAAAGTACACTGAGGTCTATAGCGTTTGCGTCTGCTGGTACTGCGAGGCCATGCGCGCCTCGCAGTCGCACTTGAACCCTTTTGAGCGAGGGGCCCGCAAGCGCGCCCTCGACAACTTTTACGCCTCGCCTGCGGCCAACACCGACCCGTCCTGTCCCGACGCCTCGGCCGTCCATGTGTCGGCCCACAACGCCGTTGCCGTCCGCGACGGCGCCGCCGGACTCAGCGCGCCAACTGGCTCAGAAATGAAGAAATACCTTCGGGCTGCCGAGGCCGCCAGCCGCCAGCGTGCCGAACAGAAAAGCGCCCTCGAAGCCAACTACAACCATGCTATCTCCCGCGCCAAAAAGCGCAACCGTGCCCCGCCCCAGAAGAAGGACGAGTACTACGACTACTGGGGCTACCCGATCCTCCTCTACCCGCCCTACTCCTACCCGGTCTACGTCAGTCCCGGCATGTACCCAACGGATCCCTGCGCCATCAACACGGGCAACGGTGTCGGCAGCTGTTCGGCCGGCAGCTGTGGCAGCAGCGCCGTCGCTGCCGGCGCCTGTGGCGGGCCCAGCGGTGGCAGTTGTGGAGGGGTTTTCGGCCCCGTCGGCGGCGGCGGCGGCGGCTGCGGTGGCGGTGGTGGCGGCGGTTGCGGTGGCGGCGGCGGCGGTGGCGGCGGCTGCGGCGGTGGTGGTGGATGCTAGGACGTCCCCGGGATGACATACAGTACATCATGTACTATGCGTCTCGGCCTACCCCGTATCACCCACTAGATATGGTCGTATGTGTAAGTGACAGCATGATATCCAGGTCATAAGGGAGACAAGGACCATAAGGAGGAGGACTGGTGGAAAAGATAGTACTACAACTACATGTAAAATACAATAGCAGGTATACGCCAATCGTCGATGCAACTCTCCGACGCTTTCCTTGTCAACTTGCCCATACTTCATCTATGGGTTCTCTACTTGTCTCATCCTTCTTCGCCCAAATTGCACTGCTGTTTCTGGGGCGCTGAGTCCCGTGTCCTGACCAATTCGTGCTAATGACCCGACGGTGCTCTAAAGTTGCCGGGAAATCCACTCCCCCGTCCCCACCACTTCATCATTTCAACATGCCATCAATCAATAGCCAAAAAACTCCCCTCAAGAGGTCGTCGTCGCCATAATGCTGGAATATGCCGATGGGACGCGTACCCCCGGCCGCGCTTTACTGACCTGCCGCCTTTTCAACAATACTAGAGACCTAGATTGGATGCCTTGCACCCTCAGCTTGCGACGCGACCCCTGCCGTCATCATGACCCTAAACGCTGCAGCTGGCGACAGCACCCAATATTTCCCCATAAGCATGCAGCTTACGTTGGATTCCTGCCAAGATGGTCACATTTTCCATTGGCAGTGGACAGCCTGCAAGAATCCCCTTGAAAAGCTAACGTCATCCACCTTTCACAAAAGCCCACGCTCCTGTATTGCTTCTCCCCTCAAGCTATTGCTTTCGTGAGAGACCACGACGTTGTCAGTGAATCTGCTATCGCGCAGTCTCCTTATCATCGGTAACCTGTACCCGGACGGGATTCCTTTGTCGTCACAATGGGTATTTTCGGTTCTGGATTCAAGTCCAAGCTCAAAAGAGGATTGCGCTCGGGCTCGCCGTCCAAGGCCTCACCGACGCCGTCTGTGACAGCTGCATCGCCCGAAACCACCCAGCAATCGACAGCGCTTCAGCCCAAAACCACCGACCACAATGTCGCCATCGAGACCCTGCCGATCCCAAATCTCCAGGAGAGGATCTGGAACCAGGCATACGACAACATCAAGGCGGGCAACGCCAAATTGATCGATGCGTACGAAAAGATCCTCTCGGCCGAGCTTCATCCCGGCGACCGCTCAGAGTCGCCGAAAAATGAGATTGGTGACACCAAGGAAGCGCGGACAGCCCAGATGCAAGCTCTTGTCCAACTAGGTCTCCAGCGCACCAAAAGCCAGACAGCCATCAAGGGGGCCGTGGGCCAAGGGTTAAACGTTGTCGAGGCAGTGAGGGGCATCGTGGATAAGTCGGTCCAGGCTGCGCCGCAGGCGGCCGTCGCCTGGGTCGGTGTCTGCCTGGGGTTAGAGGTGTGCAGTCCCCCACTTTGCAAACCCCAATTGAACCAATGGCTCCAAAACACATGCAGCTAACAGTAGACATTGAAGATAATCTCAAACCCCATCTCCGAGGCCAGTCACAACCGCGCGGGAATATCCTACGTCCTTTCCAGGATGGAATGGTATTGGAACCTGGTTCCTCTACTACTAGAGAAGAATAAGGCCAAGGATTCCCAAGAAGGTCTTCGGGGTCAACTCGAGAACCACATCATACAGCTCTATGAGAAGCTCCTTTCCTTTCAACTCAAGAGTGTATGTCTCTATTACCGTAACTGGTTTGCCGTTATTGGGAGAGACCTCTTCAAGTCCGATGACTGGGGCGGCCAGCTTAGCTCCATCCAGTCGGCAGAAGCTGCCGTGAAAGAAGACATGGAAGTTTACAGCACGGAAGAAAGCAAATTGCAGCTCCAGGGGATACTGGATACATCTATCGCAATGGAGACGAGGCTTCAGGGTATTTCCTCAGCTATTGAAGACCAGACTGAGAAACAAGAAAGACGCTACCAGGACATCGAGGATAAGAAGTGCGCCAAGGATCTCTTCGAAACGGACCCACGTTACAATAAGTCTCGAATTCAAGAGACAAAGGGTGGCCTTCTTAAAGATTCCTATTCGTGGATACTGCATAATGACGATTTTCTTCGATGGCGTCGTGGTTCTAAGGAAGATAGCCCGCTGCTTTGGATCAATGCTGACCCCGGAAGAGGAAAAACGATGCTGATGTGCGGCATAATCGACGAACTGGAGAAGGAGACCGGAAACAATAACCTCTCTTACTTCTTCTGCCAGGCAACTGAGGCACAGCTGAGCAATGCCACGGCCGTATTGCGCGGTATCGTGTACTGTCTAATCGACCAGAACCCAGCCCTCATTTCACATGTTCGGGAAAAGTACGACTATGCGGGAAAGCAACTTTTTGAGGGCTTCAACTCTTGGAATGCCATGTGCGATATCCTGACCTCCATTTTGGATGACCCAAGCATGACCGACACGATCCTGATCATCGACGCCCTTGACGAGTGTACTACGAACCGCGAGAAGCTCCTGGATTTCATTGTGAGAACCTCAAACGTCAAGTGGATTCTATCTAGTCGCAACTGGCCGAGTATCGAGGAAACGCTCGTCGCCAAGCAGGGGCTCATTGAGATTGAGTTGAACAACGAAGTGGTGTCTGACGCTGTTGGCAACTATATTTCCCACATTGTGGAAACGCTGAAGGTCATGAAGCACTACGACACCGACACGACGGAAGCTGTCCGTCGTCATCTGGTTGAAAACGCGGACGGGACATTTCTGTGGGTAGCACTCGTTTACCGCGAGCTCCAGGACTCAAGCGTGCAACGGAAGCGTCACACACTCAACAAGCTCAAGGCGTATCCAAAGGGCCTAGACTCTTTATACGCGAGCATGATGGAGAAGATTGCCGAGTCGGCTGATGCCGAGATCTGCCAGGAAATTCTATCTATTGTGTCCGTTGTTTACGAGCCCCTTAAGCTTGATGATCTGAAGCTATACACTGATTCTCTCGAGGAGGAGGACTACGACGATCTCCCGAATATCATCCAGTCCTGCGGCTCATTCCTCAATCTAAGGGGAGGTATTGTGTACCTCATCCACCAGTCCGCAAAGGACTATTTGATCAAACGCACGTCTGAGGGCCCCCTGCATTCGGGCGTGGCACAAGTTCATTATTCACTCTTTTTGAAGTCGTTGGAGATACTAAGCCACGTCCTGGAAAGGAACCTCTGCAAATTGGACGGTCTGGCGTCATCTGCCGACGACGTTAAGCCGTCTAACCTCAAGCGACTCACCCGAGTGGAATATCCCTGTGTTTATTGGATTGAACACCTGTGTGAATCTGGCACCGACGTTGCAAGGGATGCTCTGCAGGATAACGGAAGAGTTGCCGAGTTTTTCCAACAAAAGTTCCTGTATTGGATGGAGTCTCTTGGCATCTTGGGAAGCCTATCCTCTGCAGTCACTTCGATGTACAAGCTTGGGGATGTTGTGGTAAGTTTAATCGTATGACGTATTTCTATCAACGCCTTGAAGCTAAAATACTGGTTTGTGTAGGCCAACTTGGCATCGCAGGAACTTGGCGCACTTCTTGAAGACGCACGCCGCTTTCTGCTTGCGAATAAAAGGCCTGTGGAGAATGCGCCTCTACAGGCCTACGTATCGGCACTCATTTTCAGTCCTACAGAAAGCCATATCCGAAAGCGTTTTAAGCACGAAGAACCCTCATGGGTCAATGTGCTGTCAGATCCGCCCCTGGCCAAAACCTGGGACGCGTGCCTCCAGACATTGGATGACCACAGCCAGACGGTGACTTCCGTGGCTATATCTGGCCAATATCTAGCTTCGGGTTCCAGCGACGGCACAATCAAGGTATGGGATCCGACGACGGGTGCGTGTCTGCTTACCCTTAGGGGACATGAAGGAGAAGTCAAATCTATAGCATTTTCTGGGGAGCGTCTCGTCTCGGCTTCCGGTAACACTATCAAGATCTGGGAAGTGAAGACGGGGGTGTGTCTCCGAACACTCGAGGGTCACACCCTTTTGGTGATCTCGGTTGTTTCATGCGCCTCTGGATCGCGGATCGTGTCAACCGCGGATGATGACACTGTCAGAATCTGGGATGTAGATTCAGGCGAATGTGTCCGTATACTTGACGAGGAGGCCCTGCCGGACAGGATTGCCATGTCGGCAGATGGGTCGCGGTTCGCCTCAAGTTCGAACTTGAACAACGTCAAGATTTGGGATGTTGAAAGCGGCGAGTGCCTGCACCACCTTGAAGATCATGGAGGACAAGTGACGTCTTTGGCCTTCTCGCCGGACGGGTCGCATGTTGCTTCCGGCTCTTCTTTGCATGAAATCAGGATTTGGAGTCTCGCCGCCAAAGAACGTGTCCTTACGCTCCAAGGTCATACAGGCATGGTCAACGCGGTTGTCTATTCGTCGGACGGCAAACGCATCGCATCTGCTTCGGATGACCACACAGTCAAGGTCTGGGACGCGGCCACGGGTGACTGCCTTCGGACACTCCAAGGCCACACCCAGTGGGTACTCTCGGTCGTATTCTCGGCCGATGACCAGCGTCTCGCGTCAGGCTCGTCGGATGAAACTGTCAAGATCTGGGATATTTCGACAGTAAGTGGCCCGGAAGAGCCTGTCACGAGCCCTGAGCGCCTTGTTACGGGACTCGTATTCTCCAAGGATTCCAAGGTCTTTGCGATGGCCTCGTACGACGACGCTGCCAGGGTGTGTGACGCAGCCACGGGCGCATGCCTGCAGGCCTTGACACACGACAAGATGGTGATCGAAGTGATCTTCTCTGAAGACGGAAAACACCTGGCGACAAGCTCGACGGATGAGACGGTCAAGATCTGGGACGGTGCCACGGGTGAATGCGTTCACGTGCTCCCCCACGAGAGGCAAGCTGATTACCTGGCATTCTCGCCGGACTCGCATTATCTTGCCTCGTCCGAGGGTACCGCGCTGAAGATCTGGGACACCAAAACAGGCATCCTCGCGCGCACTCTAAGTCGCGAAGACGGTGAAGAAGACGCCATGCCAGAAGTCCCGGTCTTCTCGGCGGATGGAAAACGAATTCTCGCGTGCTACAACTACAGGACGGTGGCTGTCTGGGACATGACAACGGGGGCGCTGCTTCACAAACTGATCATTGACGAGGGCTTCACGGACATGAAATTTCACCCGACGAATCATTCCATCCTCTGCGTCGACTCCGGGACGGTGGATCTGAACCAGCCAGATCTTCCGCCTGTCATCAACGTCGAGCAATCTGGCGATGTCAAGCCTGCGGACTATGCCGTGGACAACGAAAATGAATGGGTACTGAAACACGGTGAGAAGACGATATGGCTGCCTCCCGACTATCGTCCAAGACTCGTAGCTCAGGGTGGAAAGACCTTTGCTATCTTATCCTTCTCCGGTGGTTTATTACTACTGAAGTTTCATTAAGGCTGCACGTGGGCTTCGATATCAACGGTATCATCCAAGCTTCTACTTGCTTTTCATAGTGTCCACCCTAGCTAGTAGCACATGCAAATAAACATATTTTGGCTTTGAAAATATTGACAATACATATAGTCACACGCAGCTCTGCTTCGTCTTACTATTAAACGGATTTCCATATTTCCCATTGTTCTCTCTTTTTTTCTTAGTCTTATTGGGGGGGTAGGAGCAGGAGGTGGCAAGCAGTCACGTACATTTTCAATTGCGTTATTCAATGCTCCAGGACGGGTCAGGTTTTTGACCATGGAAGATATCACCTTGATATAAGACGTAACTTGAGGAGCTACGTTTAAATGTGGAAGCTGTCTGTGATGTTTTGGCAGCATCTAGTTTACAGGTAGTCAGACAGTTCCGCGGGCCCCCTCCAGGGTAGCCGAGTCCTCTTGGCGATGCGCTGTGACACATATCGAGCAACCAGGTTTCATGCAGTTACCTGATTCAGTACATAACCATAGATTCAATGTATACTTTCCAGTTGTATGTGGGAGAAGGTGGTGACAACAGGTCATACATGTACTCACCAACCCAGCTACGTTCAAATGGCTACTCGTATAAGTACATCTAGATACCACTTATCGGGTAAGTTCAAACACACCATGGACATCACAGATCAAGATTTCAAAAGCAGCGGATAATAAGAAAGCGATGGTTTTTGCGTCTTCTTTATTCAAGCCATCTCTCATTCTTGTGGGCCTGTATATTCAATCGACAGATGTAACCGACCAGAGCCTCCTGTTACTCATTCCGGGGGTAAACGTCGAAAACAAGCTTGGGTACCGTCTCCGTACGGCTCAAGCGGATCAAATCAGCCGTCTTAAACTTGCAAACATTCAACTTCTGCTCGGCAACGCCCTCCATCTCGTCGGAAAACACCCAAAAGACGCTTTCCTCCTCGTAACCATACTTGTTAACCCGGTGGCCTTTGACGCAGATGTACGATGAATCTCGCTTTCCAAAGGACACAGCCGAGGTTCCGGTGACGGCTTCAAAATCGAACGCCTTGAACCGGAAGAGCTCCTTCGCCCCGCCCTGGAGAGTTGGCAGCGCAACTGTTGAAGAAGATCAAGTCAGCCAAGAGTGTCCGCCAAATACTTTAGAGGGGGGAGGAAGAGGGATTATATGTTATATTGCATGCTTACTGTCAGTCACGTCGCCGTCGTGAACAGTCCTTCGTTGGGCGATAAAAGTCACGGTCTTCAAGGCAAACTTGATAGATACATTTGGCATCAGCACATGCAGAGGGAACCAACGCCGCAGAGGAAATGTAAAGCGGGCATAGAGCTTACCAGGAATCTCTTGAGAAAAGCAGAGGGTGCCTCATAGTCAAACGGGTTATCCACCTCAGCCGGGCTCTTGTCAATGTTTAAGACCTGTGCTTGCATATTAGAGATGACTGGGTGACAACCTTGAACTTGCGCAATATCCCAAGCCAAATTCCTCTGGGCTTACCTTGCGGTATATATCCAGGAGCACCTTGGTCGATTCGTCGTGAAGGGCTTTTTGTTTCTGCCTGCCACCGGTGAACTTGTTGACAGGAACTGCATTTGTATCCCCGACAGTGTTAGAGAGGCTCAATGGTACATGTAGAAAGGGTTCCAGGAGAGGAGGGAACAAATGCCATACCCTTGTTCTTCACATAGTCGATGTAGACACCGTACTGTGTATAGTCTTCGAAGAGACTCCAGCTCTGGTCGCCGTCAGCCCATCTGTCATATTGTTCAAAGGGAAGGGAGTGGAGAGACGCAAATGCAACACGCGTCATATTACCAATTTGTTTGCGGCCGTGTAGTCGAATGGCTCGAAGGCATTGTTGAAATCATAAACATTGGGATATTCCCAGAGAACAGCACTGTCTCATCGTTAGGCCCATTAATTCAGATTCCCAAATATTACCCGATATTCCTTGGTTGGAATGCTTGCGTCGGGAGGAGAGGGGAGACGTGAATACTTACAGTCGCCTGTACCTGTGCTTCCCTTGAGACAGTTCGTTGTAGAACTTGTCGGCGCTCTTTTTGACCTTCAAAAGGGAGGATTCATCTGCAGATCCTGCTTCGAATTCCTGCACCTTTGGCTGCGACTCCACACCACCGGATACATGGATCCATATGGACACATGGGAGTTTTTCTCGAGCGTGGATGCAGCCTTTTTCATTTCCTCCGTCGCTTCTCCAGTGGCACCGTACATGGAGAAGGCAATTTTGGCTCTATAGGAGAGTAGTTAGATTGTAAACGGTTGGGGGGGTTGGAGGAGGAGTTGAAACAGATTCCAAATGGAGCGGCACATACGCCTGTTTGATCTCCTCATTAGAAGACTTTTCGACCGAGGAAATGCTGACGCGGGCGAGGAACTTTCCACCCTCGATAAAGTCTATAAAAAGAAAAGAAAGGAAAACAACATTCAGTATAAGGATCTTTCTCGGTCAAATGGAATGCCTACGAATGCCTACCAGAGATGAATCGATCACCATAGGCCACATGCATGTCCGTAGCTTCGACCTGGTTGAAGGCGTAGGAGTTGCCGATGGTCGCTTGGTGCTGGGAT
Organism: Geosmithia flava; assembly: GCA_900188565.1. NCBI lineage: Eukaryota > Fungi > Ascomycota > Sordariomycetes > Hypocreales > Bionectriaceae > Geosmithia > Geosmithia flava. The sequence goes on from FYEV01001810.1 coordinate 771,337, forward strand.
GAGACTTCCACCATGTAGGTAGTAGTAGCGCTTTCGAACTAAAGAGGACTGTTATTCAACGCTCCGGGATGGGTCAGGTAACTCCATCGTTTTGATCTTGGAAGATATTACCTTGGACCGGTTGAGATAGTCCACATCGACACTGGCCGACTGCTCCCAGCCAGATATGGCCGCACCGGCCGTGATATCCAAAGATTTGGCAAGCTCCCTGTGAATGGTAAAACGATCAGATTGAAACGTTCAGGTGTTTCCAATAATGTAGTATCGACAGAATAGTACTATATAAGTTCCCCTTACGTGTACTCGTGTATCTCCTGGGATTTATATTCCAATTCAAAGGTTTTCTTTTGAGGTTTCGCGGACGTTACAGTCACGGCGTCGGCAACGCGCGGCTTCTGAAGGTAGGTGTCATATCTAAAGCAACATTGAAGGATTCCGTCAGCCTACAGCTCCATGATATTTGTCATACCTTTTTCTGTGTGCATCCTCTGTCACGGGAGGATAGTAGGAGCTCGTGGATTGGAAAGGTGGTGGGTATCGTACCCCTGGCCCTGCTGCATGCCATCAAAATAAGGGACGAGTTCAGCAACCATATTGAACGTAGTTCTGGGGGGATTTGTGTATAGAAAAAAAGAAAAAATAGAAACGAGAGAGAGACAGCTTGAAGGTAGTAGTTTGTGACGTCTGGAGACTCAGTCTAGGGATGAAGTTTGAAAAACAAATGTAACAGGGAAAGCTTTGAAAGATTCACGACCAGAAGTTGGGACCGATTCATCCTTTATCCTTTCTACGTTTCACTACGGTCAAGACTGAACTTCTACTAACTCCAGTCAGTTTGCTCGCCGTCATTTTGGCATCACCATAACTCCAATGGTAAGCCACCATGTACGGAAACGCAACGTGATTCCTTTTGGATTTACCTACATATATCGAGCAACCAACTTTAGCTACATGTATTCAGTAAACACTCCTCTACATTTAGCTAAGTCACGCAGCTTAGGACGCCGATTACCGGCCTCCCATATCAAGGTATACATTGATGTATGTAGTCGTATACATGTATGCACCACGTAGTAGTATTCATTCATACCGACTTTCCCACGCACTACGTGACCTACGATCTATTACTGAACCTGTACGAGTATGACCTTTGCAAATCAAGTTATCATGAATGTTGCCGCCCCTTTCCTACCGTACCTTTACCTTCCGCCTCTTTGCCTGCCGCACCGTGTCCTACCACACCTTCACCTATCGCACATTGCCCTCCCGTCCCTTTACCTGCCGCACTGCGGCACCCCAGGACAGGAGCAGGATCTGAGAGCTCCTCTTTTCCCTCTTTCCCTGTCTTTCCTTACAGATGGTTAGCTGCCTATCAAAGGGAGATCTCTATGATATGTGTAGCGTCTCTCCGCGACAGGGTTTCGTAAGGTGGATGGATCGGATCACGGGCATAGCAATAAAAGTGTGCGGAATGTGGTATATTGATCATGACGAGAGAGGAATCCCTCTCCCGTTGCCTGTCTGTCTGTCTGTCCTTTATAGTCCATCTCGGTGTTCCTTCCTTCCTCCCAAGGTCACCTCTTCTAGAGGTGCCTTCCGTATCCTTTAGCGGTGCCTTCCGCAACAATATGTGTTCTCTTTGATCTCACAGAAGCCCTTCATATCATCGTAGCCACATTTCATTTCAGTCACCATCTGAGCCCTTGGGCTGTGATCACCAGCTACGGATCTGATGCCTTCTAACCCAGGACATACTGCATACATGTACTCTGTTTTGAAAACTGCTGTATTTTCAATTGGCTGATCTATAAGACCCCCGACACGTCAATGCAAATCCCTGACGAGCCGTGCCGCTTCACCCCACGACGGCTTGACATCACGGGCCGCGTCCCGCACTTGCATAACGTCTCATTTCAGCCAGGTACTAGTGATTCGATATTCCGGGGTTGATCCCAATCCAGCTATCAGGGCATCATGAAGCTACAAAGAATGTGATCGTGACATTGATAGTTCATTTCATTCGTTCTCTTGCCAATCCCTTACGAGCCGTGCCGCTTCACCCTACGACGGCTTGACATCACGGGCCGCGTCCCGCACTTGCATAATGTCACATTTCAGCTAGGTACTAGTGATTCGATGTTCCGGGGTTGATCCCGATCCAGCTATCGGGGCATCATAAAGCCACAAAGAATGTGATCGTGTCATTGATTGTTCATTCTAATTCGTTCTCTCGTTGAGCAAAGCGGTGATGATTCAAAACCCTGATTTCCAACACCATGCACCGCGGCGGCTCATACGGCACGCTTTCAGAGACAACACGGGCGGGAAAACGCTCCCGGGAAACATGCTTGGACATTGCAGCGATGACATAGTATCAATGTCATAGTAGCAATGTAGTATCATATAGATACATATATAAACCTTCTATAATCGAGTAATAATTCAGAGATAACCAAAACAACCACATTTTACATTCTCCAAATTACTTTGACAGCACTATCCCTATCACTCTGCTTAGAAAGAACAAAAAACCAACAACCGGAAACCATGTCATCCATGCCTACGTCGGAGGGCCAATGGGTCAAGCTTTGCATCACCAACAGCACGTCCTCTGATGACCTGCGCGTTGCCAATGCAAGTCTGGAATAGTAAGACGATAACACATGAACCATTTTGCCTCTCCAAGTGCATTTATAGTCATCTAACGGAAACCAAAAAAGCGGCAAATTTCACAAGAAAGGCAACAAGAAAGCCGAAATCCCAGCTTCGGAGGTGAACAAGATGACGGTAGCCCCTGGTGGCTCTATAAGCATCTACTCTTGCGGCCGCTCAGACAGCGCCACTGGAACGACCGGGGTTCTGGACATTTGCAATGAACAGACCAAGGTTACGCACATCTACTGGAGTAGCCCATGGTCAGGAAGCAACCGCTTTGGCACCAGCGATGTGAACAAAAACTACGCGGTGAAGGTTAAGGATTGGAACTATGAAGACGGTGCCCTTGGCGAGGCTTCCGTTGAGATTGCAAAGGCTTAGATATAGGCAGCTTCTACACAGAAGATCGCCCAACGGGCCTTTGACGCATTGGCTTTTGGTCCATACATATCACCAAGTTGCTCGTTCAACACGTGCGCTGGAATATGGGGACTCGGTTGCCAAATGCTGATGGATCGGGACATGTTACCTCAGGATATATAAAAAACAATAAATACATGTACATGTATGGGATCTAATCTCCAAGCACGATGAGCGCAAATGTATTTGATTCTATGACGATGAGCATAGTTGGCACAAAATGGATGACGGTGTGGATTCTATAGGTAGGAAGGAATCAGACCATGGCAAGAATGCCCCCGTTTGTGTGAATTGAGAAAACGTAACACAAAGTTATATACATTGAAATATACACATCATGTAGTATGTATAGTGAAGGAAAGCAGGGAGCATCGGAAAGAATTAGTGGTAAGTGAAAGTAGTAAAGGGGGCAAAAAAAAAAGAGAACGGGGTCTCGGCGTTGTAACGATAAGCATTGAACTAACATGTAGATATCAATATATATACATACATGGCGCAGCCCTATAATACAAGCAACGCAAGAAAAAGATAAACGGTGTAGAATATTGAAAAGTACTGTAACGGTTGCACATAACCGCCACGCTAACTACATGTAGCAAAAACAACGGCCAATAAACGCAACTGTTGCGATTACTGGATGTGCTGTGATCATTGATGATATATGACTTACAACGTCACGTGTTACCCTTGACTCTAGGGGAGCGGACGGGACCCCGTATTTTCTACTAGCTATGGTCGTATGTATCTATCCAGTTCGCAGATCTGATCCATATCCTATCCCCCACGACTTCGAGCTAAGCGAGGACTGTATCCGATGTCGCCGGATGCATACCCCACTCTCCCGGTGCTACCTCCGGGTAGTCCTTGCTAGGTCCCGGGACGGTGGGACCCGCTTCGCTGGCACCCGTTAAGCGCAGGAGCTATTACAGCCGAAAGCCCTACTTCCAACCAAGGAGAGGCGGGCAGTAAAATCACAAGAAGGGGCCAAAAGAGCCAAAAGGCCGGCAGAAAGGAAATAAGCCGAAATGGACCAAACTGGATTGTGCATGTCTATAAAGCATGTAAGACTAGGGGAGTAACTTTTGTATTATCGTGGAAGCGACAGTCAGGAGTAATGTCAACCTGGCACGCCCTAGGACAGCATTCCCGACCCTAACTCGCCGTATGTACACATGCCGGTGGCTTAGCCTCAATCAATCTACCGACAGCTTAAAGCCACCGGGGACAAGCTTCTGCCAGACCTGATCGGGATCATATTTGGCAGCCGTCTGGCGAAGGAGCCCGATGTTGTCAGCCCCGTAGCTGCTAATAGGGTCCTGAGTGCTGTCGGCGTAGTTGAGATATACAAAATCGAGGTTGCCGTTGACAGTAGCAGCAAAGTCTTGGACGTCCTTGTTCCACTTGGCCACCTTGGGGTAGGCAAAGGCATCTTGCTCAGCCGTCTTAACCATGGCGACGGCGAGGAAGAGGATGCCGTTGGTGTCAAGGCGGTCCAGGCCTAAGACATTACGTGCACCGCCAGTTTTGATGCCGCGCTGGTCGTAGATGGGATGCAGAGGCTGAACGAGGCACTGGGTGGTGAAGTCGCCAGCCGGGATAAAGGCTTTGAGCTCCTCAACAAGCGTGGCATGTAGCTCTGCTGCCTTGGCAATGATACGGGTGTCGTTCTTGAAGGAGCATGTGAACCAAGTATTACTAGCATGTAGAGACTTGGTCAGCTTCTTATCAAGATGCTGGTGGTGCGAGGCCAGCATTAGGCTCCAACGCAATGACACGATGTATATATGTGTACATGTATATATCCTTGTGTGTGTGTTTTGGTTTTGCAGGAAAATCTTGAGAGCACATGTAATGTAGACTTACTAGTGGTTCATAGGATTGCTATATTCAAAGGCCATTTCAGAAATAGTGGTTGGCTTGATCATGTTTGCGATGACGGGGAGGTCGGACCACTCTTTGTAGGCGGGCCCATTCTCGACGCCCTCGACGTTAGCACAGACATTAATGATGACAATGTCCTTGAAGTCAGGAACGTAGCTCCAAACGGTAACGACATTACTATCAGTGTCATTGGGGACGACGTTGTCGGTGAAGTTTGAGATGGCCTTCACAGCAGCGGGGGTGACGTCCTTGGGAAAGAAGCACATGCCGCCCCAGACCTTATCCGAAGGGATAGTCTTCATGGTAAACTCGGTGACGATGCCAAAGTTATTGCCGCCACCCTTGAGGGAACGGTATAGGTCAACATGGTTGTTCTGGTCAGCAACGACAATGTCACCATTGGCCAGCACCACCTGGTAGGCCACGACGTTATCACATCCAAATCCTTGTCTAGCCGTGTAGAAAGTGTTGCCTCCGCCGAGCAGTAGGCCCGCTACGCCGACATTTCCATCGCGCCCTCCCGCCACGGTGCGACCGTGCTTGGCCAGCTCGGCGTAGACGCGACGCCAGCGGTTTCCAGGGCCAATGCTAGCCGTCTCGCTCTCAGCCCCAGAATTGAAGGCGACCTTATCCAAGTGAACCAGGTCGATGGTGACGCCCCCAGCAATGTTATTACAGCCAGCCCAGTTTTGGTGTCCGCCGCCGCGAATAGCAAACTTGTGGCCGGCGGCCACCAGAGCCTTGACGGCCGCAGCGACCTCCTCGGCCGAACGGGGCTGGACGATACAGGCAGGTTTGAGCTTTGAGCTGTTAGACCAGTACGACTCCTCGCGGGCCGTATACTCGGCATCTGTAGGCGTTAGGATGCAATCCTGCAAACCGGCCGCGGCAAGGTTCTCGACCTGGGGTATGCTAGGCCGCTGAGTGAGAGTGGCCATGGCTTCGCAGTTGATGCCGTGGTTTGGTGTCTGTCGTTGAGTCTTGTACACCAGGGACCTGGATATTCTGTACGACTTATGGAGGGCGTCAGTGTTGGTGAGTAAGGATGAGAAATGGGACAGGTCGAGAGATTCGAGGAGCGGAGCGGAGGGTCTCGAGAGCAAGAGGGTACGTGAGGGGCTCGGGTCAACTTATGCGGATGTACTCCGTAACCGAAAAAGGAATGTATCTGACTCTATTACGCTGTAGTACGCAATTGAAGATCACAGCCGAGATGTCGTCTCGTTTCTCTGGGTCTCGAGATTGTCCATTGGTCGTAGAGTACATGCATGCTCCCCTGTCTACATGTATGTACATGCATCTTGCCCCCCTCGCCTCATAAGTAGTGTCCTATTACTGTCTCTACATCACGCAACGCATGTTGGAAACGCTATAGGTATAATCAAGTACGGGTTTGAAGCTGTCAGGTCCCTGGGTTTGGGCGACCCCTAGTGCCTGCTTGATCCCGAACCCATAGAGCTGCCTAGCAGATGTTGAAGATGACTGACTTGAGTTTTGGAATCTGGCCCCGGTCAACTGTGTTCCGCAGGACTTGGCGTGCATATGCCAGTGTGATATGACCATCCTATATGTAGCTCGAAAGACGTGGTTCCACCTGAATAAGTTCATGGCAGTTGGCCTGTGGGCCTAGTAGTTGACTTGAGTTCAATGTTGTTAGTCGGGTACTAGCTGGTTGGCTCAATGTCAAGTTTCCAAGCTGCAGAGCTGCAGTAGGGGACAGGATACTTGCATGGTTCCACTCGTAAATGGTGGTCGATTGGGCTGCCAGTTCGTTGTTGGTTGCATAGAGGAGCTGTGAGGGCACGGCAAGGGGGTTTGATTGAAGAATACGACATACATCAATGTCAATACATTGATTGATACATGCATGTACTCGGTAGTATTCAACTACATAATGATTCCCCGCAAAATTCGGGCATATGACGGTTTTCTTTCCCTTCTCCGACCCGCGAGGGTCCACTTGAATACAATTGATGTGAGGTGCCAGTCTGTGTTGTTGTTGTATTCCTGTGTTTAACGCAGGTGCATTCCTCGATGGGACAAACGGCGCTTGGCTGCTACCTCACTACCCATGGGACAAAAAGAAAAACAAGAATAAAAAAATTCATGAAAGAAAAAAACAAACCAATCGTTGAATGGGGAGTATAGGAAAAGCCCAACGCGGGGGTCGAACCCGCAACCTTGAGATGTGTCTCTTTTTGCTTCGAGAACGAAGACTACTAAGAGTCTCACGCTCTACCGATTGAGCTAGCCGGGCAAGCGGCTGATTGTTGTGTCAGTCGGATTGCACATTTGATTGATATCCCCAGGCTTGAACATGATCATACTGTTTAACTGAGTGATGGACACTAGGGGCAGGGAATTCACCAAGTCCTTGGTGCGAATCGTCTCAGGGTTGCTGCTTCGCGTCTTTTCCACCCGGCCTTTGATGAGCTGCGTCACTCATCGTTTATTTTTATTTCTCAGCAAACTCTTCCGCCCAAATAGCAACATGGGCGTATCCAGATAGAAAATTATCCAAAGACCAATTTTCATCGATACATCGCTCCAGTTCCACTATCTCCTCGTGGTCTAAAGCGACTTTGCCATACTTCTCTACTTTGATCAATATACATGTACACAGCACATCTCTCACTATCAGTACCTTTTCTGCCACCTCGCCTCCACCTCGCTTCTCCTTAGTAGACCTTGTCACTTATATCACCCACTCTCCCCAGTGCAGACTTGTTGTCTACATGTGACACCTTCTTGCACTCATCACCCCCCTTCTTACCCTTTGTCGGGTGGCTCGAGGGGTTTCGACTGCGACTACGTTGGCAACTAAATACGCGTCTGCTCCTAGAAGATTCAGAATCTCGACAGTACTATGCCTGTTCGGGAAATCTCTCTTAAAAACGTGAAGTGCACGTCTTGGATATGTCCAGAGATGATTAGCGCCTGCGGATGCCTATCCTTCGTCTACGGAACTAGTCTGTGCACACAGGTTAGATTCGATACCTCTTTTCAAACCTCCCTACCCCTCCCCGACAAATAACTAGCTATCTCAGTCAAGCCTTTCAAGCGGCAGGCTCGACCAGTGGTCCCGTCTGTCCCCTGCCGGCCCTGGCCAAAGTCCCGTCCACACCTCTCTGAGTGATTCCATGTTGGGGTAAATGTAGACCGAACTGCCGTAGTCGTCCGGGTCACATAGGTTGCCGAAATCCGTCTGCAGATATTCGCCAATTGATTTGTCCCTCTGAGTGGGATGGGTACCCTCGTGTACATTCACCGATCCGCCCTGCCCGTCTCCCTCTCTGTGGCAATGCCAGTTCCGCGATATCCACTTCAGCATGTCTTCCATCGCGCCAGTGCCCTCCTGGTTCGGGAGACGTCCACTAGTGCTCTCTGTCTGCAGCTCCATGTACCGCACCTTGTTCGCCCCGCCGCTGCTAACAATGTCGAATATCGACCGCGCAAGGCCCTGGTCCACCGCGTTGTTGATCAGGTTCCTCCGCAAAAGATCGGGATCCATTGGCCCATGCTGTGTCTGGTAGAGACGTCCACATTTACGGTGAGGGTCATCGAGCGACGGCAGCCCCTCGTTCTCGCAGTTGAGCCGTATGCGCACCGACTCCAGGGCCGGGAGCTGTCCCAGCGCGCGATACACAGAGACTTCTCGGCAGTCGCCCTGGGTCCGGCGTACTGTGACCTCTAGCTGTCGCAGGTGAGGGCATGAAGCACCGAGCTCCTGAGCACGCTGCGCCTCAAGGTCCTCTGACAGCTGGAGCTGTCTAAGTGATGGGCCGTGCCTCTCCACAATTGCCCGGAACGAACTTTCTAGGAGCTGCCCTCCCCACGCGTCTATGTAGTTCCCGAACCCCATGCTATCCTCATCGAAGAAGAGGCTGTTGAGGGGCTGTATGGCTTGGAGAAAAGGGCCGAGGTCGCTGCTCCGGGAAGACCTCGTCGGGTCTAGACACAGCCATCTGAGAGACAAGAGCCCATTACTACTATGCTCGGCTAGCTGGCGTAGTAGCTGTATTGTTTCGGAATTCGCGTACTGGACCCGCAGACTCTCGAGTCGGCTTAAATCGGTCACATCTGCCAACTCTTTGAACTCGCTGTGAAAACAGGACAGGCGACGGAGCGGGCTCCTGCGCACTGGGCCCTCCTCGTGCCTCTGTCTTCTTCCATCGAAGCCTTTCCATTGCTTAGGCTCAACAAAGGGTGTCATGCGGGCCTGGCGCATCTCTGGAGTATCGGGCGGGAGCGAATATCGCATGCTTAGCGACCTAAGGTTAGGTGCTGCCTGCGAGACCATATGTATAACGGCGTCCTCGACGAAGCCGACGTTCCCACTATCGTCGAAGTCGGCAAAGGTCACGGCGATAGCATGTAGGCATGGCGAAGTCGCCAGCATAAGCTCATCCGGGGATATAGGTTGAGACATATTGTCCCTAGGCATGTAGAGGCTGCGGAGGCTGAAGTGCGATACGTGGAGGCGAGGCAGAGGGAGGCTCCGACGGCTATGTAGCGCCTCGAGAAGAGCTATTGGCACCTGGCAGAAAAGCTCGAACAAGACATCAGTCAGTTGGCAAGGTCGCCAATCCAGTTGGCAAGTGGCTTCCACCGCCTATTAGCTTCCGCCTTGTCCTCGGGCGAGAGGGACTTTGAAACAAACCAACCCCCAGACGTCGACTGCATTATCCCGCTCTCATCGTCGAACAACGCATTATCAGTCTCGACGTCCTCGGCGTCCAACAAACGCGCCATGTCCTCGGGTGCATCGTGCATTCTGACGCTGCGGACATACACGGCCAGCCCGGACGCAGCCAGGCCATGGATGCGACGTATATATGCCTCGTCCTCTAGCAGGTCATCAGAGACAGCAAAGCGGATGGAACGGAGACGATGACGTCTAGAGACGGATGCGAAACGGCTGTTTGTGAGGCCAAAGGCAAGTAAGTCCCGTCTATGGTGGGCTAGATGCTCGCATACACCATCCAGGGCAGGATGCGGCAGATTTTCAAGACGAAAGGACGACATGGCTGGGTGTTGCGTGAAGAGAGCCTATATATGCGTTGGAGGCGGAAAGGTTAGTAGACCGAGAGGGGGTCTTTAAGTCAAAAAGGGGAGGCAGCGTCTGTTTCGGGCCTTAAGGTCCCTATTCGTCGTGTCTGCTGTGTCGATCTATGCAGTCATGCTCAGCGACTGGCGAGAAGCGCGAGTGGACACTGCTGACTGGCTATGGCCGATTGGCAAGCTGGACCGTTTTGTGGCTCGGTGTTATGCAGTTGGCCCGTGGTGTCCTTTTGCTGTCCCGCTTTTCCAGTAGATATGGCCGGTAATTGCGTGAGTAAAGAGGACAGAGGGCGACACCCTGGGATCGTGTGAATACTTGTTAATTCAATAATATGTACCCTACTCGTACTCCAATGACATATAAAAAAAGAACGCTTTCCCATGCATTATGGTGATCCCTTCAACCCCTCATTCATCCACTTCCCCTTTACCAACTCCGTGAAAGAAATAACTGTGTTACAGAACAGAAAGCAAACTCCCCATGATCAAGGTATTAACACAAAATGAATGGACAAAACAAATATGATGAGAGGACGAAGAACAAGGAATAAAGGGTGGAACAAAAGAGAGAAGAGAAGCAGTATATAAGAATAAAATGGAACAAAGGAGAATGACAAGGTAAATGGACAACTACTGTAGCCTTATAGCCTCAAACAGACCGAGACTTAGGCTAGCGTCATTCTCCCCAATCATGGGCGTACTCTCACTCAGCATCTCCCACTGCTTGAGGACAAAAGGCGTGTGCCGTTCGTGGGCGGCCGGACCGATGCCATACATTGCGCCCATGCTTCTCTGTCCGGCAGCCGCGGTATTCTGCAGAATGGAGGAAGGTTTGGCATTCGTGCCGTTGTTCTCCCGATGGACCAGGACAAGTCTGTCTGCCGTCGTTGTCGGTTGCGGCGTCCCGAGGAGATAGCATAGTTTCGGGTCGGAAGATCCCGTGGAGGGGATAGACGCGCCAGAAGAGGAGGATAGAGAGGAGGAGGAGAAGAGAATACTCCGCGCGCACTGCAGACGCATATCATCAGGTAGGACGTCGACAAGGAGCATGGCTACGTCAAAGACGCGCTCCGCTAGGTCCGCGGCTGTGCGGTCCGGTAGTGACTGCAGTTCCAAGAGGAGGCTGCACAGAGCCACGACGACGCGGGCGCGCGTCTCGTGGCCGTTTGTAGCTGTGGTAGAAGCCGCGTGGCTGGTGATGAGACGGAGGAGTGCGGGGAGCCAGTGGTCTAGTATGGCGGCGCGGACAGAGTCGTCGACTTGTTGCTGCTGCTGGTTGTTGGGGGAGATGATCTCGCACAGGTCGCTCAGCTTGTCTACCAGTTCACTGGGGGACTGGGACGACAAGGACCGCGGGGGCGTGGGCGCGGGCGGCGACTGGTGACCCGTCGACATGGCCTCTACCACTCCCACGAGGTTCTCTCCCAGGTGAATCTGGTCTCTGAACGTCGTGTCCGCGAGCCGGTCGGGCAGGCGGAGCGACGGCACCAAACTGAGGAAGCGTGCGTGCGCTAGGTTGCGGAGGTGCTGCGAGATTTCACCGCTGAGACACGGCAGCATGCTCGTCCAGGTGATGTTGTTGGCCTCAATGGCGCGATCCATGGCGTTAGAGAAGAGATCGAAACGCGAGGGGGCTGGGCTACTGTCGCTCGCAGAACCCTGGTTGTTCGTCGACTCCGTCACGGACAGATCAAACTCCAGCTTAATCTGGCAAAACGGGAGCGACAGCTCCGTTGCGAGCCCGAGAATATGGTCAAAGGATATGTGGGCGTTCTCGGCGCCGTCCGGAAGCAGGAGCTGCGTCGTAACGATCGAGACTATCTCCGTGGCGCCGGCAGGCAGATCCTTGATGCAGAGGGCTTCGCTCGCTGTGGGCGGGTCCATGACAACTAGCAGCCTCAACGCATCCAGAACATGATCACGCAGCGACTGGTCGTCCAGGGCCAGCCTGATAGCAGCCCGCTGGTCTCGCAGTATCGAGTACTCGGTGATGGCGTTGCGGATCAGTCCCAAAAATGCCGACACCTTGTCCGACCGGGCTGCATCCTGGTGGATGCGGAAGCGGTACAGCTCCTCGCGGCTCAGACCCGTCGTCTTCGGGAGTTGCAAGAGGAGAAGCTCCAAGAGCTCCTGGAGATAAGTCGCGCAGCCGCCATTCGTGGCGTCAGGATCGGCCGGCGGCGGCTTGTCTGCCATGGGAGGCGAGGCGTTGGCGGTGTGGAGCAGCGCCGGAACCGTCAGGCAGCCCATAATGACCAGCATGGGGAACAGCTGGGCGAGGGGGGGCCGCGAGGCCATAGACCGCACGTGGCTGACCCAGTCGGAGATGAGCTTGTCAAAGTGGTGGGTGTCAAAGACGCGCATCTTGGTAAGTAGTGCGGCAAACACCCGCCGGCTATCGTCGCCCTTTGCCCAGCCAGACTCGAGCCGAGGCAGGATGGCACGGAACAGTCTATTCATGGTGGGATGGTCGATCCTGGTCCCGCTGGCCAGCAGCTTGTCAATCTCCTCGGACAGCTCACCCTCACCGGACTGTGCTTGGAGGGCCATGCTGTCCGATACCGGGGAGCATGCGTCCAAAGCATTGCTGCGGTCGCTCTGCAGAAGCTCCTGTCGCAGCTGGCCGGCGACCTCGTCGTGCCCGGGGATCCGTTGAGCCAGGAGGGCAACGGTCACGAGCAACGTATGGGGGTTGCCACCTCCCTGCTGGCCGAGTCCCCTGAACTGCTCCAAAAGCGCGTTAAAGCAGTCTGCTGCTGAGCCCAGAGCGACAAAGACGGCGAGGTTGACGTTGACAGTGTCGGCACAGGCGGCCAGGACCTCTGCGTCCGACGACTTGAGACAGGACTGGGTGACGTCGGACAGTGCTGCAAAGTCCTCAGTCGTCTCTAGAATGGCGCGGACTGAAACGAACATGTTAAGGAAGGCAGGGTTGTTGCCATCGCCACCATTCAGGCCCTGCTGCGTCATGATGCTTCGAATATGCGAACTAACGGCGCACTGGAGGGCCTTGCTGCTGCTGCGTATCCGAGTGAGGAGCTTCTTCAGGGGCATAGGCTTCCTCTGAGACATGGGATCGTCGATTGGTAGCGGCAATCCTAACGTATGCTGAATGCACTTGATAGCCATAACCATATCCTCCTCCTCGCTAGTAGTCGAGTAGTCGCCGGCACGACGGAGCAGATTCGCGCGGTCAGCCTTGAGGTTTGCCGGGAAGGAATCAGCGGGAAGCTCGACAAGGAGGCGGGTGGAGCAAGGGCTGTTTTCAGGGTCGATGTCGGACGCATCGTGCAGGCCACCCCGCGAGATGAGCCACTGCAGATAGCGGGGAACTGAGAATAGACGGTGGCGTATGAGCTCGGAGACGAGATGGTACACGAGCCCTTTGCGCCTCTGATCGTGGGCTGAGATGTCGTCGAGAATGCCGAGAAGTGGAGTCGTTGCGTCAAAGGTTTGGCTGGGGGTCCAGGCTCTGAACGACTTGAGTATGGCTGTGGCAACGTAGACTCTGGCAACTCCAGAGCGATGCATGGACGTGGCCCACTCGACAAGCGTTCTGATGAGCTGGGCCTTGTCGTCGGTTGTGGCCCAGGACTTTGCAGCTAGGTCGACGTCCATCGCGTTGGGGAGCGTCGAGTCCAACAGCTTGACCAGCTTCTGGCGGCCAGCAGGTGGATATGAGGTCTCGGCTGAGCCTACCCGCATGTTGCGCGAGTTGATGCTGCTGTACGCCCGTTGCGAAATCTCGTCGTCGGCAGGTAGGGCGGCCTTGAGGCTATCGCGGTACTTGGGCCAGGTATTTGGCAGAACAAAGCTTTCCGGGTTACTCTTGACGAGGCCGTTGAGCATTGCCGCCAGCTGGGAAGCCAGGTCCGAGAGGATATCGCGATCAGGGTCGTGCTGAATCTACAGAGGGGAGTCAGCTCGAAATCTGAAAGGGATATGAATTTATATTCATAGCTAAGAGCGTTCTTCACATACCGTATGCATATGAGCGAGAAGAGCTGAGACAGTGCGCAGCCCGTACTTTCGTGACCGCAACAGGTCAGACCAGTATATCTGGGCAATGAGCATCCACATGGGGAGTCTGGCCTGCGTGCTGGTCTCCAGGCCCGAAATGATCCAATCGAGGTAGTGGTCGCGGGCGAGAAGATGCTCCGAGTATAAGCTCGTAGCAAGGCGAATACTGTGATTTGTCAGAGACTATAATATTGTGACATTTGAAACATGAAGAGCAAAGAGGGGTGAGGAGAGAAGAAACATACGCATATGTGACCTTGGCTTTCCAACCGGGTTCGTTGGGGGCAGAAACGACCGAGTCGACAAACTGCTCGACAAACATGGTCCAGTCCTTGGACCATTTGGCCTCGTTCCCCATAACGGTCGGGGCGTTCGCACCCTTGCGCTTGAATGCGCGAATCTCGTTTGCTCCGACGCACTTGGCGAGCCAGACAGCCCTCTCGGTAGGCACATTCTTATTGAGGCACTGGTCGAGGAGGGTCCTGCCACGGATTCCGTGGGGAATCGTGCGGCTGAGGCGACGGAGCGAGGTGGCTGGGTTGGCGAGATCCTTCAGCCAGACCTCCCTCTTAGTGTCTGTCAGGGTAACGCGCGGAGGTGGCTTGAAGGTGGACTGAGCGGTGATCTGCCCGCGCTGCCTGCGCTGGTTAAAGATGCCCATGAAGATGGTCGAAAGGGCGCTGAGCCCCGTCTTCTGCTTGAGGGCAGGGAGAATGGCGGGCCTGGCCGACGAAGACTCAGTGGAGCTATACTTTTCCCACACGCCCTTAGCGATAGACTCGGTAGACCACTCATCTTCGCGGTGCTTTCCAGTCCAGGGGAAGAAGTCGGCGTGGCCAGACGAGTAGCCCTTGCCGAACTGATCGGCGCCGACGAGGTTGGCGCGGCTCGACGTCGCTAGCCGGGGCGCGTCGGGCGGCACTTCGACCGCGTAGGGTTTGGGTCGTCCGTCCTTTTTAACCGACGGTTGGGCAGCAGCAGGGGCAGCGGCGGTGGCCGAATTCGCGGAGGGCGCAGGCCGGTGGGCAGCGATGCGTCGTCGGCTGGGCATCGGCATAGGCGGGTTATTAGCATTGCTGTTGCTGCCATCGATGCCGTCGTGGTGCGAGCCCCTCGATAAGGCAGGGCTGTTGGCACCGCCGTCGAAGCCATCGGCCGTGGACAGGGCGCGGGCAGATACCAAGCTCTGGGGTGATTCCGCTGACAGCTGGGGCGCAGTGGCGGCTAGAACGTGGTCGCTCGAGAGCTCGAGGCGTAGACGGGAGCCGACCCTTCTAGGTGTGTTGCTCCCATTTCGACTCGGAGGTGAATCGGTTGTAGGTTCGGCAGAGACGTCGACATGCTGCTGTGGTTGCTGCTGCTGTTGTTGTCGGACGGCAGCGGGCGATGCTGAGGGAAGGTGGTGATGGTTGTGGTGGTGATGATGCGATACGGAACGGTGAGGAGGAACGGGTCGCTGTGCAGCGGCGGCGGCGGCTGATAATGTCGAACTATTGCTGCTCAGCGACCGCTGCTGGGGTTGTCGCTGTTGGACACCCATGGGGGTCCTGGAGGTCATGCTATGGGTGGAGGAGGTGATGCGCCATTCCGTTGAGGACCAATGTCGATGGGGAGTTGTCGAGTCTGTGACGGTCGCAGCGGGTTTTGGCGACGACAAGCAAACGACGAATCAATCAGGCGACGACGGGGGGATATGGTGGTGGTGGTGGCGAAAAGAAAAATCACGTCGAAAAGGTAAAGAGGGGGGGGAATCAGAAAAGAAGACGGTTATGACTGTGATGATGATGGTCGGGTATATGGAACAAGCATGCAAAGAGTATACAGGGCGTAGAAACAAATAGACAGGAAAGAGGAGAGGATGGCGGGGGGAGGGCGGTTGATGGAGGCGGACGACGTCGTGGAGATGGTCGGGTGTTGAGGCGTATGGGCCGTATGGGCCATATGAGGCTGTACGTACTGTCCTCTGGCTACTGGCCCATAGTTCGAGTAGTAGCGTTAGTCAACGGTACGGAGTATGAAATCCATAAATTCCAGCGGTAGGTACTACGGGGAAGGCCACCAGACAGTGGCAGGCACGCGCACGGAGCTGGACCCAGAGGCGCACACATGGACACACACACACACACACCACACTCACTCACTCACTCACTCGCAGAGGAAACGACGCTAGGGTCCTTTACTCCGTGTAGGCGAGGGGGGACGGGCGGGACGCTACGCTAGGGGCGGGATAGGACGCCGAGGGCTGATTCTTGGAGGGAATGGATGGAGCGCTGTAGCCGGTCATAGGTGACCTCCAGCTGCCCGTGTATCAATGGATATCCAGTGCATGGATCCCCCGCCCGCTGTAGGCTGTAGGGGGCCCTGGGCCTACCTTACAGTGGTTGAGTGGGTGCAGGTGGTGCACCTAGGGGCTGACCAGTGACCCACACGCTGTAATCCCTCGGGGGCTCCCTCCGTGCAGGGCTCTCAGATGGGCAAAAAACATTCCCCGGCCAATCACAGGCCGTCGCTAATCCATGGATAAGCAGCGGCTGCGGGCTTTAACCCAACGGATCACACCCGCGAATGCGAGAGTATCATCACGGAGTATGAGGAGTTTCCTCCGCCGTATGCACGATTAGCACAGTACGAGTTGAGTGCATATCATTATCATCTTACCTTACTACCACAGGTGCGAGTAGTTTGTCAATTACATAAATGGTCGAAAGGCGGCCACGAGTAAGATGCACTTTTTTAAAGTTGATGCCGTATTTGACACTTACTCGTGCGCGAACTCGCTCTCGGTCGGAAGAATGAATCACCACCAAACACCCAAACCCTGGAGATTATTCATCCATCCGCTCTCGTTTTCACCGAATCGGACCGTTGCGGTGATATCAACTTCCAGACGGGGAAAGCGGTGGAAATCTGCCACTTCAAAACAAAGCAAGTAGCAGCAGCCCGTCGTGATAAGAGAGGCAAGGTCAAAAAGGAGGAGGTACATAATAAGAGAAGAGAGAAATGGAGGGAGTCTGACTTGACAGCCAGTCACCCGCTCGGTCCGCCTCGGGCACATGCGCAGTTGTTTCCTAATCCTAATACCCCGTGCTTCGTACCTGCACTATTACAACCATGAATAGCCTAATAGGATTCTTACGTCGTTGACCCCGTTTTACTCGTACACATAGTAGTTTCGCACTTTGTCTACAACATACGTACGAGTATATTACTAGGAGGGTCACCCTACAGACACATTCATAATACACCATGTCGTATATCATCAGTATTATCACACCCACATGCATGATATTCCGTATTGTCATACATCGGGTAATAATACACATGTACGAGTAATCAATACTCCAGGTCATGTAATATATACTATCTCGCCACAATGGCAAGACACACCCACCCCCAACAACGATAGCCGGCTGGGCGAAATTTCCCCTCAACGGAACAAGCCATTGATTCCATCGAATCTCACAGCTAAAACCCTCAATCTCCAATCTTTTTATCATCCCTTTTTCTTTTTGTTCACGCTTCAAACTTGGCATTGATATTGCGCTACGGAGTAGACACTAACAATTATTTTACCAACTGCATCATGTCGCCCGCCTCCCACCGGCTGACCCTATCACAAGATGGTGTCGTCCATGTCGCCCCCTTCTCGGTCCTGTACCACCATCCGCTACGAGTAAATACACATTCATGCTATTGCCATTGTCTGTCCTGTGGTACGACACAACTTGCACGAAAAAAAGCTTGAAAAGGGAAAAGAAAGGAAGCAGGAAACAAGAAACATGGCGGTGTTGGTGCGTGGTAATCACACCACCTTCTCGACAAGGACAAGGGAAAGAAAGAAAATGATGAGCTCACCTTATTGTCTTCCTGGTGGCGGTGGGGAGTGTTGGCTTGCATATGCATATAATAGTGGCACATGGCGTCGGAACCCCGAAGCCCGTCATGATCCGATGCCAAGAAGGAAGCTGAAAGGAAGGCGTCAAAATTTTGTTATCCAAAGAAAAAAACACTGATATGAGCCTTGGGGCGCATCACGCTGAATTCGTTATTGGACATGACCAAATCGGCCTTCAATGCTCTGCTCAAATTGAAACTATGTAAAATGCAAAACTATTCACATGTGCGTCCGGCAGCATGACACTCGTCAAACTCCCAATGAGGTCCGAGGTTGCCCAGTATCTGTCAACCTTGAGGTAGGTATATACGACAAAAGGTTGTCTTGTAGAATAAAGCTGGAGGGAGGGAAGCACCTCACAGCTCGACAGTCGACTGGGCAGACCACTCACTCCATCCCTTACGCTCACCAGGCAGCCTGACCTGCTGCCACTCCTCCTCGGTGACGCTGGACCACTCCTCGGCGGGGATCCAGCCGATGTAGGCGCGGTTGCCGAACCCACCGACCCAGTAGACGTGGGTGACGACGAGCCTGGCCCACGAGCTCTCGTGGATGGCGTTTCCGGGCAGCCACCACTTCGCATCGCGGTGCTTTTCGGTGAAGCACTTGGCCAGCTTGAGGGACGTGACGGCATCGGGGTCAATGGGCTCGAGATACCCAAAGACGGAGAAGCGGGGGAGGTTGGCGGCCGAGTAGGGGGCGGGATCCGGTCCCACGTACGGCTCTTCCTTCACGGCCGCGTGCTGCATATCCGAGGGGGAGAGGAGAGAGGAGATGCGAGATAGGAGGCCGATGCGCTTAGCGGGCGGGTAGGGAGGAACCCACCTCACCGAGATGGTCATGTTGGAGCCGGCCTCGACGTTCCTAAAGCTCGTGGCGATGCTTATGGCCAGCAGGGTGGGGTTCCCCTCGTCCTCGCAGTCGGCGACGTAGTCCATCAGACTGACGGGGACGCCGCCGAGGCCTTCGGGTCTGTTCTCGGCCTCGTCGGCGTCGCTGCCGCGGCTGGTGTGGGGGAAAACGGTCGCCAGGTCGGCCAGTTTGCTCAAGGCGAGGATGCGGCGGCCCTGGACGGCCGACTCGTAGCGCGAGGGGATCTTGGCCGGTACCGGATGCAGCGCCGCCGCGACCGAGGCGGTACCCGTCAACCACGTCACAAGATTGAGGAGCTTCATGGTTGCAGAGAGGGGGAGAGAGATGCGTGTGTGTACGTCGATGAGGTTGGATTCTGCGAGAGAGAAGAGGTGGAATGGTTCGTCCGTCCGTTGTCGGGAGCTGCGGTTGAGTGCGGGGAAAGGATGGAAGAGAAGAGGAGGAGGAGGGAAAAGAAGTCAGTCCACACAGGGTTTCGGCTTGGTGGCGTCATCTAGCAGGCAGCGGTGGCAGGCGCTGGAAAGGCAAAACATGGGCCACTGGCGCATGTGATTGATAAGATTAGATCCCCGCAGCCCAATGAGTTTGACGCAACCGTCATTCTTATTTCGCAAACGGCCATATGAGCCGTTGGGCTTTCACACTCTTTCTTTTCCTTTACCCTTGGTTCCTTGCATCTTGGTTCTTTGCCGAGCCTCATTGCTTTTCGCCTAGTTTCAGAGCGCATTGTTGACCCCACGCAGCTGAGGCGGGGGGACCATGGACAGAAAGTGGACTTGGAGACCCCGGGAAAGTAAAAGACCCAGCCTACGTGGTACAGTAATGCCTATCATACATGTCAATCTGGATGATGTTCAATAGATCTGAGGGTTGAATGAGGTCACTCGCTCATGGAAGGCTACACAGCAGGATGAAGAGATGACGGGGCAAATCTCTGCAGTTAGCCGGTCCAGACCCCTCCCTTGCGTTTCACGCCCAATGGCACACGGTAGTCAACATCTCACACGGACGGCAGCCACGAAGAAGAGGCAAACATGTGCATGTGCGATTGCCAATATAGCCCATCGCATACCGACGCCAGGGACACGAGCCCCCATGACGGGTTCCCGTGGTGATGTTGCCGTGTCCCAATGTCTCAGCCAGCGGGGTGAGCCCGTACACACCAGTGACACTGGCCGACCACAGCACACAGTCGTGCGTGCAGTGACCCGTTTCCCCTGCAGAGCCTGGAATGCAGTGCATCGTGCTACACAGGTGCAGGGTTTTGAATCGAATCATCTCGGCAACTTGGTAGTGGTCTTTGCGTATTATTACTGCACGCATTAAGCTACTTTTGAGTATGAAGTCGAGTTCCAGGGAGGCCCAGGCCATTTCAGCTGACGGTTTACTATTTTAAACACTTGATACTGACACTACTCGTACGAGTACGCGGCTGTTTGTTGCTGCCCCAACGTGAACGTTTGTTGACTTTCAGGTTTGCTTTTTCAGGCACTGTTGTGAACCTGTTAGTGGATGCCCCGCCACCACGGCTGGCCCGAGCTGGACGGGACTCCAGCTGGGATCGGGAACCTTTCAGGTGCTATTACTGCTATCCCAGAGTCGCCAGTTGCCCGCCAGTTGCTTACTGCCCGCCGCCGCGCCTGTTGTTATTGCCCCCCTCTCCCCTCCCCCTTCCCAAAGTTTCCCCTCCACCAGACCTTTGAGTGTTCGATTGATCCACCTCGTCACTCGTCACTCGTTACTCGTACGCCTCTGTG
Source organism: Geosmithia flava (assembly GCA_900188565.1). Classification (NCBI taxonomy): domain Eukaryota; kingdom Fungi; phylum Ascomycota; class Sordariomycetes; order Hypocreales; family Bionectriaceae; genus Geosmithia; species Geosmithia flava. The sequence continues at coordinate 791,899 of FYEV01001810.1, forward strand.
TCCCACCATCTCTCCCTCTCTCCCTCTTCTGCCCTTCTGTTGTCCTTTCTCTCGCCAACAAAAAAAAAAAAAAAGCATCTGCATCCATCCCCATTGTTAGCTTCTACTTTCTCGAACGACTCGTGTTTTTTATTCTCTTGAATTTTTCCGGGAGAGAGTGACGATTGCTTATTGCCCACATCATCATAAAGCCATCATCGTCATCATTTACACCACTTGCTCTGGCCCCGTCGGTTGACAACGAGGGTACACCAGCTGAGCCAACAGCAAACCACGTCGCACCGACCGACCGACCGATCGAACGCGTCTACACAATGGCTTCCTTCATGTCCAACTTCTTCCCGAGTGCCGGCAAGGGCTCGGAAGCTCCCGCTCGCCCTTCCACCCCCAGCAAACACAACAGCTTCATCGAGCCCACCAGCACGCCCCAGGGCAGCCCAAGCAAGAAGACGGCCCCGCCTGGCGCCCACGATCTGCCCTCTGCCTTTGACCACGCCATGACACTCGATGGTGGAAGCAACAGCAACAGCAACAACAAAGCCAACAGCAGCAACACAAACCTTCCTTCATCGAGCAGCGCCACCAACTCGCCCGTCAAGCTGACCCGACCTCAAAGCGTCGTCACCACCGCCCCCCCGCTATCCCCCACCAAGACCAAGGCCCAACCGCTCGACGAGGCCAACACCAATGTCGACGATAGCATCATTCATAAGACCCCCACATCTGGAAACCCCATCAAGAAGCAGGGGCAGGAGAACACACCTCCCGTCCCTCGTCTGGCTCCTGGCCTGGCTCTTGGCGATGCGCCAACCCAACACAGCCATGCCGCTCTGTCGCGTCAGCAGCACTATGAGCCTAAGGAGAGGGAGAGGACCCACGTCCAGACCAAGAAATTCAACACATCTCGCGGCCTCACTCCCGAGGAGCGCGAGATACTGCAGAAGCCGAGCATTCGCAGACTCACCAATGTCACCCAACTGTGTATGTCCCACCCCACTTCTCCCTCGAGATCAGTAGACACTTGCTAACGATATTCCCTCGCGCGGTAGACTTCCTCGACTACTACTTTGATCTTCTGACATACGTCGGCAGTCGGCAGAACCGACTAGCTGCCTTCAAGTCGGAATACCCCCCGCCGCCCGAGACGGACGACGAGACATTCAGCCAGATGTGGACCAAGTACGCCGGCCGTGAGCGGGCTAACCTGCGCAAGAGGCGCGTGCGCCTCAGGCAGGGTGACTTTCAGATTCTGACGCAGGTCGGCCAGGGCGGCTACGGCCAGGTGTTCTTGGCGCAGAAGAAGGACACGCGCGAGGTGTGCGCGCTCAAGGTGATGAGCAAGAAGCTGCTATTCAAGCTGGACGAGGTGCGGCACGTGCTCACCGAGAGGGACATTCTGACGACGGCGCACAGCGAGTGGCTGGTCCGACTGCTGTACTCGTTCCAGGATGACAGGAGTATCTATCTTGCCATGGAGTACGTTCCCGGAGGCGACTTCCGAACGCTGCTCAACAACACGGGCGTCCTGTCGAACCGGCACGCGCGCTTCTACATTGCCGAGATGTTCTGCTGCGTCAACGCGCTGCACGAGCTGGGGTACATCCACCGCGACCTCAAGCCTGAGAACTTCCTGGTGGACTCGACGGGCCACGTCAAGCTGACCGACTTTGGGCTGGCGGCGGGTATGCTGGCGCCTTCGCGGATCGAGTCGATGCGTGTCAAGCTGGAGCAGGCGTCGGAGACGTCTGTTCCCTTTGGCAAGCCCATGGAGCAGCGCACCGTGGCCGAGCGTCGTGAGAGCTACCGTAACATGCGCGACAATGACGTCAACTACGCCAAGTCGATTGTTGGATCGCCAGACTACATGGCACCCGAGGTGCTGCGGGGCGAGGAGTACGACTACACGGTGGACTACTGGAGTCTGGGATGCATGCTGTTCGAGGCTCTGACTGGATTCCCTCCGTTTGTGGGCTCGACACCAGAGGAGACGTGGCGCAACCTCAAGCACTGGAGGGAGGTCCTTAAGAGGCCCGTATGGGAGGACCCGAGCTACTTTTTGAGCAACCGTACATGGAACTTTTTGACGACGTACGTTTTTCTCTTCCCTCCTTTCCATTCATTATCCTTGACAACAAGAGCAAAAAGAAGAGGGAACCCCGAGATAAGAATAAAAGAAGAAAAAGAAGAAACATGCTGACACAAGTGACACTACAGAGCCATCAACTCTCGAAGCCGCCGGTTCTCCAACTTCCAAGACATCCAGTCTCACCCCTACTTCGCCGAGGTAGACTGGAAGACGCTGAGGCAGACGCGCGCGCCCTTTGTGCCCGAGCTGGACTCGGAGACGGACGCCGGCTACTTTGACGACTTCTCCAACGAGGCCGACATGGCAAAGTACAAGGAGGTGCACGACAAGCAGCAGGCCCTCGAGACCATGGCGGACAGGGAGGACGAGATGAGCAAGAGCCTGTTTGTCGGCTTCACCTTCCGTCACCGCAAGCCTGCTACTGCCGAGGACGGTGGAAGTCCTCGCAAGCGTATCCCTGCTACCATGACGGAGGAGTCGGAGGAGGATGCTACTACTTTTGGTACCATGCTCTAGAGGGGAGTGAATAGGACAATGTTTTAGTTTTTTTCTCTCTTTGCTTTAACTTTTAAAACAGGTATACCACCTTTTTATGGTTTATTACCACTCTCTTCGATTAGTTTTATAGTCTTGCTTTTTTCTCTCTCTTGACTTTTTCTTTTCTGTCCTCTTTTCTTCCTTTTTGTCATTCTTTCGCTTTAGCCCCAACGTCGCACAGACACGTGGGCTTACCATCTTGCATATACGTCTTTGTTCTTCTTCAACGGAGTTTTTTTTTTTTCTTCCTTCTTCTCGTCAATTGTTCAGGCTGGAGGTGGCGGGGAACGGGTAGGATAGGTAGATGGGGTTATTATAAAAATGAGGGAGGGGTGTGGTTTATCAAAGAAGAACAAGAGAATCTTATTGGGAGTCGGGGGGTATCGTGTGTCTTTTACTGGAATAAACGTTTGTTGTCTGCGATTGCACTTTCAATATCGGGATGTCAAGTGCTCAACCATCATCACACACACACACACACGTCATCACATCAAGTCTATATCAAGACAACAAAGAGCATGCACAACACCAAACAGAAAAGCAACAAGTAATCACATCAAGTACAATCAAGACTGTACAGATAAGCCATCACAGAACATGCACATCACAACAAGACATCCAAAATCATCACAGGTCAAACTCAAGAATCGCTGTTAAATCTGTTTGCAGGCTCATAAAAGAAACCAATACTCCTACTCCTCTACGCTCCCCAGTGATATCCATACCAGTTTACCACCCTGAAACGACAAAACGATCCCTTGCAAAAAAAAAAGTATAAAAAAGGCCCAACACGCATATAAAGATAAGAAGAAATGAGGAAAACATGACCCAGAAACCCAACGCATGTAAAAGAAAAGAAACCAAATTCCCTCGCCAATATAATCCCAACGCAATCACAAGCTCCAATCCAAAAAGAAAAAAAAAACATCTCGCCTCATCATAAAAAACAAATAATACACAAAGAAAAGCATGAGTGATAAAAATAAGAAAGCAAAATAAAGAAGAAGAATTTCATAAAAAAAAAACGTGTCAAAGGCCTTACAAGACCGGAGCCAGTGGAGATGTAAAAAAGATCCCAACAAGGCATAAATCTCATATCCAAAACATGTCAAGTTGTCTGACAAAAAAAAAAAAAAAAAGGAAAAACGCCCGACATGTAAAGCAAAAATTCAAGGGGTATCAAACAAATCATCAGTCCCAGGGGATCCAGACGTGAAAAATCCAAAAACTCCCATCTCTCCAAACCCCCCATTACAGACTCATCGTCAGCCACTCCCACTCCTGAGGACCAGATGACGACGCTGGACTTCCCATCATGGGCTTCTGCTGGTTCGCCCCACCCATCTGCACCACGTTGGATCCCATCATCGGCCTCTGCTGAGACATGTGGAAGCTGTTGGGCATCATGCCGCCGGGCATGATGGGCATGCTGCTTCCCGTCGACGGGCGGGCCGCAGCCTCGTTGGACCCAGTCGAGTTGCTCGGGCTGTCCAGGTCCATGCCCAGGGATACCTCGGTGCCGCTCTTGCTGTGCCTGCGCTGGCGCTTCGACGACGCCGTCGAGCTGCGAGCCATCGAGGCTCCCGGTCCGGGAGCTGTCTTGGGCGGGGCGGCCGCGATGGGCACCACGCCCTTGCCGCCCATGGCCGCGTTGGATGATGTGGTGCTGCCAAAGTGGCTGTTGGGTGTGCTCCCTGCCGTGTTGGCCGAGTTGCCGCCTGCGCTGGCCGGGCTCTCGACCTCGTTGGCGCTGCCTGCCCGAGCAGCCGACGGAGGCGTGGTGGCCTGCTGCTGTCCGCCCTGGACATTGATCGTCTTGGCAGAGTTGCTGTTGTTGCTGATGCCGTTGGTGGCGGTGGTAGCAGTAGGAGAGGTAGAGGTGGGAGAGGTGCTAACGCTGGCCGTCATCTTTGAGTGGTTCATGGCGGCTGATGCGGCAGCCTCCTTGGCCGTGTTGGAGATGGAGAGGCTCGAGTTCTTGCGCGATGTGGCGACGGAGCCACCCTTCTTGGACCTGGTGGCCGTGCCGCCCACGGGCACATTGGCACCCGATCCGCGGTTTCGCTTCTTAATGACGTCTGTCTTCAGACTGAGCGGTCGCACCACACCGTGCAGCTTCAGGAAGAGACCACAGGCGTTGCAGAGAGGCTGGCCCTCGGGGTTCCTCCTCCACAGAGGCGTCGTCTGGGTGAAGCAGTTGGTGCACGTCGTAGGCCCGTTACCGTCACCCTGTCCGGCCGCCTGCAGGTTGGAGCTGGAGCCCTGTTTCGACATGGACGGCGAGGACGGGCGGCTCGGCGCGACCGACGAGAATCCAGACATGGACCCCGGGCCGTCGCCACCGGGCGAGTTGGGCAGCGACTGGGCCAGGTGCTCGAGGCCGCCGTGCTTGGCCAGCTGCGAGGGTGTCGAGGCGTTGCGGGGGATCCTCTGTCCCCTCTTATCGCCGGTTGCGCGGAACGACTGAGAGCGGCCGAGGCCGTTGGTCTCCCAGTCACCGTTATCGAGGTACTCAGTGGTGGTGCCACCGATGACAACCTGCTTGCGGGTAGGTCCACCAGGGAAGCGGGCAGCCTGGGTGCTGAACTGTCCCGGCAGCGAGGCGTCCCAGCCCAGAGACGGCTCCTCCATGCTACTGGAAAAGTCGTTGTGCATGTTCATGTTGCGGTCGGAGAAGGCGTTGTTATCCTCGTCATCTGAGTCGGCACCAAACGAGAACATGTTATCCTGGCCCATGGAGACGCCCGGGGAACCGAGAGCGTGGTCGGGCTGGAAGACCTGGGTGGGGTCGATGTGGCCGAACGAGTTGGAGTTGCCGCTAAAGGCAGAGATGGAGTCGGGGTTGCCCGAGGCAGAGAACATGGGGTTGTTGTTGTTGTTGCCGTTGTTGTTGCTGCTGGCACCGTTGCTGTTGTTGTTACTGTTGTTGTTGGTGTTGTTGTTACCACCGCCTCCACCACCGTTGGCATGGCTGGGCTGGGAGCTGCTGTACATGAACTGCTGGCTTAGCTGGCCACTGGGGTTGGAGTTGTGAGCCTGGCGGAAGTTCTGAGAGCGGCTGTGCTGGATATCGTGGCCTCCAAAGTAGAAGCCGTCGTTATCAGCAGCCGGGTGCGGCGTAGAGACGGTCGACTGATAAGCGGATCCTGGGGGTGAGTAGATGTCGGCCGTGTTCATCGAGGACGAGGGGACAGAGGAGCCATTGTACATGTTGGAGAAGGGGGCGTTGGGGACCATGGGCGATGTTCCGGGGGAGAAGAAGCTGTGCTGGAAGGGGCCAGCCGAGGTCATGATGGGGTCATTGTCCATGAAGGTATCGAGGTTAAAGGGCGGGCCCTGCTGATTGTGAGAGTGGTTCATGTTGACGTGTGAGTTGGCATCAAGAGAATAATCGCGGAGATCAGAATCGGGCTCCAGGTCGTGAGCGCCTGGTGTGTTGCTGTTGACGGCAATGACATGGGGGGAGAAGTCTGCGGGACGTTTCCGAGTCTAAAGGTCGAGGCCAGTCAGTCAATCAGTCCGTGAGAGAGGGACCCCAGATAGGCATAGACGCTAGAGCGGCAGGTAGAGAGACAGAGAGTGAGAGACATGGGCTAGTAGTGGTAGTGAGGTAGTGAGTGCATGGTACAAGGGGGGGG
>FYEV01001810.1:798319-825269 GCA_900188565.1 Geosmithia flava
GGGGGGTCGAGTGTCTCCGCCAAGACGCTTGAGGCGTTGGCTCCTCTCTCTTCTTCCCTCCCTCTCTCTCTCTCTCTCTCTCTCTCCTTCTCGGCCACACTCTCTTTGTGTAGTAGCAGTAGCAATAATACTGCGGCAGGAGGGAATCGAGTGTGTTCGTTCGGGGCTTGATTGCAAGGCATGTAATTGGATGGATTTGGAGAGTGGATCTCTGGAGGAGGTGGACAAAAAAGAGAGACACATGGCTGACGTGGGGGGTTCCCGTGGCGGGTTCGCGTGGCGCATGATTTTAGGGAAGGAGGGGAGCGGGAGAGAGAGAGAGAACAAGGCCCCGGCACCAGTTGCAGTAGCAACACCAGTAGCCCAGTAGCCCAGTAGCCCAGTACCAGCAATAGCTCATAAAACAGAAGGCGACGGGCAGCCGCAGGTAGGTTGCAGACCAAGTATGCAGTGCAGGGCATGATGAAGGGTCCCTCCCCCCCTCCCTCCCAGGAGGTCTGGCCATCCAGCAGCTCAGTAAGAGCAGGCAGGGTCAAGGAAGAGGGTGCACCAGTCTGCAGGACAGGGATGTTGATGGTGGGGACTGGGTAAAGTGGGGAGTGGAGGCGGACAAAAAAGAGTGGTCGTGTGTGTGAGGGTGAAAGGTGGTGGTGGTGTTGAGAGAGAGGTAGTGAGAGAGGGTGAAGAAACAGTACCACGTCATAATAAGACGCAGGGAAAAATCAAAGTGAAATGACGAGGAAATCACTATTTTTTTTTGGCAAAAGGGAAGGATGTAGAAAAAAAAAAAAAGGTCCAAGGAATAGAAAATAAAGGAAATAAAGAAAACGTACCCTCCTATCGTCGATGCTCGTCTTTCGCGGGTGGCGCTTGACGTAGTTGAACTCGGGGTTAAAGTGATGAGGCGGCTCGGGAACCGACTGAGGCACAAACTGGTGGTGATCCGACATTTGGTCATCGTTCTGAGGCTGGGGCTGACCAGTCTGCTGCATGCGCGACTTGATGGGAATCGCATGCGCTGGTTTCTGGAAGGCGGGCTTGCCGTTGGTGGTGGAGGAGTTGGTGTCGGTCGGGGGAGGAGGCGGCGACATGGTGATGCCGGAGGGGGTGGCAGCGTTCTCGGAGAAGATGAAGTCATCAATGTTCATGGGATCGGATCTTGAGCTGCTGGTAGCCTGAGCAGCATGTTCCGACGATTTTCGCAGCTGAGCGATGCCGCTGGGCGTGTTCTGCATAGCTGGGCGAGTAATGACGGGTCTGTTTTCGAATGGTCAGCAAAAAAGAGTGTCTTGACTTGTCCACACCCACAATCCATATCCACATCCACAGCAGCATCCTCGTCCCAACTCTTGCGGTATTATATAGAACTCGAAAAAAAAAAATTCATATCATGGATATAGAATGGAAAAAGAGATGGAAGAAAAAAAGGGAGTGCATACTTCTTCTGCATCTGCTGCCTTTGTTTGCGCATGGCCATGGCCATCATGCGCCACGACAGGTTCTCCATGCGTCCCTGGTGCGGCAGCTGCTGTTTTGTGCGGGCAAAGAACTTCCAGACCTGGGTCGCGAGGGGTTCATCGTGGTTGTGTTCGGCGGCATGGGCATCATTGTCGTCGTTGGCATGCCGAAGCATGGGAAACAGGGAGGGGCCGAGCATCTTGCTGGCTGTGATGTTGTTGCTGGTCATGACGGCATCGGCTGGCTGGGGCGCGGCGGTGATGGCAGTTCCGCCCAAGTGGATGTCGTGTTCGTCGTCGTCGTGGAGATGGCGCAGGCTGTCGAGGAAACCCTCACGGTCCTCGAGTTCAAGCTGATCGGACGGACTCGGGTGGCCCCTCGAGAAGCCGAAATCGTGATCGGCTGACGTAGTCACCTCCATTGTGTGTTTTTTTTTTTTTTTCCAGTGTTCCTCTTGTTGCTACTGCTGCTGCTGCTGCTGCTCTTTTTTTCTTGGTGGCAGCGCGGCAGGCGGCCAAAAGGTGATTGGTTGCGTCTTCTTATTCCCTCCTAGTAGTTTCGTGTATGTGCAGATAAAATTATTGTGTTGTCGGGCACAAGGAAACGTGGATGTGAATCTGGGGGGGAGGAAAAAAGAGGAAGAAAATAATTCAATGTTGAGAGGGGAGGGGAAAATGTGGTGGGATTGGGTTGTTGGTGATGTTTGCGAAAGCGGCCAAAAAATAAAAGTAATAGTGGTGGTGGTGGTATTACGAGTAAGAGAGAGGAATGAATAGGAAACAAATTACTCTCTTGCTTTTCCCCCCACGTTCGGTTGGATACGGGTGGAGAGAGGTACGAGTACGTCGCTAGTACAGGTAAGATGGAGGAGGAGGAGGAGGAGGAAGAGGAGAGAGAGGTGACTGGAGGAAAGTCGTCAAACCAACAGCAGCAGGTTCGGGGCACTGCGACAGACTTGGAAGGGCAAATGCGGGACCCTTTTTTTTTCTTCTCTCTCTTTTGGAAGTGCGGGACTTCGTTTTCAACTGCGACGTAGAAATGATCAACTAGAGTGACAGTACGAGTAGAGCAGGAGCAGCAGTTTTAGCAAGTTACGAGTAGAGCAGGAGCCATGAGCATGGGCATGGGCATGAATGGAGCAAGCAGCGTCAGAAGCGTCAGAAGCAACTGGAGTCCATCTCTCTCTCTCTCTCTCTCGGCCGCAGCCGGGGGAGACTCAACTTTGACTGGAGACCTGGAGGGGGGAGAGGGACCACATTGGAGGGACCACCTTTTGGGAACTGGGCCGGGCACCTTTGGACCAGGACCCAGGCTACTCGTACATGTTTAGTGCCCAGGTGCTCCATGTTTAGTGCGTCAATCCACTAGAGTCTACCTGTATTAGTGGTGCTGACACTTATGGGAGCCTGCCCAGGTGTGTGCCCACTATGGGAGTATGGATGCCTTCCATTACGGAGGAACATGAATACCTGTAGGCTCAATGTAGGTTGTATTAATACTGGGTGCCTGTACCGGACCCGACCTCGACCGTGACTCCATTCTGTAACTGCGGGTGCCGTCCCATGGTGGAGTCATTATCCCAAGCCTTGGACCCATAATGGGCTGGTACGAGAAAGTAATACGACGTAGTTTGCAGCTTGTTAGTTTATTCCAGCCAATATACGCATATGCGTACTCCGTACGAGTACACAGCCAATGCTGGTACGGTGTATTAGAGGCAATGTACTCCGTACATGCACAATTAATACCAAATTTATACTAGTACCAGGGTGGTATTCTACGGGCTCTTTGATGGAGTACTCCCTGTACTACAGCAGCTAGCTACAGCCTACTCGTACAGCCTACAGGTACAGCCTACAGGTACAGCTACAGTACCTGTACCCAGCCCAGTTGGTGTGGCGCGCCACGCATGCACGGATTACCAAGTCGTCGGTCGCAAGTCGCAGTTTGATGAACAATTGCTATTATTACAGATTACTACGATAACATCTACGATAGTTGTTATATTCAATATTTGCCTGTTCTCTTGTACTCGTACCATCTCGTTCATGGTCAAAGGTCCGACCAGTTCGTTCTTTTTTCTCTCCTTCTCTGTCTCTTCCTCTCTCTATCCCCCCGTGTCTGTCCATCTCTTTTCTCAACATCTCTCTCCTCCCTCATCATGCCCTCACCTACTTCTTAAAGAAATACCCTGTCCGTCATATCTGACGCTATCGCCACCATGACGAAGATGAGTTCGGGGGTCAGGCCAAACAGAGTCCCATACGAGCCATAACCTACAGGGGTTGGTGGGACCCATCCATGGGTGTTGGTGAGGGTGGGAGGGGGAGAGGGGGACCCTTAGCATGCTCGTAGCTGCTAGCAGCATCGTCGGCGGTTCACCCCCCTGCCTTGTCTATACAACTGACGAATCAAGTACCATACAAGGGGGGATGTTGGTCGCTGCCAGAGAGTGGAGAGATATTTTTTTTCTTTCTTTCTCAATGTTCCATGCTTTTTTTTTTTTGTGGCCTGTCTTTTTTGTCCCTAGTACTCCGTACCTGTAGTATTACTCCGTGTGCTGCCTTCAATTGTACGGGGTTTTCCTTTTAGTCCGTATTTATTTTATATTTTATATTTTATTTTATTTTAGAGGGGGACAGAGAGAGAGAGAGGCTCCACTGATGAATGCATGTCAACTGGTTGGGTATCCCGTCGGTACGACTCATACCTCCCCTCTCTAATACTGTACGAGTAGTCTTGCCTGCCACTCTCAAGTATTGCCCATCGATTCGATTGATTCTTCTTCTTCTTCTTCTTCTTCTTCTTCTACTCCTTACAGAATAGACTCCTCTGTACAAAGTGTTTCGACCCTAGAACCCAACTACTGCCGCCGCCTGCGTAAGCTTGCCTCTTTTCCCCCCCACCTCTTTTTTTATTGTTCCGCGGTGTGTGTGTCTCCTCTCTCTCTCTCTCACTCTTCCCCTCCTTTGTCGCTTCGAGTTTCTCTCTCTCTCTCTCTCTGACTGAGGGGGAGGGAACACGGAAGTCGGAGTATCCGCTTCCCACACTTGTGACCTACCAGATGGATTGTAAATACCTTTGCTCCAAACGGCGTAAGCAGCGAGTAATCTGCAATACTAGTACTCCAGAGTGGCACTCCAGAGTGGAAAGTAATGGCCCGCCACCCGCCACCTTAAGCTTGAAGTCATGTACTCCGTACTACCAAAGGAACCGGTACTGTAATGTCCATCACTCATCGGCGTCATCGTGGTAGGCGCCGCCGCCGCCGCCGCCGCCATCATATATGCGTACTCGTACATTGAATCACCGGCATCCGAGGTACAAAAAGAAAAGAAAGGGAAAAAAAGGGCTGAAAGGAAAAGAGCCAAGAAACTATACAGGTACATTATGGAGAAGACATGCACGCAACTACCAATCCGAGTATACCGACACGCGATGAAGGGGTGGAAGGGATAGAGAGATGCGATGAAGTGGTATTAATGACTACAGTCACTTAGTAAAGATGCATTCACTACAATGTTGGTCGAAGAGAAAAGGCCGCACACTCTTTCTTTTTGTCTCTTCCGGTCTTTTCCTTTACAGCCTACCGGCAGAGAGTCCTCCCTCCCTCTGGCACTCACATAACGCAGCTTGACGCGCTCCGTCGCAAAGTTGTAGGTGCACTATTACTTGACTACTCCGTACCTGCGAGTATGCCAAGTACCTGAATATTCCCGAGTAATGGTTACATGTAATTAAAAGACTACGAGTAATAATCGCTAATCGCTAATCGCATGGCTGGGAGTTGCCGTTTGACCCACTCACTTGTTTCTCTCCATCTCGAGACTCGAGGACTCGGAGTTCCATGTTACTGCAAGCTCATGACTGTAGTTGTACTCTGTGGTCTAATAATCCGTAGACCAAAGAAAGACTCCTAAACTTCAGTTTCTAGGACTAGAACATCCAGTACCTGTCATTCATTGTTCCATTATATCTGTAGCTATAGAGTGCGTTGAACATCACTCGTACTGTATTGTACCAGTAGTACAGAGTACAAAGAGATCAAATGTCACTTTTGCTGATCCCTCGTCATTCGCATACATCTACGTCAGTGTCAACCCTGACCTACTCCGTAGTTGTACTCGTATTTTGCCAAAATACTCACGATGGTGTCTGCTCGTACTCATCAGTGATCACCCACATCCATCAATGACTAGTCCAATGTGCTCCGTAGTCTCCGTGTCTTCCCCGTCCACCCAAGGACCATAGTCCATCACACTCTCACACACACACACACTCACTCACTCACTCACTCACAGACTGAAATCCCCCGAAAACGACGGCAGACCCGTAATACTTGGGGTATTTTACTACTAGTGCTACAAAGTACATGGACTAGAACCACAGAGTACAAGACCATCCGAGTACAGCCATCCGAGATCGGACAACCTTTCGAGGTGACACAACGAGTATGCCGAGGGTGCGGTGCATTTTCATGTTTCCATGTCTTGGCTCTCTTACCATGACCTATTACACTCTATAATATGTTAAGCACTTTTCACTGTATGCGTACACATACAATCTGATCCAAAGACATCTTTACCCCTCCCCCTCCCCCTCCCCTCCTTTGTCCCCCACTTGCTCATGACCTACTCGTACTACTAGTATTACCTATAAGCTGCAATACTATGTAGAATATTCAATATTATCCGTGGACCGCATGTGGCAGTATCCGTCGTCCATCTCGCATGACATGACATGCTGCAGGCCAAGGGGAACCCTCTACTGCTGCCCCGGGCCGTGTCTGTTTTGTCTTGGCTCTCTCTTTTCCCTCTCTTTGTTTCTCCTTTCTTTTATTTTAGACTCATGAGAGAGTGAGTGTGTGAGCCAACGAACAGGTCAACAGGTCAAGTTGAGCCATTAATATATTTCACACACATGTTCATTCCTGTCAGAATCCACATGGACGTGCCGTATGCCGCGTGCCGCCATCGGTTATTTCCCCTTGCTCCATAGAAGTAAACTACTACTACATATACCATTGAGGCAGATGCTGGTGATAATACTATTGAGATGCTAGTAGTAGTAGTGGTGGTGGTGGTGGTGGTAGTAGTAGCAGTAGTGAATAAAGAAACCCAGAGTATATTACCGGGTCCGGCCGTAACAAACCCTCCGGTCCTAATGTGGACTACAACAGCGGGTAAGAAATGCACGCCAATACCATGTAATACTCCAGATTGTTTGAATCTATTTGACTCAACGGCCCCCATCTCACCAGGAATACCGAGTAGTAATACCATGTGCCGTGGCCGAGTAAAAGGGCTCAAGTTAATAATCATACCACATTTCGACCTATTAACACGGATATAACCAATAGTATTGATTCTTCTTTTTACACAGCACTCCCATCTATCCATGATTGATCTATTCATATGAATGTATACGGAGTAGTTCTTCAACAATGAATTTGCCGAGATAATATAAGAAAAAAAGGAGAGAAGAAGACCAACTGCATAAACACCCCCTTCAGCTGTCTCTCTCTCTCTCTCTCTCAATTTGGACGCGCACGCATACGTCGTAACACATATCCTAGGTAGTATCAATTATAGTGTAGCAGCAGAAGCAGAATATCTAAGAGTACAAGTAGGAGCACTCGTACAGGTATTACGGATACAGTCGTACTTTGACCCCCACACGTCTTCATGACCTGTCACTCAAATCTTCCCCTCCCCAACGTGGACAATTTTGCCCATATTGGCGACTATTGCAGGTTATATTACTACAAGGGTCTTGTAACCGGTTACACTTCTCTTTATGTAGACCATACTCCGTACTCCGTATACTCCGTGTACTCCATCTTCAATATCCAATGCTCATTGCCCTGTACGAGTAGCGTACCAACAATTGGGTTACACTCAACCTGTTCCAGAGTACCTACATGTATGTCTTTTTTTTTTTTTTTTTGTTGCTGTTGGTTGCAGACGGAATTAACATGGGCTTTTGCCCCCCTCTCCACTCCACCACCGCATCATGATCCATGTGTGTATGTATGTGTGTGTGTGTGTGTGTGTGTGTGTGTGTGTTCTGTCTAATCTGTGTGTCGATTACTACCATGTATTATTACTATTTTCATATATTCCCGTGTTTGTACGGAGGTAAAGGTACAGATATAAAATGCTCCGTATTAATGCTCCGTAATTTTGTCTTTTTACGAGATATAAACAGGGCAATGCCGATGAAAATAAATGGACATGTACGAGTATACCCGAACATTACGGAGTTAGTACAGGCCACTTGCTTACAGGTCACAGCCTACGACTAGTATCACAGCCTACAGATACAAGTACGGGAAACCCACTTGTATGAGTATTACTAACGATAGATCTCCGCATTTTTTCTTCTTCTCATTGACCGTGGACCTAGTACTACTAGTACTCGTACTCCGTAGTTGTTGAGCCGCGTTTGCTCTCGTGCCTAGGTTCCCCTTTAGGAGGACTAGTACGGAGTATTGCTACTAGTTGAGCCTCCACAGAGTGTGTGCACGGACAAGAGATGAAAGCACATTTGAAAGATAGTATTAGTTCTAATACCAAACTGTTTGCGGATACCGCGGGGAAGTAAGAAAAAAAGAAACCAAAGGTAAGAAGAAATGCTTCAGGGAAGAGACCGAAGAGAGACAGAAGAGACATGGAAAAAAAGAGAGTGGCTGACGGAGAGAATGGCGGCCATTTACGAGTCAGGCAAAACCCAACCAACCAACCCTCTGGACTTTTCCCAAGAGACCGGACAAGCCAAAATACTAGTAATTAATCTGAAATACTAGTACTCTTTAACTAACAGTAGCTGTTCCGCAGCAACTTCTGTAGATTCCACAGATGAAGCAACACTAGAAGGTTTACTCTATTCGTGCTTCTTTTGCGCCCGCTGCCAACGCTTCTACAAAGGACCAAGGGACCAAAGGAAGAAGGGAAGAGAGCCCGCCAAGGAGAGAAGAATATTTCTCTGATCCGACGGCATGTATGAGACATGAGAGAGAGCGTACGAGTAATTACTTGCTACTGAACAGTAGCTAGACTTCCTAGATGAATACTACCAACAGCAGCAGTAACTAAAATAAAGCAATCATGACTCCATGTCCCTTTGATGCGAGTGCAACGGCCGAGTAGAAACTTCAGAATCGAAGAAGACCAAAGAGAAAAAAAAGAGAACTAGATTCCCATTTCCAAGCCTCATCATGACACGCGCCTGAACGCCATGCATGACACTACAGAACTTCCCGGGGTGTGGTCACCCAAGGGCCAACTCCCGTGTGTGTGTGTGTGTGCCAGGGGTGATGTGGCAAAGACTATTGACAGACAAACCACCACGTCGTACGTTGTTTCTTAACACTTTGCAATGTTCCCTTTTTTACAACTTTCTACTGCTATGTCTAGTGGATTGTCGACGTAGCATCAGGTTGGTTGTCTCCCCTTGCCCTTGGGATGTTGAGGCTCTTACGGGGGTGGATTGGCTTTCATGCAACTACTACGGAGTACTCGTAAAAGGCAGGCAGGGGCCGGCCGGCAGTATTTCCAACGGAGACACGGAGTATTGCATGTACAGGCGTCAATATTCTCACAGTGGAGAAATGATGAATGAAGAATGAATGAATGGATGGATGGATGGTTGTTTTAGACCAGCAATCGAGCGGCATGGCGTTAAGGGTTAGGCAAGTCCGAGACTTTGTTGTTTTGAACAAGGATACAGGTACGGAGTACTGCTCAGAGAAGAAGGAAAATAAGAGGAACTGCGGTACCTCGGCGGCTCATCGCGTGGCTAAAATGGAGCCCACCAAGATGGATTATTGGAACAGGGGGGTTGGTGTGGTCAGTTCTGAGGGAGAGAGTGAGAGAGAGAGAGAGAGAGAAAGAGTGAGAGGGCAGTCGTCGTCGTCGTCGTCGTACGTCGTCGTCGGTCGGCACCGGGGTGGGGGTGGGGAGGGGGGCCAGTAGTAGTACGCACGAGTGTACGGAGTACATGTACATGTACGAGAGGCAGAGAGGCAGACGCAGTATTATTGAGAACCAGAAAGTCCGAGGCAGTAATGCAAGTTACGGCATTAATACTTGGTTGGTAGTACGGAGTAATAGTAGCTGAAGCATTACAAACACGGAGGAATATACCACTTTCTTCAACCCATGTACCGAGTTAGAATGCCACTTTGACGAGTAGAGAAAGTACTATATATACTGTATAACATAGTAAAGAAGAGAGAGGGGGGAAAAAATACGTGGGTATAATTTCTTGTTCGCTACTTTAGTCCCTTTCCAACGGGCGCAACCATGGAGCCAAAAATCTTGTCCGAAGCCAATGAGACACCCCTGGGACCCTCCTCCTCCTCCTCACTCCTCATTGCCCTGTCCGAGAGATGTGGGTACTGCCGTGAGTACGTACTCGTACTCCATCAAGGCGGATGGACGCTAGACAAGGGGGTGTGGTGGTAGGTACTAGGTAGAGACGGACGGATCTAAAGAGGTCTTTTTTTTTCCCTTCTTCTTGGCGTAGAGACGGTTACCGTGGTCTACAGGTTATGATGAGGCCAAGGCTTGAAAGGCAGGCAACCCTGGTTCGTTCGCGTTCGGGTTGGAGGAACGGGACAGGTGGTTTTTTACGAGTGAAAGTATCGTGACGATTTGTCTTGGGGGTGGTTGGTGGTTGAGAGGATCGAGCAACAGTTGTTAGTACGAGTGGACTGTTCGTGGTCATAGAAAGAAAAGAGAACATACTAACAAAGAAACCATTCCGACAAGTGACATCCTGCTGTCTTGTCTTGTCAGTGTCCCCCCCCCATCTTGCGTACGACGTAACACTCAGAGAGAGAGAGAGTCGTGGTAAAGTCGATGCTACGAGTAACAGTAGAAAGGTGGAGGAGAAGAACTGGAACTGGACCCCCCCAGCCCCAGAGGCTGACCGAGGGTGACAAAATAATCTAGCGCCCCACAATATTGTCGCTTGCATCCTGGCATGTGATGACCACCGTCATAGAATCATGGTCCTACAAGTACAGAGCATTTTACTGTAAGTTCGGCTCTACTTTGAACTACGAGTTGCTCATATCGACAGCATTGACAATATTCATAGTGCACACGGCAAATTACCCTTTATGTGACTTGGGTCCAACATCACCAATTGCATATGCCTTTCATGGTATACATCTAAAAACTTCAACTCTCCGGTTCTTACTGATGTGGATGCGGACGCAACTGACAAGGTCAGCACTGCCAAGTTGTACTCGATACTTGGTAATATTGACATGTTACACATCCCACGACCTATAATCTCATGCCAAAACTCCGTATATATCTGTACTGCTTGACAGGTGCTAAGTAATACGACAATACATCCTCGTATATCCAAGACACCACGAGCCATGTTGCGTCATGATTCAACTACGAGAATCCTTTGGTTTTTCAACACTGAAAGGGAAATGCATCACATGCTGCGACATGGCACACGTGCCGTTTTGATGGTGGTGTCGACTGGACATTGACAATCCCACTTGAGACTTGCAACTTTAGCATCGCCATATCTGACTTTCTGGACGCATTCATGAATATTGTTGGATCGAATATGATGGGAGGAAATATGACATTGGTAGCATTATAGATGTAGTACTAAGTAAGAGTATAGATCCAGCGTTTGTATCTGTCCTCAAAATGGTCGTCATGTGTCCTCCATTCAGGCAGTAGCAAACGTCGCTCCTTCCTTGCCCGTCTCTTTCCTCGAGGGTCTCTTTCCTCGAGGGTAAGTGCCCCGTACACAGCAGGAAGGAGCACCGTCCCTCGTGGCATGGTTTTGGCACAGACACCAGACCCAAGAGGCCATCGATATCCTTCCCTCTGTCCTCGACCCTTCGTCTACGATTTGCCCTCCAAAGGAAATGAGTAAACGGCTCAGGTAAACGAGAATGGCCCATGTTTTTATTCGCTTTTTCCCTGTGGCGTGCAGTTGACCGTCCCCAGATCATCCTGCTTCAACTCGATCCAGTTTCCTCGTCGGTCGTATGAGCATATCGAGGTCGTTGTCGCGGAGTGGGCTCGTGCTCTCTCGAGGGCACTCGTGTACTCGAATATCCTGTATGTCACATTAATCGATCCTCTCTCCTATAGCAACCCCGGCTTTGCTGACATCTCGAGGTCATGTATAGTCCGCCCAGCTACCAGACCCGCAGCCTCCCATGATACGTCCACCGACCATGGTGGCATGTCGTACCCTCATGATGAAGTTCCGTACGGAGGCCTGGTGACGAACACGTCGTTTGTCAAAGGGCTTGTGGATCTCGACTCCGACAGCGCAATTCTGAGCATTGCATCTCTGGCTACCATGAATTCTGCTCGTTCGTTCGTGTCGGGGACAGCCGTGGGATATGACGACAGTCCACCCAGGGGCTCATTGCATTTTGCCTTCATGTTTGACCAGGGCTGGTGCCAGACTGGCACCGATCCCTGGTAGTGAAGCCATCACTGGACTCGACACACTTCCCGCCCATCTGAGCTCATATTTTCTTGGACACGGAGACCCGGCCTGTGGTCATCCATCATAGACTGGTTCCGAGCAACGTCTCCTTACCCTTGGAGGGCATGCAGAAGAGAAACATATATCCAAGCTTGATACATCCACGGCTTGGGAAGTGACTAGCGATATAAGGAAGCAGGATGAGAGGCTCGAGCCAATTCCCTTCCCGCAAACCCCTTTCTGAAAGAAAACCCATGATCGGTTGGATATGATACCTCCGTGTCGACGTATGATTTACAGCACATGCAGCCTGCCCAAGGGCAACCTTAGCCAGTCTGCGTCAGTCCAAGGTACAACGGCTACACAAAGGGACTGGCGTAACACAAGTGAGGTGACCCTGAGAGGGGCTGTCTTCCGAATGAGGTAGCTCGAGGGCCTGGTTTTCTTCACATGCTCCTTGGCGTCTTTGTATTCCGGTCGTCGTCGTGGTTCGCTCGGTAGTTGTTCTGTCAGTGGTTCGTGTAACGGTTCGGCGGAATCGATTCGCGGCAGCAATATATCCATGAAAGCTTCCAGCATGTGCCCCATCCAAGGGCATGCACCTCCTCTTCCCGTTTCATATACACCCTCGGTATCCTGGAGTTGACTCCGGTGTAAGTGATGAGGGTCGGTCGACAAAATATTCGATCGATACAGGTATTCGTCGTTTGGTATTCGGTAGACACAAGTCGGGCAAGCCTTCGTACGTCCAGGGCAGGAATTCATCACGTCAGACTTCGGTGGCCGTTCTCGGTCGAGCGAGTACTGCAAGGTGTTTCGGAGTGAATGGTTCGAATTCGAAGTATGACTGTGTGCATATCTTATCCATATCCTAGACTCGGCCTGGGAGAACATCCGGGGCAGGAAGAAAGTCCCAGATCCAAAGATAATATCAATGGAGGGAGGGTCCTCATAAGTCAGCACAACAATGGGAAGGGAAAAGGGAACAGCAAGCACAAAGGTCTATATACCCATCCGGGGTAAGAACATGTGCCCCCCGCTCTTCCCGAGAAAGAATAATGGGAAAAGAAGCAGAAAACTCTTCTGCATATCATCCCTGTGCCAATCTCCAGTAACGTCACTTGCATGCATACTCGTACAGCTTATCAGGGAGGAGTTTGACAAAAGTCATGTCTTGTCTTTCTCCCTTTGGTCCGTGGGGGTTAAGAGATATGGGCAGCATGCCATGTCATCAAGATAGCTGACTTTGTTTTACCCCAAAGGAACGTGTGCAAGGGGGGTTGGGGTTGGCGGTTGATAAGGTCAGTTGAAACCCTTTTATTCCTTTCTTTTCTTTTCTTTTCCGCAAATAGTTAGAAAAGATAGAGGAAAGCCACGTCATGATAATGGAGTAATATCCGTAGAAATTTGTAGATCAAAAGGGGGGAGGGAGATGCACTCCCGTCTGCAATCTCCTCCAATCTGCACGGTTTTTGATATGGTCGTTGGCCGGTGCCGTTCTGGGATAAGGGAGGGGAACAAAAGGTCAAGAAGAAAGAAGAAGGAAGAAATGAAAAGGAGGTGAAAGGACCTTTTGTTTTTTTTTTTCCTTTCTCTTGGTATTTCTTAATTGTCAAATATCAATGACGAAAATATATCGAGTTATGGTGCAACGTATCAAGTAGACTGCACTTATCTTGACAATACGCAAGAATCGTTTCCGCTTACACCATATCACTGCTATTAGGTATGGAGTACTCCGTACTCCGTAGAAAGTGAGAAGTACGTATTACAGAGTACGAGTAGTACTACTTACTAGTAGCTTGGCCTGGACGAAACTCTGTAATCCCCGGTCCAAACGAAAGAGGAAGTTGTCGCGCCTACTAGTAGATGATAAGAAGTTTTGCTTTTTTGCGCGCGCAAACTTGACCGCCTCAATATTAGGAATTCCTTTTTAGTTTTCTGCTTTTTGTGCCGTCCTGCAAAGACAGGAAAAGAGATACGGTTATCTGATGTTCGGGTGTACCGATTTCTCTCACCCCACGGTTTGATGTAATTGGTTGTAATATGGGGAATCTTTGTAGATAGGCGAGTGTACAGGACGAGAAAGGATGAGCACGTGTGTGTTTGGGGTTATTTCCTATCATTGATGTTGTATCAGCAGCTGGTGATATCTTTTCCCATTGACCTAATGTTTGTTATCTTACTATCCTCTAATAATACTGGATATTGTTATTCCGTTCATGAGGGATCCGATTTGGTCACGACTCATATGTAGTAGATCTTTCGAAGTTGGGGTACCGGGTAACAGAATCTTAGTCATCGACGCGCGACGTCCAAAATTATGACATAGCTTTTTGCGTAGTCGTAGAATCATGATGATCGAGCACCGAGCACCCGAATATCCCAAAAGAACAAGCAGTAACTAGTCGCGTCTCTTTACAAACGGCATAGAAGCGTCAAAAATCCAGAGAACACAATGGCCAAGGAGAAAAACTATAACCCCGTCCAAGCCCAGCGCAAGGCTGACAAGGCCAAGGCGTTGAAGAAGGGTACGTATTTCGACAACAGTCAACATGTTGAAGAAGAAGAAAGAACAGGCAAAAAAAAAGAAGAAGCAGAAGGTGGGACTACGAACTAACACCTGCACATAGGCCGAGCCGAAGCCCAAGGCCGTCGCGACGAGAAACTAGCACGCAAGAACCCCGACCGTCTACAAAAGCAAATCGACGACCTAAAAGCCATCACGACCAACGGCGGCAAACTCAGCAAGAACGAAGAGCAGGTCCTCGAAGGACTAGAAAAGGAGATCAAAGCCGTGAAGAAGGCCCGCGAGGCCCTAGGCGACAACGCACCGACCCTGTCCTCCTCTTCCCGCCATGGCGATGGCAGCGGCGGCCCCCGCGGACGCGACGGCGTGCTAGGCAAGAGGCGAAGAGACGGACAGCCCGCCTTCTCGAGCGACGAGGACGACCAAGATATCCCCGACGAGGTGCGCAGTATCCCCATGCCGCGCGACACACCACCGCCCATACCGAAGGATGTCATGGATCAGTGGTACGCCAGGCGGAGAGCTCGTCGGGAGGCTGCTGCTGCTGCGGCCAAGCAGGATGGCAAGCAGGAAGGAGACGAGAAGAAGAAGGACAAGGAGGAGCCCGCAAAGCCTGCAGAGACAAAGACCGTCTACTCTGCTGAGCCGGTACGGAGAGATCTGCAGAAGGAGGCTGTGGCGGCGTTTGTGCCGTCTGTCGTTCAGCAGAAGATGACCAAGGGGCAGGGTAAGGGCGGGCTCATGGAGCCTGAGGAGGCGGATAGGCTCGAGCGAGAGGGGTATCTCAAGGGGCAGCAACAGAGAGAAAATGAGGGGGTGTCTGCTGGTCAGGCGTCGCGTACGGTTACCATGGAGGAGGTGGATGATGAGGAGGGTTGAGAGGGGGGATGTTTAAGACTCGGACCTGATAACCCCTATATCATCATACCGTGGTTTGAAACCACAGCAAGCTGGACGTCTATTAACCCCGTTGGCTTCGCAGGACACGCGCAAGACACACAGGTAATGTCGTACAAGAGAACGCTCACGAACTCGTCAATATCATGTATCAAGCAATGTACAATTAGAACAAGGAAAGCGACATATTTTTTGAAAAGAATCACATTCTACCAACGCGAGTTACTCAATTCATATACACATTCGTCTAGATGTAATGCTACTACTCTGCTCATAGTACACAAGGAAAGAAGAATGACCCTTCCCCCCTTCACCCAAGAAAAGGTAAACAAAAAGAAAGAAAGAAAGAGGAAAGAGAGGTAGGTGCTTTTTGTTTTGTTTTCGTGACGTGAGAAACCCCAATCATTTAGACGACTCGGATAGTCTCCACGCCCTGAGCGGCAGACCCTGCAGGTGCATAACCTTGGGCCTGATGTACCATATAAACGTAGCAGCGCCAAACAGCACGCACAGCACGTTGACGGTGTAGTACCCGTCTCGGTCGGTCTGGCAGAAACCTCCGCCCTTCTCGCACCTCTCCTTCTCGCCCTGCATGGCGCACGAGAAGGACTCGGTGATGAGAGGGGTGCCCGCGAGGACACCCTTGATGTCTCCGCCGCCGGGGTGGCATGTTGCCGATGTGAAGGAGTCGACCATTTTAAGGACGAAGAAGCGGGGGAATGTTCCGCCAAGGTTGGAGACGCTGTGTTTCATGTCAGTACGTGGTCAAAGTGGTTCACGGGAAAGACAAAAGGAGAGGAGAGAGAAGAGGGAAAGACAGTGAGTATAAACATACGTTGCGAGCAAAGTCATATATGTCCCTCCAATGGCGGGATCCGACACCCTGGCGTGGAAAGCGGAGACGGCGACAAACATGACGGTGTTGGTAAATGTGGAAAAGACGTGAGACAGGATGACGACAAAGAGGTAACCCGAGGTGACACCGCCGGCGGGGAACATGGCGACGGTGAGCTGGGCGACGATGGCGGCGGCGAGGCGGGCGACGAAGCCCCATGACCAGAGGCGCATGGGGCTGTACTTCTGGGACCAGATGCCTGCGTAGTAGCCGACGGCGATCTCAAAGGGGAAGTCGATGAGGACGGTGAGGGCCATGTCGTCCTTGCCGAAGCCCTTGTCGAGCAGCTTGAGGTTTGTGACGCCGTCGTTGGCCTGGAAGCCGATCTTGGCGATGAGGTGGACGATGATGATGGCCTGGACGTTGGACAGCTTGAGCATGCCCCACATGGTGCGGTAGACGTCCCAGACGCCGTCCTCGTTGCGCGACCTCTCCTCGCGCTTGAGGAAGCCGAGCCCGACGGTGATGGCGATGTAGGCCCATCCCCAGAAGGTGAGGTAGCCGCCGAGCGAGACGAGGCCGTCGTCGCGCGGCACGGAGCGGAACCACTTGTTGGCGAAGTCCGGGGTGCTCAGGGCCAGGAAGACGGTGTACGACATGAAGTGCCCGGCCGTGAGGCCGACCGTCTGCGCCGTCGACGCGTACGACACGTTGCCGGGGGTCAGCAGCGTGAGCGCCCACCCGTCGACGGCGATGTCCTGGGTCGCGCACATGAGCACCAGGAAGAACCACCACAGCATGAAGTTCCACACCGTCATGCCGCCGGGCTTGCCGGCCGTGGACATCATCTGCTCGACGCGCGACCCCAGGAACAGCATGCCGAAGCCCGACATGAACTGGATCGGCACGATCCACGTCTTGCGCCTGCCCAGCTTGGGACTCCACACGGCGTCGACGAACGGACTCCACAGCAGCTTGAGCGAGTACGGGTACGACGCGAGGCTGAAGGTGCCAATCTCCCCGTACGACAGGTGGTTCTTGAGCAGGAACGGCACCGACCCCATGGCCAGCCCCATCGGGATGCCCTGGAGGAAGTACAGCATCACCAGCAGCAGGAAGCTGCGCTTGTCCTGGCGCGGGAGGTCGAAGAACCCCACGTCGCTCGCGCCCGCGTCGCCGTTGCTGCCGTTGGACCCCTTCTTGGGCGGCTCGTCGTCCAACGTGAAGGACTCGCGCGACATGTAGTTGCTGGCCACGTTGTTGGCGTCCGGGTGGTGGCCGCCCTTGCGGCGCATCTCGACGCCGCCGCTCATCTTTCCGTCGGATGTCGCCTTGGAAGACGTTCGCGTAGCAGTAGAAGTAGACTTGGGCGACTGCTGTCTACGTCTGCTTCGGGCACCCATGGGAATAAATTACTTGCGAGGTTGCGTGCGTCTGTGGGTGTGTGTGTGTTGTGTTGGCGGGCGCGTGTAGTAAAGGCGGGTAGTATAGAGATTTGTTTGTAGGAAATATAATCAAGGATCGAATATTTTTCAAAAGAGAGATGGATAGTAGAGAGCGACGATAATGAAAAGAAGGAAGAGGGGCGTATATCGCGTAGGTCAATTCCGGCAGGTCGGTCGGTCGGTCGTGATCGAAGAAGCGAACGTTGGGGAGAGGAGTGCTTGTTAAGCAAGAAGGGGGTTGGAATAGTAAATAAGACAGGAAGAAGAATAGTAAGTAAAAAGTGACAATAAGTATGAAAAAGGAATGATGTAAATAAAGAAGAGGAAGAAGAAAAGAAGAAAAGGAGATTTGAACAAAAGGAACAGAGGAGGGCCCTGGACGAGTTTGTGCTCTTGTCCTTCTCCAGGTTTTCTGCAGGGGAGCGACGTTCTACGGAGTATTAAAGAGAGAGGGAGCGACAATGTGGCTTTTCAACTAGTTGGGCAAATGTCGTCGGAGCTTCGGCGTGCGGGGGGGCAAAAAGAGTAAGAGAGGAGCCGGGTCCCTTGAGACCCGTTTGAAGGTGGCGGAAGCAACCGTGGCCACTTATCCAAAGGCAAGGGACCATATAAATATTATATTGACTGCTCGTATCTTGCTTGGTACGGAGTACTGATATTATCAGTGACCTCTGTCTTCAATGTTTACTATCATCATATTTCACCAGTCGGTAGGATGATTGTTCCTCTCGTCTGTACCTGTTAATCCATGACTCCAGTGTCTCGATCTCTCCCTACTCTCCATCTCATCAGCCACACCAGGGGTCCTAAAAATGTCCCCTACAAGTACCGCCACATATAACATAGTATGCATAGTGACATAATATATACCCTGGACTACAGGTACTACCCCAACCCAACGCAACCATTTAACACTTCCCATTCTACGCGTAGCGCGCGTCCTGTTATCGTGAACCACAGCGACGACAACAACAACAACAGTCGAACACAATGGCCGACAACGAGTCCAACAATCTACAAGATGAGATATCATCACTCAAAGAGCAGGGTATTTCCATTTATTCTCTCTTCCCCTCTCTTGCCACTCCCAACTAACAAAATCACCAGTCGCCGCTGCAAAACGCCAACTCCAAATCCAAGCATCAACAATCGCCTCATCCGAGCCAGGCCAACGGCTACTAAAGACCTCCGAGGCACGACGCCAACAACAACAGCGACGACAACCATTCTCCAAACCCCCCGCCGCCACGGACAAGCAGAGCCCCGCCCAGCGTCAGAGAGCCCACCTCCAGCAATGCTTCTACCGCATCTGCTCCCCCGTCACAGCCTTCAAGGTCGTCGACCCTGACCCCAACGCCCTCGACTCGGGCCACGTCCTGTCCCTTCGCTTCGAGGCCATGTCGCGCGGCCAGTTCCTGAAACCATACTACCTGATGCTCAACCGCGCCTACCTCCACCTGGGGTCCACGCGCCTCCGCGTCCACAGACACACCTTCCCGCCTGCCATACCCCTTGCCGGTCTGGCGGCGCGCCACCTCCCCGGTCCGAACAGTAGCGACAGTGAAGATGGTGGCGGTTCGCAGAAGTCGCAGGACCTAGATGCCCTGGTGAGGGCTCTGCGCCGCGAGATTGCGCGCTACCACAACAGGATGGGCGTCACGGCCGACCTGCGCAGGGACCTGCTCGCTCTGCGACGGGAGAGGCGCGGCCGTCCCAACGAGGTTGTCGACGTGGGCATTGCTGATGTCGAGGGGAAGCATGTCCGTCTTGCGTTTGCCGATGACAGGAGCGGTCGGCTGCTCATGGATGATGATGGGAATGTTGTTAAGCTGGTCGTTTATGATGCACAGGATCGCGATTGGGATGCTACTACTGATCTTACGGCTGGGTGGACGGCTGATCATGCTGATGTCGTGGCGAAGCAGCTGTGCGATTATGCTGCGCAGGAGTATCAGGAGGGTGAGGATGAGGAGGAGCAGGAGCAGGAGGAGACTATTGTTGATTGATGAAGCTCTACGATGGGCTCTCCTTTTTTCTTCTTTTTTTCTTTAACAGGGTCGTCTGCTCTGCGTATATACAGGATACCTTATGAATAATGACGTGGCGCAAGGAATTGGAATTGAATATTAAAAAGCGTGTTGACGCTCAAATCTAGCACCATACACTTGGAGGGGACATTGTGAATCAGTACCAGTTGAATAACCAAGAATCATCACTTCAGGCACAATCAAGGATTTGTTCTCAGACAGTGGCGACAATATAGAGAAACAATCTATTACTGCATGGGCAAAACCCAGCAGGCTTTTTTTATGTGTACAAACTATCATAAAATAATGCAATAAATATCCAAGAAGTGAAGAAGAAGAAGAAGGACCAAAAACCCTTCAAAGACCGGGATCATCTGCCTCGTATATATTTGAAATTCCAATCGACAAAAAAAGACGTTATCCTCGTATCCAGAATTTCCCGGCCATGACAATAACAACGACATTAAACAACTCATCAAGTCTCTCTCTCTCATTCAATATTGTTCTCTACCCCAAAGAATAAGGACTCTTGTATGTATTGACAAGATGGAAAGAGTTCCCCTCTTCGGACGGATAACAATGAAGTCCGTCCCTTAGATCAGAGCAATGGCAACCAGACCGGCAACCATGGCGAGACCAAGGTTCTGGACAGTCTGGGCAGAGCCAGCAGTAGGGGGAGGAGTGGTGGAGACAATGGGGGGAGTGCTGATGGGGTTGGTAGCGTTGTTACCGTAGGTAGGGGCGGGGACGGGAGCCGGGGTGACGGGGCTGTTGCCGGTAGGGACGGCGGGGACACCGGGAGCAACGGGGGTGGCGGGGTTGCCGTAGTTGGGGGTGGCGACCGAGGTGGCCCACGTCACGGGGGGGACGTAAGGGGTGTGGACCGAGGGGACACCGGGCACGGCGGGAGCACCACCGGGGACCTTGGGGGTGTAGACGGGCATGGCGGGGGTGTCGACGACGGGGGTGGAAGACGGGGCACCGACGACGGGGACCTCAGGGACCTCGGGGACGGCGGGGACGACGGGGGTGTTCTCTGCGGGAGGAGCAGGAGGGGCAGAAGAAACAATCTTGGTCTCCTTGGGAGGGGCGGGGGCCGTGACCGGAGCGGTGGTGGAGGGGGCAGCAGGGGCAGAAGGCTCAGTCAGGGTGACGATCTTGGTGCCGGGGATGGTCTCCTTGGGGGGAGCGACGGGGGCGGACGAGGTGGAGGGCACGACGACGGGGACAGACGTGGAGGAGGCCGGGGCGGGGGCCGGGGCGGTGGGCTCCTCGACGGGGACGGGGCAGATGGTGGTGGTAGCGGGGACGGTGACGGTCTCGTACTCGCCGCGGCCGGGGCAGTCGGTGACCTCGGGGGCGCAGGAGATGACGGTGCTGACGGCGGTGGCGGTGATGGTGCTCGTGGCCCACTGGTAGGTGGTGGAGGGGGGCTCGACGCAGGGGTGGACCCAGTGCCAGTCGCCGGAGCCGGTGTCGTCGCAGTCGTCGATGATGACGTCGTGGGGAGGGTGCCAGAGGTCCTTGCACACCTCGCAGGGCTCGCTGGTGGGCTTCTTGCCCAGGAGGTCGAGGTCCACGTTGATGCCCAGGGGGAGGTTGATGTCCAGGCTCAGGAGGGCGTGGCCGGTGGCTGCCATGGTGGAGACCATGATGGCGGTGGTGGTGGAAGTCTTCATCTTGATGATTGGTGTTCTTGGAGGAAGAAGATATTATTGGATTATATCAGGCAAAAAAGATTGAGCGAGTGGCTTTCAAGTTGGATGTAGCAGAAGCTGTGTGCAATAGGATCAGGTAAAGAGTGAAATGATGCCGAAGCGACTTTGGAAATGAGAACTGATGCTGATGAGGAGAATGGATGAGAATGATGGTTCCGACCTGGTCATTCTTATACTCCATTTTCCCCTCGCCTGTTTGTTCTCCTCCTCCCCCCTCCCTCTGGCCCTCTGATGAGATGGCGCATCGGTTCCTGCATGTGCCACAAAGAAAGTTGTTTTTTTGACTCATGACCAGATGAAGACGAGAGACACAAACCAGGGAGAGAGCCAGTCCCAAATCTCCGTGCCTGAACGAGTGTTGCTGTGTATACGAGTAGAGACTCTCATGAGAGAAGCTTCCATCTTCTTTGTGGTGCTAGCTGCGCAGACGCCATCGTCGTTTCCACCCCCTCGCATTATCCACCAGAGACCTGTCGCACACATGCGGGGAGGCCCTTGTCGTGCATGCATGCAAATCAATGCGGGTCTCTGGACAGAAGAGGGTCCCTCGGTGCTTCCAAATCAGGGGCGACAGATGGAGCAGACTCAGCAGTAGTCTGTAGAGAAACGACAAGTCTCCATGTAAACGTGTAGTAGGGTCCCTTGTGGAGAGAGAGGGAGAGAGATCCCACGGTGGCCGGCCATGGTGGTGATGGTGTCTAATGAGCCGAATGCATGTCGCGTATATTTGCTTTTTTTCCTTTCTTAGCCTGGCTTGTCATGACCCCACACTAAACCCTCCCTTTGTTCCCATTGTTCAATCGGCTTCGGGATAGAGCGAGTTGTCTTGGATGACGATCAAGGGGTTTTTCTTTTTTCTCTTTGCCGTTGAATCTGATGTTGCTTTTTTTCCATGCAAGTCGCATTGTTGGAAGATATGAAAAGAAAAGAATATGTAGGTTGTAGTATCCCAGAACAAGGTTATTTGGGTGTATACCAGCTGGAGTACCACCTGTAGTAGTAGCTGAGTAAATCACCTCGGCTCATGAAGTTCAGAAGCCTGTCTGAGAGGCAAATCCCCTCGTGGAAGACAATATGCAGGGCAAGATGGAAAGCAAGCCACGCCAACGCCACGCCTACGGCCCGCGATGGGCCACAACACCACCAGCGAATAAGCGTCTTCCCAGCGGACCAGAGAGATACGCAGGGGCCTCTTCCATCTCATCCCGATGTGTGCGTGTCTTCTTGGTTGCCACTACCACACTGGGTAATAACCCGGACGGGACGGAGACAAACTTCCATCCGAATCGAGGAGAACAATACGGAGCACAACCCCCTTACCCTTCCCGACCAAGCGAGATGGATCAGAGAGAGAGTTGAACTGACCATGACAAACATGATCCATGCATGTTCTATTCTCGTCTTGTTTGTTCTACAAACTGCTCTTGCCAGCTGACGGGATGAACGACAGTCTCTGGTAGGACCGGTGGGCGGGCCGCCTGGTCTTCTTCTCCCTTGTTTGTTTGTTTTTTTCGTCCCATTGTTTGCTTAATACGAGCAGCTTGTTGTTGTTGTTGCTCATCAGAGCAGTAACAGAGAAGCACAAAGTCACCTGCGCCTCTCACCAATCCAGGGGATCAAGCGTAGGAGGCTGAGCACCGTGCTCGAGCTGCTGGTCTTCCTGTGCCGCCGTCTTGGACGACGATGGCTCCTCGTCATCCTCCTGACTCAGGACAGACCGATCAATCGACCACAGACGGAGCTGCTCCTCCATGACGGCAGTCCACTTGGCGATGAGCGGGTGAGCCAGCGCCCCGTCCCTCTGGCGGAGCTGACTACGAGCGAAGTCGTAGCTCGGCTCTCCCGTCGTCTTCCAGTATGAGCTGCTAAAGAGGCGCTCGACGCTCAGTTCGTCACGTGCCTCTGCCAGAATCTTTTCGGATTCTTGCTTCTGCTGAGTCTGCTGTTGCTTGCTGGACAAGGCCTCCGATATACCCTCTAGTATACCGAGGATCTGACCAGCTTGGAGACCGATGGCTGCACCCATGCTGTACCCTTCGTCGAAACCCTCCTGGAGAGTCTCCTGCTTGCCGATGGCTATGCCCTCGCGGTACCCAGCCGTGGCGTGGTCCGTCTCGAGCCGTCGCATGTCCGATGGGTGAGAGACGGTGGCATCGTTGCTGTCATCATCTGGGTTGGACGAGTCTCCAAAGACGTCGTCTAGGGAGTCGTTGACAATGGTGGGTGGTTCCATGCCGGCTACGGTCTGAGGCTGGTAGCCTTCTTCGTCTGTCCTCTCGATGGGCTGGAAGTGCATTTTTGCTGGGGTGGTTTCCCTTTCTTTTTGAGTATGTGGAACTTTATATCTCAGTTTTTCACGTGAATGTGTTGGTGGTGGTGATGAGGTTGAAAAAATTGATGTCAGGCATTTACATGTGAGGGGCCGTTTGAGTTGTGGGTGGGTGGTGGTGGACGATTTCTGTTAGTAATCACACAACTTGAACGAGAACATTGAATCTACATGACTGCACGTTTACGCTCCTAATAATCTGTTTACTCGCACAAAAACATGCAAACGTGGTGATTTCCTGCGTATTCATTGACGCGAAAAGAAAAAAAAATTGCTTCCCTTCATCTTCGATCAACATTGTGATGTGCGCTATGATGATAATCACGGCGTACATTGATGTAATACTCGTAAACTGATGTACGTATACTCCCCCCTTGATGTGGAGCGGTCCGTCCACCCACCACCCCTTGGGCCCTTTTCTTGCTTGCCCTTCAACTTCAGGGCGCAGGGCAAAAAGGAGTGGCGGACCGATGACGGATAACACTTATGGGTAGGCGTAAACAGGGCTACAGGTACTTCGTACTCCGTACGGGTAATAATACTACTTTGTTGCCCCCGACCAGCCCCCCGGTACCGCGGAGACGGTGTTGCCTGACCGGGGGGAGAGGGATGGGATGGGATGGGATGGGAATGGGGCCTTTTGGGCTGAAGTTGTCAATAACTGCTGTCTGTATTACCAGGTAAAGTAAGCCCCTATCCGGGTCCCACCGCATCTTTTAGAATTTGACGGGCGGTGTCGGCGAAGGCTGCACATATTACAGGTTGCATGGGGGGTTTTTTTTTCTTCTTTAACTTGTTGACAGCATCACGACTCGTAGGGCATCGACACGTTTTGACCACGGGTAGAGAGCCAGGGGAGTTCCGGCAAGTGGATCTGATTTTGGGTAAATACGTTATTACGGTGTAAAGGTAGGGCCGTAGGATTGTGTTTAGACAAAAAAAAATGCTGTGACTTGTAAGAATGGAAGAAAGAAGAAAAAAAATGAACAAGGGGTAGTTACCGTGGTTCTGGAATTTTCATCCTTGCGTGGTGGATTCAATGGCAGGCATGGGTTGAGAGAGAGAAGAAAGAAGAGTATGGAATTGTTCTACGAGTATATTACCTTTTTTGCCCCCTTGATTCAATGGGGCCCGGCCGGCAATGTGAAGCTGGACATGTATTGTATGTACATCTGATGCTCAGGTCAAGATGACTCTCGACACTCACCGACTCACACCGATGACATGGTCCTTTCATGGACGAGGTGTGCCATAGGGAGTAGCCGCATACGCCGTCTACGGCCCAATGCACGATTCAACTGCATGGACATGTCACCCGGGGAGTGAATGTACCGGGCATTAGAGCATGGGGAGTACGGAGTAATAGTGTACAGACTGTACGAGTGCAGTACATACGTCGGGCCACGAGTTGATGATCCTGGCCATGTACGGAGTAATACTCTGTAGTTGTAGTAGCATCATGAATGCACATGAGGACGTGGTTGTTGGTTACCCTGGGTCCATGAATACATTCCCTTTTTTTTATCGGGAGGAGACATGAATCGAGTTGATTATGCGCATCATACGAGGGATGTCCATGGTAACAATACACCGACTGACCTACTTCTGTTACTCAAATGTCAAACATGGAACGCAAGTCATGACATTGTTACAGATGGAGTTACTCGTGGTTGTAGGCATGGTGGTGAAATGGTGGTGGTATGATGGGAACTTGTGTGATATAATTAACGCGTCTGGAAAGAGGGTCCCGTACGGAAAGCTTTCCGGGCACGCCGGTATAAGGGGATTTGTCTCCACAATGGAATCGACGGTCTGTTTTGTACTTGCACGGGTACTTTTCCTACTTGTAGAGAATAGTACTATTGCGAGTACTCGTAGTTGTAAGCAGAAACAATAGTAGTCGTACTTTGCGAGTTGAACATGAAAAGAGAAAAGAAATCATGACTCTCCTAACGGGGGTCTACGAGTACTCATAAGTACATGCCTGTGCAGGTCAATACGGAAGTACAGCCTTCTTCAGGTGTAGGCAAACATCTTCAATGCTCAGGCCCTCCCTGTATTCCGCACTCCGTACGAGTAGTACTCCGTGCTCCATAATGGGAAAAAAAAGAAAGAAGGAAGAAAGTCGGGGAGAAAACAATGAGCTCACCGCTGCAATTGAAGTGTGAATCCATCCAACCATTGTCGGTCCCACTGACATGGAACTGGGACACGAAAAAAAAAGGGAAATGAGACTTGCTGGCAGGTAGCAGGGCAGGGTCAATGGCAGGGTTAAGCTCGCAACGTCGTCCTAAACCTGGTCATGGACATGAATCCGGGTCATCGTCCAGGAGACATGAATATTCAGGGTTTCATAAGAGAAGAAAGGAAAAGAAAAGAAAGAAGAGAAGACAAGACGGCTATACTCGTAGTCATATTCAGTACGAGTACTCCGTACTTGTAATGCTCATGGGCCCACGGCCATTACTCGTACTCGTACCTGATATCTGACGGTAGATGCCTAGCCAGTGGTGCATGGCATGCAACCCCTTTATGTACTTTTACGAGTACGAGTAATACCACTCCGTAGTTTACGAGTACATCCGGTCTTCTCTCTTGAGTGAGCGTCTCCCTATGGCAACTATTAATAGGTTGACATCTGATAATATCCAATCGATAAGTATAAACCCCAACCACAGAGTATGTACACAAAACAAGAATGAATATCAAGTTTTCATCAGCCAAAAAATAAAATACCCATACAAGTATTCCATCAACTGTACAAAATAGAAAATAGAAAATAAATCCCCCTTTTCTCACTCGTTTTCTACAAGTACATATGTACGTGCTTGTGCGTCTGTTCGCGCGCACGCACGCACGTACACACACACACACAACGCAAAACACCAAAGCGTCGACAGGGCGTCACCGCCTTCCACCCGTTTTTTTGCCAATGTCTCATGCAAAGTACATTGGGAGAGCAGCAGCAGCAGCAGCAGCATCTTGTATCCCCCGGCATTGACTACGGTACTATTATCATCTATATGTATTATTACTCCTGTACCTCATAGTATACTCGTAAGTCATTGGGTATTCTTACTTTTTGTTTTACTGTACCGTAAATCGACATCATTAGGCTCACCTTTTCTTTTTTTTCCTTTTCTCTCTTTCCATTGTAACCTCGTACCCCTGTCTAACCTGTCTACCCGTCTAACCTGTACGGAGTATTACATTGACGGGTATACACCCACACCCC
>FYEV01001810.1:825564-850226 GCA_900188565.1 Geosmithia flava
CCCCCCCTAGGGCCTTTTCCAACGACAACACCCGCAGCAAAGGAGATGAACGTGATCAGTCACACTCACAGAGTCTCCAACCACAACTAGCAAACAAAAACAACCTAGTGAGAAATCGTTCACTGCCCACCGTTTTCCTTCTGGAAGACAGAGAAATGGTCTTCTTTTTTTCTTCTCTTTCTTCCAGGGATTAAACACACTACATACTAATAATGAGTTGTAACACCAAGGGCCCGACCCGGCCAATTCATGTCGTACTACCGCATGCCGTACGGGTAATACAAAGTCGTACTCGGGGCTGTCAGTGACTCGACCACCATGTTGTCAAATTGTTTGCTTTAGGATACTAGTATATCGCTTATTGACAATTCTTACTCGCCTTTTGATAACCTGACCTAGAGACCTCCAGGGGGGGAGGCATTCGTCTCAACGTCTCAACTGAGTCACGTACTTGACTTACCCATGAGTGTAACCGACTATCCGGGTCTTGATGAATCATCCTGGATGTCCTGTAGGATGTACGAGTATTACTTGTAGTGAATGGCCCTTCAACATGGGCCCGTCCTTGCCCCTTTTTACAACAACCACAATCACATCCATAACCAACGACCAACAACAAGCTATATTCACAAAGATGAACAATGTTTGCTTGTTGTTGCTCTTCCACAATAAGCAAACCATCATGTATTCACTCATTCTCTTTATATCCACCCAACAACAACAACAACAACAACAACAACAGACCACCACAACAACGAGTCTAATACTTCCCTCCCCTGATTTGACCTGACCCTTCAAAGACCCCTGTCGATCCTATGGTACCTAGCTTCACACACCCCCAAATGATATGACGAATGCAAAAAAAAAAAAAAAAAAAGGGACATAGGAAAAGGAAAAGGAAAAGAAACCACCAGTGACAATACGTACCGCTAGCAGTTATTGCCCCCTTTTTTGCGTTGCCGGAACAAGTATTACGGAGTACAGGTAAAAAAGTAACGGTATTACCAGCTCCTGTGGAGTACACACACACCCCCTTTTTCTCCCTCTCTCTCTTTCCATTCACACACACCCCCTTGTCACTTATTCTTTCCTATTACTCCGTACGGAGCACTACACCTAAAGCTGATAGAGAGAGTACACCGTAATACCTTGACCGCCGTAATACCCAACAATGTACAACTTTACCACCAGAAACACACACAACACACACACACACACACCGCAGTATACGGAGTATTACTGCTACCAATTACTCGTAGTACTCGTACTCTTGCTGTCAGGCTGGGTAATAGCCCACACGACTGTGTTGTATCTTTGACCACCACCCACCCACACATACACCCCCCTCCGGGGGTCCGGGGGTCAAGGGACAAGGGGAAGAAAAGAAAGAAAGAAAGAAAAAAAAAAGGGACATATCTCTCTTTGTTGTCACTGTCCACAGTCCGGGATTGTATGCAGTTACACGGGACAGTACTCCGTAAAGAAAAAAAAAAAAGGGGAGAATAAAAGGGAAAAAAAAATAAAACAATCAAATGTTCCCGATCGGTCGGTGACTCTCCAAGGATTAAAAAAGAAAGAAAAAAAAAAGAGGTGAACAAACAAAAAGGGACATACACCCCCCCGGTTTGGATCAACTTTGATTTAAGAAGCTTCCATAACCTCGCTGTCCTTCCACAAGACCCTCTCTCCTTCTCCTTCTCTTTCTCTCTCCATCATCCAATCCATCATCTTGTCTCTTCATCTCATTCCTCCCTTCTTCCTCTCTTCTCACCTTGACGGGCAGACAAAAAAAGAATCGACCTCGAAACCCTGAAGGCTAGAATCCGCTCTCCACAACCACTCCGGCGTCCATACCCAAAACCTCGCTGCTCTCTCAGCCCAACTCCCAAAACGCCAACTCCAGCTGTCCAGTATTGGTTCTCCCCCCTTTTACTCAGAACCTCTCTCAACCACACACAAAACGCATCCATCATCCACAGCTTGATCCCCAGCTTGATCGATCCACCAGATCTCGCTCCTCCAAACTCCCCAGAAAAACAACCCGGAACACAACCACACACAACTCTTCTCTCTCTTTTCTCTTTCCCAAGACCAACCAGAGAAAATGGCACGCGGACCCTACGACACCACCGGCGTCGCTAAGCCCAGCGCTCCCAAGCCGCCTCCCAAATAAAACAAAGTCAGATCCGGCTCCCGGTCATCTATGATGGATATCTGAGACCTTCCGGCCCAGCCACCACACACGGGTCAGTATACTTTGCCTCTTTTTCTGTCACCGCTCTGCCTGTTTTGCTTTTTCCTGACAATGGTACATTTGCAGTTCGGCACACGGAAGGCAAAAAAAGAAAACAGAAAAACCACACAAAAAAAACAACAACTTGCAACCATGATACCAGGCTCGGCGTCTCCACAACAACTCTGC
Organism: Geosmithia flava; assembly: GCA_900188565.1. Taxonomy (NCBI): domain Eukaryota; kingdom Fungi; phylum Ascomycota; class Sordariomycetes; order Hypocreales; family Bionectriaceae; genus Geosmithia; species Geosmithia flava. Next base: position 827,987 of record FYEV01001810.1, read on the forward strand.
TTCTTTGACGACCACTTTTGCTTTTGCTTTTTTGCTTTTGCTTTTCTCCGGGAGATGACGACTTCTCACCGATAATTCTTGCTTTTGATTTTTTTTGGGTGTTCTTTTCGGCGTTGGAAAACTTGGATTTGGAAAGGGAAAAATATGCACGGACGGAAATGGAAATACAAAAGGGAAACAAGGGAAAATGGAATAGAATGACATCAGGGACGGACGAGCAAACATAAGAAAAAATAAGGGAGGGAAATGTCTTTTGTCATCACATTTGTTTTGACATGAAGCGCGGGAAGGATCTTTGTTTTTTAGAAACCCATCATTCACATGAGCCCCAAAAGTTAATAGACCGCAACGGAACGTAATAATCGTCATTTTGTTTCATATCCGAGCAAGTCAAGACCAGACGTATCTTCATGCCGTTCATGTACGTCTCAACCTCTCAAGGTTTCGATTCGGTAAGACGGCCTTTGATGGCAACCGGGTAGTACTTGGTGTATGTGTACTCGTAGTACTAGACAGCATCGTGATCATGTCCGGCTCCGTGACACCTGTAGATCTGTTACCTTTGGACGACATGAGAGCTATAATCTGGGGCAAGACCACCATTAGTTGGAAGCACCTTGGCAAAAGAAGCGTCGTCGACATGCACCGACGTCGTCGGCGGGGCTCCCGAGAGGACGCCGAGGTGGAGATGGAGGGGGCGGGTATCCCCGTGGGTTGGCACATCGGAGGTGGGCCGTCGTACTCGTATACCACAAAAAAGGAGCGCCGATGGTATTGCCATGTGGCATGACTCTGTCGTATTGTCATCAAAGAAGAGGACAGAAAAGTCCAGGCGGTGACATTTCCAAAGGAAAGGGAAGGCAGATCGGGGAAAGGTAAAAGGTCATGGAAGACAGAGCAATTGGTAGCTTTGCCCACCCACGGCAGGAGCGTTCGCCCCCCCCCTCCTTCCCAAATTGGTTCCTTCCTTCCTCAGTTAGACCAAGAAAAGCACATGGCATACAATATTGGATTCCGTCCTCTTGACGGTGTTGTCGTGGGTTGATGTTGGCATAGCTTGAGCAATGTCTGTCTTGTCTATTTTTTCTTCCTCACCAATTCAAGAAAGGGCGGGGGTTTTGGTAGTGGGGGACCAGCATAATTGGGCGAGCAAAGCTCTCTCCCCTCCCCTCTCTCAACCGCCTATATGTATCACGAACCGCCAGGCATGAGTCCAAAAGGATAAACAACAGACGTTGGGGAGGGGGAATTGTTCGTTTGGGGGCGGCGGCGAATAGGTGGGATCTGCCATATGTTCATGTACAATGCATGTGTGTAATAGTTCAAGTCTCTCTCTCTTGTGTCTTGCATTGCAGTAGTTTAGTCGGAACGAGCTCGGGACGACGTACGATTGCTGCCAGTGACAGGAACCCCTCTCCTCTATCCTGTCACGCCCTTTGGCGGGCCTGGTACTGGTTTTTTTTTTTTTTTTCCCTCTCGACTTCGCTTGGGAGGCTCCACCCCGCGACACGCCGAACGGCTCGGACCCCTCGTGTCTCAGGAGAGACGCAGCCGCGCAGAGTACTTGTATTATATGTACCCATCATGCTCTAATGTACACAGTTGTGCCGTAAAATGTGGTGATATGTACATGCAGATACTGTACTCATGTGATTCCACTTCCCCTGGTGAGGTGACGTGAGGCTGCCACCATGGCGAGACCGTCGTTCCGGCCTGATGAATTGTCTGTCTGTCCTTTTTCTGACCTTCTTTCGTAATACTACTAGTAGTACTCGTCTTTCTCTTCCGCACCCCTCACCAAGACTTTTGTTTCTGTTTCCAATTCTTTCCATTTCTAGTTCCCCTCGTCTGCGCCGGCGCCGACCTGGTCTTTTGTATTTTATTTTCTCTTGCAGTCCGGTATCACATTTTCGTTTCACATTTTCGGCATCCCGTCAGCCATGGCCGCTACCGCTCCCGTTGACGCCGCCACGAGGAAAAAGGTCCTTCGGGTCATTTTTATATCCCTCCTCTTGGACTTGGTATGTTTTGGATGGAACAAAAAATATTTTGGAGAAGCTGAGAAGCTGTAACAACAACTGACATCGCCTTAGATCTCCTTCACATTTATCCTCCCCCTCTTTCCCAAGCTTCTCGAATTCTACCGCGACCGCGAAGCACCACTCGTCGACGGCGCCGAGCCAACCACCCTCCTCCAGCACATCCTCGGTGGCCTACACAGATACAAGTCTGCCTTTGAACGACCGATCGAAGCTCGATATGATATTGTTCTCCTCGGCGGAGCCTTGGGCTCTCTGTTTTCGTAAGGAACCACCACCACCACCACCATACTCCCTGCTTGCCGGACGAAGCTAGAGCGATCATACGATATTACAATACAATTGTACTAACCATGGTCCACAATACAGGTTGCTCCAAGCTATTGCCTCCCCCCTAATCGGGGCTCTATCCGACAGCTACGGCCGGAGGACCGCCCTCCTTGCCTCCATGTGCGGCAACATACTATCTGTGCTCCTGTGGGTGGCAGCCACCGACTTCCGCACCTTCATGGCCAGCCGCGTCGTCGGCGGCCTGTCCGAGGGCAACGTCCAGCTGGCCACGGCCATGGCGACCGACATCTCGGACGAGTCCTCTCGCGGGTCGACAATGGCCATCATCGGCGCCTGCTTCTCCATCGCCTTCACCTTTGGCCCGGGCCTTGGCGCCTGGCTGAGCAGTATCCCCACCGTGGCCGCCAACCCGTTCGCCACGGCCGCGGGCTTCAGCCTGGGCCTCATCGTCGTCGAGACCGTCTACCTATACTTTTACCTTCCCGAGACTCTGCCCTCCCTGACGGGCAAGAGCGGCAAAGCCTCTGCTGCGGCTTCCAAAACCGAGACCGAGACCGAGACCAAGACCAAGACTGGCACTGCCACCGAGAGGACCAACTCGCATTTCCTCCTCAACGCCACCCACTGCGTCTTCCTCCTCTTCTTCTCGGGCATGGAGTCCTCCTTGTCCTTCATGACCTACGATCTATTCGCCTTTGGATCGTCGCACAACGGCCGCCTCCTCGGTTTCGTGGGGCTGGTGGCATCGATCCTCCAGGGCGGCGTGACCAGGCGTCTGCCCCCGCTGGTGTCCGTCCGTGTCGGCGTGGTGGCCTGCCTGACGGCATTCATCTTGCTCGGCCGCGTCTCCACCGTCGGTGGCCTGTACGCCGCCGCGGCTTGCCTGGCCGTCACGTCGGCCACGGTCGTCACCGGCCTCAACACCCTGAGCAGCTTCGAGGCCGCAGAGGGCGAGCGCGGGGGCAAGCTGGGCATCCTGCGGAGCTGGGGCCAGCTCGGGCGGGGGCTAGGCCCCATCCTCTTTACTAGCATCTACTGGTGGGCCGGGAGGGAGTATGCCTACACCGTGGGCGCTACCGGTATGGCCGTTGTTGCTGCCGTCGTCATGGTTGGCCTCAAGACGCCTACCAGAGGGGGTGAGGCGGCCGGCGCCAAGAAGAAGCAGTGAGAGAGGGGTGTCCGTGGGAGGAGCAAGCAAGACTGCTTTGTTCTTTTATCTATATGAACATGGCCAGAGTCAGTAGTAGAAGTTTGAGAGCCCATATTCTGTATATTCCATGTATCACTACCAATAATCCCACATGTCCACGAGTATGGGAGGCAGGAAGATTTTTCTTTATATATTATTCATCAGCGACGTGTGCTTCAAAAGTAATATACCAGGATGAAGATCTACACAGCACAATGCTACATAGTAATATCCGGAGAGACGATATGACCTCTCTGCCTCTAGTAGTACGAGCAAATTCCAAGCCGCGACTGCTGCAGGACCACTTTGGGACTCAATGATACCCCTCCCCGCCACCACCAACAAAGTGGGTAATAACAAAGGGAAAAAAAAAATCATAGTGATCATAGTGCATACTTTTTTAATTACGCAGAAAAGCACCCCTCGCCGCAAAAAAGGCGGGTGAGGTGGGCCATGACGTTGAGAATTTTTCTTCAACCCTCTCTCTCTTTTTATTTATCACTCGTTATTTGTAGTAGCTTGATATTATGTGTTGTGCGCGCTCTTCTCGTATGGCCAAGAAACCGGACTCGGCATTGGAGAAGAGCGTAGGGTGAGAGAGAGCTGTACGGAGCATACTCGTACATTACATGTACGAGCCACGGCGAGTAAGTGGATTACGATGATTGGTACGACAGTAGTGGTGGCACACAGACAAGGTTTTATGCTAGCTTGGTACTTTTTTTTCTTCTTCCTTCTCTTCGTCCTTTCTTTTGGCTAATGTTGTGTATGTGCGTGTGGAAAAGGTGTAGTTGGAGTTTTTTGGGGTTCTAGTAATACGATCTTCTCGGAGTAGATGTCATTCCCCGGGGGATGGGCAAGGGATGATCTGATACAGACGGCGAGTGAGTCACTTTCTTGCTTTCATCAGATTTTTGGATGGAAGCCCAAAGATTAAATGAGACGGGTGGTGGGCATATTGGGCAGCCAGCCAGGTTTTGCCGTCGCAGTAGTACGAGTAACATAGTGGGAAGCGTATGGATTACATTACGATGGAGTGCAGGGCCAGCGCGCGTAAGAGGGAGAGGAGACCTAGTAGGAAAGAAAAAAAAAATTGTGTTTTGGTTTGGTGGGGGTGGTGGGAGAGGGAAGGTGCCGCCGCCGTGTGACGGTCCTTTCCAGGTTTAGAAGCTTGCCGATTTTTTTTTTTTTTTACGGGTTCAGAAAATCAGGATCCATTCATGAAACCCCGCTTGTGACACGCATAAAATGTATCGAGAAGGTGAAAAAAGAGTAGTAGAATGAGGGGGATCTGGTCTTGGAATAGGATATTGTCTTCTTTTGTACTAATGAATAAATATAAGAAGAAGCGTATATATCTACTAGTACTGCCCGCTACTGATTTCCGTGTCTATTGACGGTAATACTACTTCCCTCGTCAACATGGAGAAGCTCTCTTTGGGAGACAGAGAGCTTGGGCTGTGAAGCTATGGACTCGTAGTCGCGCGTACGCAGGATGAAATAATAGCGGGGTTTGCATTGGCCGCCTATCACGGGCAGCTGCTTACCAGGTGTACACGGGTGATGAGGGGCAAAAAAATAAATAAAAAAATACATATGTACAGTGGTGTAATAGGGCACGTCTACGTCAACCGCCACTGAAAGGTTGAAAAAGCCGTGGCGACGACACTATGAATCACGAAGGCGTATATGATGGTGATACTTGTTGTCAAGATTTTGAGTAACTAGAAGCAATAGAATAGAAGGAAAAAGGAAATATCAAAAGAATACTATACTCGTAAACGGGACTGGCTGCTTGGCTGCTGCAGAGCCCAAGACGCAATGAGAAGCACGCGTCACTTTTTTTTTTCACTGCTCTCACTTTTTTTTGGTCCCTACCTGTGTATTGCCCCTCCCTTGCCCCTCCTGCTCATTGGGGCCCGGGGGGAGGAGGAGGGGAGGGGAGGGGATTGTTGGTGGGCTTGCTTGGCTCTTCCATGCCTGCCTGCCTGGCCTGGGTAGTAGTGGTGAGTGGCTGACCACTGAAAGATCACTGGCAGACGGCTGTAAACACTTCACAACTCGATAAGACCATCAGAGGGGCAAAAAAAAAAAAACCATGTACCCCACCATCCCACCAATCACACAAATGATGCAAAAAAAATTGTGCACCTTGTAGGGTTTTCCCTGCAGCGGAAGCCCCACTATGAAAAAAAAAGAATTCACCCCTCCTCTTGTTGCCCCCCCACCAAGAGCCACCTCCCGCCTGCCTTGACGTTTAAAAACCTCTCCTACACCTTCCACCATCTTTTCTTTTGAATCCCTCTTGGTTCTTCGTCCACGCACACCTAGATACGAGCTATCTAATCTGCGCAGTAAGTCTTTTTCTCCCCCCCTTCTCCCCTCTTCCATCGTCTTTCTTTCTCTTCCATCATCATCACCGTTGTCATCAACGTTAGCATCTCCCCCTCTCTCTTGCCGCTTTGAACTCTCTTGAGAGAAACAGCCTCGCTGACTTTGACTTCTTCCGCTCAACAGTTTTCCAACAAACCAACACACATCTCCTCCAAACAATACCGCCAAAATGGGGTATGTGGTCTTCCGTCTATCGATCCATGGCTTCGAGTCATCATAGCTAACAACCTCTGCAGTAAGGACGAGAAGTCTCACATCAACATTGTCGTTATCGTAAGTTGACATTCACCTACCTCGCTGCTGCCTCTTCCATCACAGTCTTGCTAACAAATATCTCTAGGGGTATGTGAAAATCTTTTCATCAAGCATTTCGCTTTGATCTCTCGTCATTCGTACTGACAACAACATCAGCCACGTCGATTCCGGCAAGTCGACCACCGTGAGTCTTACCCCTCTTCCTTGCTCTACGATCGAGTACACTGGGACCAAAAATCCCTGCAGTTACCCCGCCTGCTCTCACCCAGCCGCGGGGCAACATTCGACTGAACACCGTTACTAACTTGACTCTACAGACTGGTCACCTGATCTACCAGTGCGGTGGTATCGACAAGCGTACCATCGAGAAGTTCGAGAAGGTCAGTTTTTTTCTCACATTTTCGCCCTCATTTCACTTTTTGTCGCTCTTGCTCTCGAGCTCTCTCTGCCTGGCTCGCTTGGTGCTGGCCTGTGCCCCTCCGAGAAAAATTTTTCTTGGGCTTTCGGGAAAGTGGGGCACACGGGTCCATTACCCCGCTACCTGTCAATGCACTGCCTGCGACCAGACAAAGAGAGAGCCCGTCGGCACGGGCGCAAAGAAAAAAAGTGTCTCACAACCAATATGCACAAGTACTAACAACCATTACAGGAAGCCGCCGAGCTCGGTAAGGGTTCTTTCAAGTACGCCTGGGTCCTTGACAAGCTCAAGGCCGAGCGTGAGCGTGGTATCACCATCGATATCGCTCTCTGGAAGTTCGAGACCCCCAAGTACCATGTCACCGTCATTGGTATGTCACCCCCACACTGTTGCAACCCCTCATGATCCCCATGCATCCTTGCTGACATGATGACTCTTAGACGCCCCCGGTCACCGTGACTTCATCAAGAACATGATCACTGGTACTTCCCAGGCCGACTGCGCCGTTCTCATCATTGCCGCCGGTACTGGTGAGTTCGAGGCCGGTATCTCCAAGGACGGTCAGACCCGTGAGCACGCTCTGCTCTCGTACACCCTCGGTGTCCGTCAGCTCATCGTTGCCATCAACAAGATGGACACTGCTCAGTGGTCCGAGGCCCGTTTCAACGAGATTGTCAAGGAGACCTCCACCTTCATCAAGAAGGTCGGCTACAACCCCAAGCAGGTTGCCTTCGTCCCCATCTCGGGTTTCAACGGCGACAACATGCTTACTGGTCCCTCCTCCAACTCCCCCTGGTTCAAGGGCTGGGAGCGTGAGGTCGGCAAGGGTGGCAAGGCCACTGGCAAGTGCCTCCTCGACGCCATTGACGCCATCGAGCCCCCCAAGCGTCCCAACGACAAGCCCCTCCGTCTTCCCCTCCAGGATGTCTACAAGATCGGTGGTATTGGCACAGTGCCCGTCGGCCGTATCGAGACCGGTACCCTCAAGCCCGGTATGGTCGTCACCTTCGCTCCCGCCAACGTCACCACTGAGGTCAAGTCCGTCGAGATGCACCACGAGCAGCTCCAGGAGGGTTTCCCCGGTGACAACGTTGGTTTCAACGTGAAGAACGTTTCCGTCAAGGACATCCGCCGTGGTAACGTCGCTTCCGACTCCAAGAACGACCCCGCCCTGGGCGCCGCTTCTTTCAACGCCCAGGTCATTGTCATCAACCACCCTGGCCAGGTCGCCGCCGGTTACGCACCCGTTCTGGACTGCCACACCGCCCACATTGCCTGCAAGTTCGCCGAGCTCCTCGAGAAGATCGACCGCCGTACTGGTAAGGCCACCGAGACCAACCCCAAGTTCATCAAGTCCGGTGACTCCGCCATCGTCAAGATGGTTCCCTCCAAGCCCATGTGCGTTGAGGCCTTCACCGACTACCCTCCCCTGGGCCGCTTCGCCGTCCGTGACATGCGCCAGACCGTCGCCGTCGGTGTCATCAAGTCCGTCGAGAAGGCTGCTGCTGGTTCCGCCAAGGTTCGTACCGCTCCAATTGACTCTCCCTCTCCCCCCCACACACAAACACTCATACTGACTCCTCCCCACAGGTCACCAAGTCTGCCGCCAAGGCTGGCAAGAAATAAGCGATTTCGCTCATCGACTTTATCGCCCAGTGACCATTCTGTAATGGAGTGCGTCCAGAGGATCATGTTTCGCTTATACGACGGAATGATTTTGCGATGATGAGAAGACGCTCACATTTGCTTGTGGCTTTATGATGGTTAGGGATTTTATCTTTCCGGCCTAGTAATGTGGCTGGAATGGAAAAATTATGACTAGAGTAGAAGTGATCTCACTCGACCCTTTCTTTTGTTAAAAATAAAAAAAATTGCTTGAAAATACGTTTATGTCTCTTTCATTGTGAATACATCTTGATGCTTATTACCATTGCGTATGTATCCTGATATGTCTGCAATACACCCTGTCACTACAAGACAAGTCTCAGCCAGTCAGAATGATGGGTGTTGATCATTGTCAGCACTTGGTGTACCTGTACCTGTACGAGTACACATGGCGTGTCCCCACGTCTCAAAGTGAGGCTACGTGTGATGGTGGCTGAAACATGGTAACGTGATGATGCATGGATGTATGTATGTATGATGTCTAGTATACAGTATATATGTCTACAATGATGCAGTAAAATCATCTAATCTTCTAATATTACATGACGGGACAGTTGTCTTGTCCCATCCGACTTTAAAATTCTTCCCTGTCCGATATTGATTGCGCGTCTCGGTCAATATCATGACCTGTCTTGACCATCTTGTAGAGACTCGTGATGCGCAGCGACCTCGTCTTCAAGTAGAACCTGGAGTTGATGCTCTATGTCCTGTGCGAGGCTTTCACCGGTATCGAGGACGTCGCGACACTCGTCGTTGATGGATGAATGAGCATCGACATCTTGTTCCTGTTCTTCCCTTCCTTGAATCGCCGACTCGATGGGGGTAGTGACTTCCTCTGTTGTGTTGACCACGTCTTCTTGGTGGTAGTAGTCGTCAACCTCCTCCTCGTCATTGTGGTGCTCTTCCTCGTCCTCGTCGTAGATGTCATCCTCGTCGTAGATGTCATCCTCGTCGTAGATTTCCTCTGATTCAGGTGGTGATGGCGGTAGCTCACGGACCTGGGCGACACCTTTATTCCAGGACCAGTACTTTCCCTCGACGGCGACCTCTAGCAGTTTGAGGAAGTGGAGCCTGTCCTGGGTGCCGTCGCACTCGACGGACAGGACCTGGTGCGTGCCGTCGTGGCGGTCGGCCTCGATGCTGTCGTAGCGGAGGGTGCAGCCCTTCCATGATAGGTCGACTGTCTCGTGGACGTTGAGGCCTGCAAAGGCGTATTCACTCTTCGATTGAGTCTCTGGTCCACCGGCTGGCAGGAGGTCGTTGGGAAGGACGAGGTTGGTGCGACTGGGCGTCCTGAGACGGCCGTCTGCCATGACGAGCTCTGAGGTGTCGAGGAAGGAGCGCAGATCGTCCTGCAGGGATAGGTCGAGGGGTGTCTCGCGCTGACGGTGGATGCGCACGTCTACCATCTCGTCGGGGACGAGGACGTCTGTCGTGAAGACGGGCTGCACGGCCTGCAGGGTGGATCGGCCTGTTAGGCTGGCGCGGTCGAAGTCGGCGTCGTCGACGATGGGAAGCGTCAGCTTCACCTCTGGGAGGGAGGAGTTGGGCATCGCGGGGACGAAGTCGATGACGATGGAGAGCTGCTTCTTCAGATCGGTCGGTTGCTCGGGGAGGAACTCGGTCAGGGCGGCTGGGTGGGGTACCACGGGGGACATGAGACGGCGACGGGGGGAGGCCCTCCCGTCTGTCGTCTTGGGGATGGCCTTGTTGTGAAGGATGTGGCCGAATGTGGCGGTTATGCGATCTTCTTGTCCTGCTGTCACGCTGTTGTCGATGGCATCGGCATTGGTAGCGGGGGCCGGAGAGGTGGTAGTGGCTTCGGAGGGCCATGGCATCTCCACCTTGTTGGGAAACTTGAGATGCTTGGCCTTGAACTCGCCTGGTACGCCTGCCGGGAGGACGAGGCGTGACCACTGGCTTAGCTTGTCGCGCCAGGACATGCCCCTCGTCTCGCGGTAGTGGGGGACCAGTCTGCCCGCCTTGACGATCCTGGCCTTGGTGTTGAGGCGTTTCGCGACAATCTGCTCTTGCACGTCTGTGTGCTGCTGTGATGGGAGGCCGCGGAGGAGACGCATGACGATTTCGGGGGTGTCTTCGAATGAATGGTCGTCGTTGGTGGTTTCGGTATGTTGAGCGCGCGAAGGGAACCATGATACGCGGATTGTCTTTATTGTTTGGTCAGCAAGTGTTTCTGTCCCATTTCGTTCTTTTCTTCGGGTTCTAAATGTGACCGAAGGGACGAGTAAGGAATACCTTGGGGAATCCCATATATTCTATCCAGGTTCCTGTGCGCCTCGACAGGGCTTCCCAGAACTCGGGACGGGAATCATACTGGTTGTCCAGGCCTTCCAGCGAGATATCCCTTGTGACCATGCGCTGGGACAGCTCGTCGATGAAGGACAGGATTCCGGGGACGATACTCTTGCGCGTGTGCAGGTGGATGGTGCCACCGTTACGGGCTTGGACGAATGGGATGATGGATTCGCCGAGAGACGCGCTGAGATGTCGGAGGTTGAGGGCTTCGGAGGCACCAATTGACGGGCCTGGGTGGTTTAAATCTTGTCAGCATTCCCATTTCAACTTGTAAAAAGAAAGGAAGATAGTCGTGTAGTATAGAGGCAGCTCCTGAGAACACTCACTCGAAATCATCCCGTACACCCGAGAGTTGACGTGTATCTCGGTCAAGCCCAGTCCGCCAACCTCCTCCTGCGCCTGGATATTCCACTTGGACGCGACAATCTGGCGCGCGAGGCGCTTCTTGGGCGACTCGACTCCCACGGGCTCCCGGTTGGCAGACTTCCACTTAGAGTAGCCCTCCAGCCAGCCGTACTCGGGAACCTGGTGGGACGACGGCGACGTCTTGGGGTCGTCGGCCTGACCATGGTACAGGGTCAGCTGGTCTTTTGTGAAGCCGTGGGCGATGTCGTCGATGAGGCGGTGCAGCTCGAGCCTGGGCACGGTCATGTCGAAGGGACGCAGCTCCTCGATGTTGGCCAGGGCCTCGGCCACGGAGTCAATGTCGGCTGGCGTCGCGGGATCCAGGAGGCTCCGCCAGTCCAGGACGCCCGTGTTGTCGCCGTCGGTGGGGATGACCAATCTGCTGCCACCGCCCTTTTTGCGCAGCATGTCCGGATCCTTTATCACCAGGGTGTCAATCGGCCTGCCCAGCGCCTGCGCATTGACGCGCTGCAGGTCGAACAGCCTGTCTCTGAAATGGTCTACGGGGTGTCGGTTGTCGGGGACGCTCGGGGCGGGAGGGGGAGACTCGTCGGTGGTCGAAGGGGTGGGCTCGAGGTCCTCGATGATGGCAGCTTCAGGCTCAGTAACCTGAGCTTCGGGTTCTTGCACAGAGGCGTCATGGGCCGTCTGCTGGCTAGGGGAGGAATGCTTATGTTCGGCGGCAATTGCGTTGGCGGTCGTCTGAGGCTCGAACAGCTCCCAGTCTGGCTCGTCGTTGTCGTCGCGGCGTCGCGGGGACCTGCGACGTTTCCTGCGTAATGAGTCGAGAGACACTCTCCCGGAAATAAGAGCTTCGACCTTCTCCTTCTGCGCTACACCCTGCGAGTCTGACGAGTATGCTCGTAGGGCGAGGCTGGTGGCTGGTAGTCGTGGTAGCTGTCGGCGCGCTGCTGCTACCGCTGGCCTTGACGGTGCGATCAGGCCAAGTCGGCATGACAGGCATACGCGCGGCACGCACACCGCCCTGGAGAGCATGAGGGTCAGGTACCGCGGGAGAGGCGGACGGTATATATGTGTACCAAAAGGGGAACGTTGGAGAGTGTGATCTTGCGATGGTCTTGATCTTGGACCCTGGGAAATTTTGCGCTAGGGGGTTGAAGTGAGGTCCTTATCGATAAGCGTCGCATTAAGCCTGACGCGTTGTGTGAGCGCGTTTGCAGGTTGCATGTGGCTTCACTTTTAGCTGGCTAACAGCATTCTTCTTTTTTCCTTAATCTAAGCACGAATCCTGCGAGACGACTTGTTAAAATTTCAGAGAACGGAAAATCTATTGATTGTCGCTAGAGCACGAAAAAAACAGGCAGTTACTCCCCGATCCTTCACACAACATGTCTGGGCGGCGGCGAACGGTTAGTCCCACTACTCACGTTTGAACGAAGAATAACGACTGATCTTTCCATGATAGAGAGACGAGAGGGATGACGAAGAGGATGCGCGACCTCGACAGCGCCGTCACCGCGACGAGTCAGACGAGGCGGGCGATTCCGAATCAGGCGGTGACGATGCGGATGCTGGTGGGGAGGGAACACAGTCTGCCGACGACCAGATGGCCAAGAAACTGGTCCGCTACGCTATATCATGCGAGTACTCGCGCGTGCCGATACGGAGAGATGGGATAAAGGAGAGAGGTGAGAAGCGAAACCAAGCCGCCATTACTCTTTCGCAGAGCCTATACTGATATACTGGCATCTATTTAGTTCTCGGGAACCACGGCCGCTCGTTTAGGAGGGTATTTTCCCTGGCACAGAAGCAGCTTCGGCTCGTGTGGGGGATGGAGCTTCGCGAGCTACCAGCAAGAGAGAAGATGACGTTGCACGAAAAGCGCAAAGGTAGGTGATACTCAAGTCCCAGTATTATTCTCTCCCCCGGCAACACCCCATTTCTGACTCCAATAAGCTATGAACTCGAACACGCAGGTCAAGACAGGCACGGGGTCGTACATCCTCTGCTCGACGCTACCGGCCTCGCTACGCACCCCAGCCATCATCCCACCCTCTCGGGCGCCCAGCCACGACGACGAGTCGACCTACGCAGCCTTTTACACCCTCGTGGTATCGTGCATATGGCTCAACGGCGGGGAGCTGAGCGAGCAGAAGCTGCGACGGTACCTGGTGCGGCTCAACGCGGACCGCAACGTCTCGAGCGACAAGACTGAGACCATCCTCAAGAAGATGGAGCGCCAGGGCTACGTGGTCAAGAGGGTGGACAGGCAGGCGGCCGGGGGCGGCGGCGGAGGCCAGGACGGCGACCACACTACTACTTGGCATGTTGGGCCGAGAGCCAAGGAGGAGATTGGGTTGGACGGTGTCATTGGTATGGTGAACGAGGTGTTTGGTGGGACTACGCCGGAGCTGGAGAAGAAGCTGCGTGCTAGTCTGGGGATCAAGACGCCTGCTGGCGGGGATGATGCTGCTGAAGAAGAGGCTGGTGACGATACTACAATGGTGGGAAATTGATGTTGAAAAAAGGGAATGCAGTCATATGTCTGTAGTAGTGGTAATGAAGCCTTGTTTGTGTGTATGCCTGGGTATATCTATTATCTCCCCAAAAGAATAGAAAAATCATGTGTGAAAAAAAAAAAGAAAGCCAACCAGTCCCCAAAACGCCAATTCCAGTACATCAGAGGATCAATCACCTCGTCGACTTTTGCGGAACAATATCTTCGTCTTCTCTCGGTGGCGGCGGACCACATGGCTGGACCATTTTCTGCGTGACATCGACGTTAGTATGGTACTCTTCGAGTTTCGAGGCAAGGGGTCCCGAGGCGGATCAGAACGTACCCGTAGCATCTGAGCGCGCACCTTGGCGACGGGCTCGTTCTCGGCAAGGGCAATGTATGACAGGAGAGGTCGGTGGCCAGCAATGGACGAGTACGTGTCGCGCTGGATGTTTGTGCGCCACTCCCAGCTCGTTGTGTCGGGGTGGCCGGTGCCAATGTATTTGGCCTGGAGACGCTCGAGCTCCTGCTGGTTGCGAAGTTTGTCGGCCTTTTCGGGGGAGTCAGTATTTCGGATAGGTATCAGATAGCAGGGGCCGGGGAGCTACTATACCATGATTGTTTGAGGGTGATGATGATGATGGTTGTTGCTAGATGCGACGGGAAGAATGGGTTATGGACTGGTTGGTTGGTTGGCGAGGACGGGGAAAACCTCGGATAAATGGGGTGCTTTGGTGATCATGTACGTACAATGGACTTCGCTTTCCACTGGTAAGAGGCAGGGTGAGAGAGAAAGTGAAACTCTACAGTATTGAAGTGCTCGTAGTACCAATTTTGATTCCGAATTTTACGCGGCAATTCTTTTGTTTCATTCTTCTCAATCATTTAGCCTTTGAGATACCATCTACCTTGAGGTCGAGAAAGAAACGACGGCTTCACTCGCGTCATATTTCCAGCTCACGACTGAGTCCTCGGCACATGCCCGTCATCGGGATTGAATGAGCAGTGACTATAAAAAAAAAAAAAGCAAACACACTAAGCGCATACACACAATTCATCATTGAAAACCATGGCGGCACCAGATCTCGCACTCCCAGAGCACTGGACCGAGCTCAACGCGTCACGCAAGAACAGAGAAGCCTGCGCCTCGGACATCCGGGCCATCAAGACCAAATCCCTGCGAGACGCAGCAGCCGCGACGAAAACGACGACATCAAAGCAGGATGCAGCAGAATCACAGAAGCAGAAGAGCAGCGACGCCGCCTATTTCGGAGATGTCCTGGACAGGATGCTAGGACGGTACCGCGACAGCGAGGACAGGGAGTGGTTCTCGGAGCGACGGGCCGTCGTCTTCAGCCTGGAGACCATGTTTGCCGAGGCCAAGGATCGCAAAATGGGGCTCGACGAGATCGAGGCGAGCCTGGAGTGCGAGAAGGAGGCGTGGTACCGGTGGGTCCTGCGGCGTCACCCGGAGTTCCTGGCCGTGGCGGGGTCGGGCGTCGACCGCGACGAGGTGCGCAGCATCCTCGACGACCCGGACCGGTCGCGCGAGGAGCTGGTCGCTGTGGTGGGACAGGCGGTGGGTATGCCGACGGGCTGGCTGGAGCGCGTCGACACGTTTGCCGCGAAGGTGGCCGAGGCCAGCGGTGACCCCATCGCCGTCAAGAAGCTGTATGCTCGGGAATTCTTCTTCCTCCATCGCGACGACGACGCCAACGACAACGACAACGGGGTGATTGAGAATGCCCAACCGTATCTCGACATGTTCGAGTCGGAACCGGGTATCTCGATCGAGGCTGTCGTCGACAGGATCATCGCGGCGAACAGGGAGGACCGCAGCTCTCAGGCTCAAAGGGATGCGCACCAGAAGCGTCTGGACGAGCTGCGACGCGCGCGCACGGCCTTTGAGCAGAACAGGGTCCGTAACAGGGGCCCCCAACGCGAGGAGGATGTCGTCGACGGTGCGTATCGCAGCTTGCCGGTCTGTGCTGTCTGCGACAGGGACGTCGATCCCGAGAGGGTGATTGCCTGTCCGCTGTGCCAGATGGTGCTGCATATGGGTGGGAGCAAAAAGTTGACCGTTTACTGCTCTGACGGATGTCACGGAAAGGGATATGTATGTTTCTCCCCTCGCTTTTTTTTCTTCTCTTCTTTGTTCTCTTTTGAGTACCGTTACTGACTACTGCTATTCTAGGATACACATATGGCCCAGACCCACGACTGCATCGGCTCCTCGGACTGTGCGCAGCTGGCTGTAGACGAGGATACTGCCATGGGAGACGACGGAAACGACGACCAGCATGGTGACTCTGCTGAACCTGTGGCGTGTAACGAATGTCTGGGCCAGAAGCACATGGCCGTGTTTTGCTCGCGGCGGTGCGCGGAGCGTAATCTCGCGTCCCATCGACGCAGCCAGCATGGCGGGATGGAGACGCCTGCGGGGGAGATACAGTCTCTTGTTTCGCCTTTGGGGAAGCTGGCTGGCATCATGCTCACGGATGATAAGACGGGGTTGCAGTTTTCTTGAGTGCATTTGGGTACTCTGTGCTGTTACTGAGGTCTGCTTTTTTCTTAGTTCAATGTTACATATATGGCGTTGGGAGAGAGGTTTTCAAATTATATCACGATACTGTTTAGAATGATTGTTCTTCAAGATGAACATGCATGAAGAACACTGTTACTGTTACTCTGGTCATATATGTACATGCTTGACATGACTGCGCATGTGATTGTGGTAGTGTGTGAATGGCTGTAACCCCACACTACATGCATCTGCATCTTACATCCGACCGTCACCGGCATATTCGGCCTGATCTTGATCCGCGTCTCAATCTCACTCAGCATTGTTTATGCTTTTTCTGATTTCCCCAACATCATTTGTTTTCATTAAACCCTTTGTGTTTTTTTTCCCAACCTCACAATCCCATTGTAGTGAAGCCAACATGGAAGAGCACTCTGACCGTCGTCGTCGCAATCAGACGGCCTGCGAGGCGTGTAGGGTGTCCAAGATGCGCTGCCAGCCGAGTGAGCAGCCAGGTGTATGTTCGAGGTACATTTTACTCTATATTCTGGTGATTGTCGCAAAGCAATGTATTAACTAGTTGAAAGATGTCTCGATTCGAAAAAGGAGTGTGTATCTCGCACTGGACCGCGGACACGTCGATCGCGAAAACAGCAGATGTGAGATTTGCTCTTGATACCATCACCGTCACCATCACCACACCAGATTGACTCACAAGAACTGACTCCCCCAGCCTCGACGCTGCTACTTCTACCCCGAAGCCAAGCACACCCTCCCAAACAGCAACCTTCAGCATCGACTTCTCCATGCCAGCCGCCCCCGAGCCAGACGACAGCCTCAACATTCTCTGCCAGATGCACGACCAGGCCATAGACAGTCTTCTCCCACCAGAGCATCCTCAAGAACAGCAAGCTTCCCATTCCTGGAACAGCAACAGCAACAGAAACAGCGACACTCTAATGTCACCACCCGCATCATCATCATCCCAAGCATACGGAATCACCAGCACCACGCCAACTTCCATGTCGTCAACGTCAGCAGCAGCGCCCGTCGATATAGAAAGTCTAGATGGCAAGCCACAGTTCAACCTGGCGTCGGCGGAATCTCTCCTGCGCGACTTCCGATCCATGCTCGTTCATTTCCCGTGTATAGCTCTGGCGGAAGACGTGGGTGTGAAGGAACTCGCTTCTACGAGACCGTTTGTCCTGCTGGCCATACTGGCTACGACTTCGGGGTCGCGCTCGTTGAGGGGGAGTAGTCTCTACGATGGGGAGTTTCGGAAGGTCCTGGGTCTCAAGTTCGTTGCCGGTGGTGAGAGGAGTCTTGATTTGTTGCAGGGGGTTTTGGTATATTGTGCTTGGTTCGTTCTTCTTCTCTCTCTTGGCCTTTCCTCTTCTCTATATTTGCTTCATATCTGACTGACACCTTCTGACTTTGACCCCCTCCCAGGTATCCTTTCCATCTACGGCCCAAGAACAAACAAGTGTTTCACTATATTCGCATGGCAGCCGATATGATTCATGATCTGGAACTGGACTCGTCATTACTCCCGCGTGATGCTGCCGATTTTGACGCTGAGGGCATCACAAGTCGTCAGCTTGATGGTGTTAGAGCGTATCTAGGTCACTGTCATCTTTGTGCCGCGTGAGTATCCTCTCTCTCCCTCTCTCTATCACAAACTAACACTAGACATCAAAGCCTAACATCCGGATGGCGCAAGTACAAACACCTAGCAGCCAACTTCACCCCCTGGACAATGACATGCTGCGATACCCTAGAGGCAACAAGCAAATGTGCCAATTCCAATGGCAACGACAACGACCTCGTACTGGCCACTCTGATCCGTCAGTCAAACATAGCCATCGAGGCGTCCACCGCCATCCACGACGGTAGGCCAGAGCAGCAGGCTAGACGACAGCTCATACTGTTGGGGTTAGAGACGCAGGTTCGTGAGTTGGACGATACATGTATTTCTCTGAAGATATCAGATATCAGTGAGTTTTGCTTTCCTCACCCTCTCTCCTCCTTCCATGACATACCCTGAATCCATCAGCCTCTGTACTGAACTGGACTGACCTGACCTGACCTCCCCCATCCTAGCCCCCATAAAACTAGGATCCCTCTTTATCAAATCCTACATCCAAGGCGGCACCATCGTCTCCACGGCCACCTTGGCAAAACACCACGCCACCCCCCGACTATCAACCTGCGTTGGTCCCCTGTCGCAATTCCTATCAGATGTATCCTCCCTACCATCTTACGTCTTTGCCCGTCTCTCTGTCGCCGACTGGGGCCATGTAGTCATGTGTATTGTCATGGCGTTTCGACTATCCCTTCCATTCTCACCTTCTCCTCATTCATCCTCATCCTCGTCCTCATCATCATCATCTTCTCTTCATCCATCCCTTTCCTCCTCCTCCTCCTCCTCCTCCTCTTCCCCCTTTGACAATTGCCCCTCCTTAACACCTGGCGAATCATTCAATCACATCTGGGCGAGGGGACAGATCAATCTCTCTGGATTCTTACAAAACATGACCACCTCTGACACCAACAACAACACAAACAATGTGCTTTCGGCTACAAAAGTCATTCTCAATGTCGTCAAGGCTAAATTCGACAAGAGAGTGCAGATGGCTGATATGCACGATGCAGTCACTTCTGGCTCTGGCTCTGCATCATCGAGTTGTCCCATGCTTGATGGCAGTCTAGATCCATATCTGGGTCTATGGGATTCCTCGTTGCCCATGCCATCTGATCAACAGTTTCCCACTTCTGGACCTTTATCCTCTGGGAATGGCAACAACAACGTACAACCCATCTTTCATGATTTATGGGCTACAATGACGATGAGTTGGGCAAGAGAGTAACCAACCATGACACATCACATGGACTTTTCATATTACAATCAGACACAAGAGACGCATCACATCACTTCAGAACAAATCGCGATCAAAATGCCCGTGCTATTATTCTATACCCTCCAATGCAATTGCGTAGAACAAGACAAAAAAAAAAAAAAAAGAACAAGTCCCTCCATTCGCCTTGTGAAAAAAACAATCTAGTAAGACGAAGTTTTTTTTTCCTCTTCTCAGCCCGAAAAAAAGGAGAAGTCCATGTATAGAATCAGGAAAAGAAAAAAAAGACATGTTGTAACCAAAGAGAAGGGAAAAGAGACAGAGACAAACAAACCAATCTGATCCGTGAAAAAAAAAAAGGCATTTCCCAACATCTTCCTCTTCCCAATCTTGACACCTCTGACGTAAAACATCCAAAAAAAACAAAGAAAAGAAAACTACCCAAGAAATCAAAGTAGACCGAATCGTCCACCCTTGAAGAAGAAGAGAAAGATACGCTCCATTCGCAGTGTTTTTCCTTTAAAACCCATTTCTCCCCATGCGTTTCCAAAATAAAAAAGTCCCAAAAGAAAAAAAAAAAAGTCTTGTAATGTGTGTAAGAACCAAAAAGAGAAGAAACTCAAGCCGCACCAATGAAAAAAAAAGACAAGACACAGTAAAAAAGCATTAAAAAAAAGGAGTTGAGAAGGTTGAAAAAAAAGGAGCACAGAAAACTCGCGAGAGATAGCACTGTTACCCGTGTTGTGAAAAGAAAAGAAAAAAAATTGAAGCTCCAAGGGATTATCCGGCTGAATGCAGGTATCAAATAAGGCATGAAGAAAAGAAAAGACAGATAGAGGACAAGTGCAATAGAGAAGAAAAGATGAAGCCGAGCAAAAACGCCAATGCCCGCTGTGGTATCCCGTTTGCTCTTTTCCCGCCCTCGAGGGGTTTTCAAAAAAAGCATTTTCCAACAAAGACTCCTTTCGTGGTTAAACATGGAGGGGGTAGGACAACAAAGATATAGTCTCGAAAAAAAAGGGGAGAGAGAAATAAAGGGGGATACAGGAATAGTGAAGTGAGTAACAGAGACAATGAAAAATAAACTATGCGTCCAATAATGTGTGTAATGGGGAAGGAAAACAACCAAACTGATGCACCAACTGATGTAGAGAGAAATATGAAGGGGAACAGAAAAAAAAAAGAACAACATGATTCCCAGGCTTAACCCATAAGCCCCATGACTTTCAAACAAAACAGTACTTCTTCAAAGAGCATTCGCCTTCCCAGTCGTAATGATTCCCACGTATATCAAGACTCGGGCTTGTCGTATAGGAAAGAGATAAAGAAAAAGCAGACAGCCGGGGGAGAAAAAGAAAAAGAGAAGAACGGAAAAAGGAAAAAAAAGACAAAGCCATGACCCTCGCATCGCGATTCTGTGCTCCAGTGCTCCCAAATGTAAAGTCGTCCCATTCGTCCCGACAGACTTATGCAAGTAAAATGGTCCATGATGGCGTGCATATGATGCCATGCAAAATATGACCCCCAACTCCAGGTGAAGAGAAAAAAACAGGCTTCTTCTTTCTTCTTCTAACTTGTTTGCATCTTCGTCGTTGACCACGATGGTCCTGCCACGTTGGTCCTACCAGGCCATCTTACCAGTGGTGTCCCCCCGGTCCCATGAAACTCTGGTTTCCGTTGGGCGTAGGGGCGTGAAAGGCGAGGCGGCTCGGTTCGAGACCCGGGGGGACTGCCAGGCCAGGCGGGGGCCTGTTGGCGGCGCCAAAGCCGTTGGCAGCAGAGGCTCCCCCGTTCATGGCACCGGGAGCCATGATGCCATTCATGCCGCCAGCACTCATGGATCCATTGACGGGCCCGTTGGCGGCGCCGTTCATGGGGCCACCCATGGGGCCAGCCGAGTGAGCGCCCGAGTTGGTGTTGTGCTGCGAGCGCACACCGAGCGGGTTCTTGGAAAAGCTCAGCCTGATGCCACCCTTGACGCTGTTATGGAGAGGGTGCCCGTAGAGCTCATGGAGGGCCTTTGTGGCAAAGGTGACGTCCTCGAACTCGACAAAACACATGGGGCCGTTGTGCTTGGTGCGGAAACACAGACGCTTGTATCCCCTCTGCTTGGCAAACATGAGCTTGAGCTCGTCCTCGGACGTGCCGACGGGTAGGTTGCCGACATAGAGCGTGTTACAGGGGGGGTTCTGGTCGGCCGGGTTGATGGCGGGGAAGTTTGGGCGGTATTGGATGTTATGCATCGGGGGGAACCGACCGCCAGCACCAGCGCCTCCTCCAGCGGCACCGGCACCGTTCATGGTGGGCGCGCCTGCCGACGTCATGGCATGAGCCGACAGGGGGTTCATGTAAGGCGTAGGGACGGAGCTCGAGGCCGGTGAGGTGCTGGTGTTGGTGTTGAGGGACAGGTTGCTCATGCGCGTGATGGGGATCTGGGGCGCGGTGGCGCGTCGACCGGTCGAGGGCCTGCTCTCGGCGTAGGCGACGGGATCCTTGAGGAGAACGCTCGTCTCGTCGTCGTCGGTCAGGTTATTCTCGATGAGCGACTTGCCGGATATCCTGGTGCGATCGCGGAGGTGGCTCCCTATGGGGGAGTTGAGACTGTAGTGGTTCTGGTAGTGCATGGAGCCGGGGTGGGTCGGGGCGAGGTTCGAGGGCTGGGGGTTGTACATGGCGGCGTGCTGGGACATGGCGGCCATGGTGTGCATGGAGAGGGGCGGGTTCATGGTCGAGGGCCTTCCGGAGCCGATAGTGGAGGGGACGGTGCCGGGGCTCTCGGGGCCGAGGTCGTCGGGGTAGGAGTCGGCAGGGGCGGGGAGGTCGGCGAGGATCTCGACGATCATGTCGGCATTCTGGAGGATGTTGGGGGCACCGTTGAGCATGTTCCTGGCGTCGAGGGCGCCCTGGATGGTCTCGAACTCGAGGATGCCGGAGAGGTAGCCCTCGTCGTGGGACTGCGAGGGCGGGAGGAGCTCGACGGAGAGGAGCTCCTTGGACCAGACGACCATGAGTCGCAGCGACTGCTCCGTCGTGTTGTCGGGCAGGCGGCGGATGAGGGCGCGGACGGGAGGCAGACCGGATCCGGGGCCG
The DNA here is from genome assembly GCA_900188565.1 of Geosmithia flava. Taxonomy (NCBI): domain Eukaryota; kingdom Fungi; phylum Ascomycota; class Sordariomycetes; order Hypocreales; family Bionectriaceae; genus Geosmithia; species Geosmithia flava. The sequence continues at coordinate 849,883 of FYEV01001810.1, forward strand.
TGAGAGTAGGGGCTGGGGCCAGCCATGGAGCGCATGGCTTCGCGATCGTTGGCGGAGAGGGATGCAAAGGGCGAGGGCTGAGTGGAAGGGGGATGCCGCAGTGACTGGGCAGGCGGGGGGAAGCCCGGCGTGACCATGGTTCCCATGGGTGGATTTGGAGCGGACGGTTGACGCGACCGAAATATTAAGTCTCGAGGTGAAGTGAGGACTCGAGAGGTGAAGGCAAATGGTGACTGAATGCGCGCGACAATGATGAGGCTGTTGCGAGGCTTGCGCCGGGAAGAAATCTATTTGAACAAGGGATGATGGTGGCGTGGACGGTCGAATGCGACGCGCGCGACGGG
>FYEV01001810.1:853148-941697 GCA_900188565.1 Geosmithia flava
GGGGAGGGAGCCCCTCATGATGGAAGAGGAGCATCACTTCTATGGTTTCTGTGGCTTTTTTTTTTTTTGTTCACTTCTTCTTTGTCTCTCTACATGTAGTCGATGCTAGTTCTTGATCTTGAACCTCGGATGCCGCCACACACACACACACACACACACACACACACACACAATCTTTCACTTTTTCACGCCATGAACCATCATGATGACTCTAGATGGGACTCAATCTTTCATCATACCGCCACCACAAGAATGCTAAACAAATGTAGAGACAATGATAGTACCCTTACCCCATCCCTAGCTAGTAGTCTTGTACTATTCACCTTGTTGGAGATACACACAAAGATACGAGTACATGTACACAAGAGATACAGGGTCTCCCCAGGGGGGAGGGGAACACACAAGTTGCATCCACGTGGCGTGCTTGATGTCCTCGATCAAGGGTTGACATGAGAACGAGATACTACGAGATGATTACACTTTTTTCTTGTCCTGCAACTTCAATGGTCTTGTCTGTCCTTTTCTACGATAAGGACTTGGGAGTTGGACGGCAAAGGCAGGCAAGGCAACCCTCCCTTCCCTTGCCTTGCCTTGCTTGCATACCCACCCCCACGACCCAAGACAGATCTCTCCATATTTACTTGATGATACAAGACACGGGATGCTTTACGGGATGAGTTTTTACTTTTTTACTTTTTCTTTTCTTTTTTTAAAGTACAGAGTAGTGAACCCTACAGATGAGCAGACACGCCCAGACGCAGAGTAGGGATGACACCAATACTCGTACATCGTACAGGTCACAGAGAGTGATGATAAAACACAGCACAGACGGGGGATGAGTGGGGGTTTGACGAAGAAACAATCTGGAGGTGGGCCAGGGCCAGTGCCATGGTTGTTGAAAACCATCAAAGCTGGGGTTTGGTTCTTTTTTTTTTGCTGATCTTGGGTCGTGCTCTTTCTCAACTGCACGCCCGCCTACTCGTACAGGCACAGACAGGTAACATTCTACTCGTAATATTTACCCTCTATGAGCCAAATGCCCCAAGACATGACGGATACCCATTTTTCAACCTCTCATCTCTCAGGGACTGCTCTCCATTTTTATTCAACGAGTAAACGAGAGTATTGATGCATGCATGTAAAAGAAGGGGAAAAAAAGAACCCCTCCGATGTCCCGGAACCCCCCAATTTGCCGTCCATCTGAATCATTTCATGTCTTTCTTCTTCTTTTCTTTGCCGTACATGTGTTTTATCCAAGGCACAACCAAGGGCTGCCACGACATACGGCAGACGGACGGGGGGGAGCGGGATGAATCACAATATGGATTGGTGGCTTGCTGTCAAAAGGTACGGAGTACATGGGTTCAATGGCGTGATGGGACTTGGTTTGCCAGACAGGACAGACAGGCAGACAGACAGACATACGGAGAATAGAGAAAGATGGATGGCGAAAATGCAGACAGACAGATGGAAAGAGATTCGCTAGAGAGATTTTGAAAACAACTACCAACAACAACAACAACGCCTTGCAGTCTGCCCCCCCCCCCCTCCCTAGTCAGCAATGAGCCTCCAGCGGGGGCCAAAGCCGGCCGATGCGCATGACTGCATCTGCATACATGTATGTAATTCGCGATGGCAACCATGGATGCGTCGAGACCCAGCATCACAGTAGGAGATGGGAAGTATAGACAGTTCGTACTATATAGACATGTTGTATATGTATATAGAATCTGCAGTCCATGGTCGTTACTATCTCTATAGAATATCAAAAGGAAAGAAAGTCAACAAAAAGGCAATGATTTCCTTCTTGTGTAAGCTGGCTTTCAATGTTGGAGTTGGCTACTACTCCGTACAACATCATTTTACTGGGACACTAAGCCAGGGTTTACTCTCCAAGGGTCCCCTTGTACGAGTTTTCTACTACTGCAGTGTACGGAGTACGAGTACAGTCTCTACCCAACTCGATGCTCACTGTTCACTTCTCGTGCACACACAGTAGGTAGTAGTAGTAGTACCAAATAACCAAGACCTCAGGGCCAAGGCAAACAAACGGCATGCGACCGACAGGGGAGGTTTCAGCGACCGGACCTGGCGCGGACCCCTGCAGGTGCGGCAAAGGCGGTCTCCACCCCTTGGTAAGCCCTGGCTGCAACCTGGTGAGAGCACTGGTGAGAGCACTGGTGAGAGCAAGGTGGTAAGAGGGACGGGGTGTAGACTTGTATTGGTGGTGGTGATGATGTTGGCGTTGCATGTGGGCAGTGGGCGCGGTTTGTTCAAGTTGTAGGTGCAGGCGCATCAGTTCATACATGTAGTTGAAGTGTGTGTATGATACTCGGATGCAGCTCGAGGACTTCACAACTGTTCTGCACGTACGGAATATTGACATACACAGCTGTACGAGTAGGCTCTGCTCGTAGACGAATGCGACTACGAGTACATGCTCCGTACAAGGATCCACTGGACAAGCACCTCGTGGGGTGTCTACCATTCAATACGTCTCCGTACTCGTGCAGGATAGGGCGGGAGGAGAGATGCATATTATTACATGTATTACATTTGATGTACAGAGCACAGAGTACAGTGGACAGTGGACAGTGATTACGGTCACTACGGAGTATGTGTAGTACTACTCTTACACATGCATGTACGAGTATAGCAGAGTTGTATTGAAGGCAGAGAACGGGATACTCCATCTGATAGAACCAGGACTACTAACATACATGTATCAACATCTACGGAGTACTCTACGGAGTATACTCATCAACCAACTCTTCATACAAGTAAATAGATGAACATGTCAAAACAAAAGATACGGAGTACTTGTCACAACATTGGAAAGTTGCCTTCCGTCTCCACACACACACACACACACACACACACACACACACACATCACATCCCCCCCTTTGCCTATCAGTCGCCTTACCATGGACGCGGCATTCCGAAGAGGAACAAGCCTAGTCTTTTTCAAGGAAAAACGGGCCAGTCAGACATGGTTTTCTATTCCCTGTTCTGTTTCTCTCTGCTGTTTTCTTCCTCCCCCCCCCCCTGTCTAAGACCACATCTCTCTCTCTTTGCCATTCATATTCCACGGAGTGAGTACCTGTTGGACTTGACCGAGTAGGATATCTGTACTCTGTACTCATCTCAAGTTCTCCCAGGCCCGAGTCCTAGGTCTCGGGTGTTTCTTTCTTTTTCCTCCTTCGGTTATTATAAGCCCAACCGTCTCTCACATCCTAGACCTTTGACCTGCTCTGTACTCACCGAAGCACCGCCACAATAATGTACCATTCATACACCTACTCGCAGTGATGACAATAATAGATCTGTATGTTGATACTCTTCCATTACTCTACAGAGTACATGTATTACTCTTTCTATGTATTCTCCCTTCTCATACACTCCAACTTCAACACCAATTCTTATTAATCCTTCCCCCCCTCACACCGCACCACAACGAAAAGACCCACTCGGCCATGCTCCCCGTTAGTCCCCTCCTCCTCCTCCTCCATTCTCCTCCCCCCCTCCCCCCCTCTCTCTCTCTCTTCCATCCTTCATTCTTGCCCCCTCTTCAACGGTTTACTACATTCAATCTATTGTATCCACCCATTAAATAATCACCCACGATATGCAACCACTTTGTCCTCATTCTCATCGTATGCAAGTTCCAACCAAAGAGATGACTTTTTACAGGTACTCCCACTTTACTACTAGTACGGAGTGCTTGCCGTAATACAGTCTCTCTACATGTGTGAACTGAGTACGTATTCCAAGTACTTGCAGTCGTAGTATTATTACCGTTTAAAATCCCCAAAACTTCGATCGACCACTTTTTCTTCGATGCCGCTGTAGATTTCAGATACACTATTTTCACTGATACACCATTTCTTTTTCCCTCTTCTGCCCTGTTTCATCATTTTTCTTTTTCTCATTCTTTTCTTACTAGTACTTACATAGTAACATGTCCATCTCGTACTTTGACCAACGCCCAACCACACACCGTTCACCGAGCACCTTTTTCGATCCATCTTACAACTCTTCTCATAGAACACAATCTCAACATCTTATTGGTCAAAGACGACCTTTTCTTTTCTCTCTTAAACCCTCCCTCCCCTCTCACAATCACACAACGGACGTTCCCTCCCCCCCTCCTCCATGTCTATTGATAAGCAAAGTGCAAAGTTTTTTTTTCCCTTCCCCCCATTGCCCTTTTTTTAGAATCTGTAATAGTACTTTGAGTACTCCGTACTCCGTACTTGTGTAAATCGGTCAATGTCTTCTTCCAGATTAACCCGAAGAAACACACTCTGTAAAGAATCCTACCTCGGTCAATCCACTTCGGTCTTTGTCCGTTCATATTCCCCAAGTCTTATATGTAGTATACATATTATATCCGATTACTATCTTGTTACTCCGTACTACTCCAACTATTCAATACCTGCTAATACTACTTTAACTATTACTTGCTAGTACCACTACTATTAGGTAGCCAAGGCATGACCCATACTACCTCACGCATTCATTGCCTCAACTCTGCCTCTTCTTCAATCCTACCCACCATCCCCCTACCCCCCTCCCCGCCTCACTTCCACGTAGGCTTGGGGGCGGAAACTAGTACGAATAAAGGGGGGGTTACAAGATATGTCCATGTAAAAAGAGAAAGATCCTTGGCACGTCAAACAGAACTTGGGATTAAACAAGAAATATGTACTCACTCGTACATGAATACAATCTAGTATCAACTATCACATTGTACAAACACATACCTCTTCCCTCCCCCCACCCAAAACTACGCCGTAATTGAAAAGAAGAAAGAAAAAACCCCACGTGTAAAACAATTTGACGCGCCGCCCATTATCGTCATCGTGCCGACGTGTATGGCTTGTTCATCATGCCCATCACGCCCGTCACGGTAATCACGGTCATCACGACCATGTTGTGTCACCATAGTTCCCTGCCTAGCTCAAGCCCAGACCAAGTGCCTTGCCGCCTATTCATTCACACCCATTCATACGAGTACTGTAAACTGCGAACACACTAGAGCCATGGCCAGGTCATGGTCTATGCTTCTCGAAACCTGAAAGACACAAATCACAGGCAGTAAACCACACAGCAAACATGTGCTTATATCAACCGTCAGAATACTATCATGTCCCATTTAGTACTCCATCCCATTTCCTTGCCTATCAACGCCGTCAACATCGTGTATGTGAAAATACCCCCCTAGAAATGTCCTTCTAGACCCAAGGGGGGGGGGAACTAGTATCTCAAATGACTCCCATCGTGTATATGTGAGCCCAAAGATGGGGAAAAACCCCCATAAGAAGATAACGATGATGGGAAAAATGATGTGAATCCAAATGAAAAAAAAATCCCACCGAGGCTCTGTATCCAAGCCCAATCCCGATCCAGGTCCCTTCACATTTTCCTTCGTATTCGTCTCATCAAAATAACCTCATACCATAAGCCTCATACCAAAATATCCCTCATTATCAAAACCTGCCATCAAAAATAGAAGAAAGAAGAGAAAAAGAAAAGAAACATGATTCCCGTCAACCGTGAGGCCTCCGGGTTGTAAACGTGCAAGTCTATCAAACATTCTGACAGTACAGAAATGCAAAACAAACTTTTTTTTGTGTGGTATCATGGGTGAAGTTCGCTTTCACCTTCTCTCGGCCCAGGACGGCCTGTACTCGTAGTCATCAAACGCATCATCAAGCTGCTGCCATCAAGAGCCATCCCCACCGTGGGGTTGCCCTCATCGGACTACTCTTACAGGATGGCACAGCGCAACTGCTGATCCCGCAGCTTCCTTCTGCGAAACTTCTTGAGCGCTCCGTCGCGCCTCGAGTCTTCTTCTTCATCCATGACTCCGTTCTCGTCATCTCTCCGAAGCATTTGACGACAGAGATCGATGAACACTTCGTCCACGTTGGCTGTGAAATTTACTTGTCAGAAAGAGAACCTAGATGGAAACTGCAGTATGTCCCCAGGGTAAACGGTAGGGAAAGGCGAGCTGGAGCGGAAGGAATCTCACTTCTTGTTCGTGCGCTGGACTCGTAGTACGGAGCCTCCCATCGCTGTGATATCGAAAATCCCTTGGCCCTTGGCACCGCGCGGTTTTCTTCGAGATCCGCTTTATTACCGACAATGACAATCGGCACGTTCTCATCATCCTTGATTCGTATAATCTCATCTCGGAGGTTGGCAAGTTCCTCGAGAGACGATGATGAAGTGATGCTGAAGACGAGGAGGAAGCCTTGTCCGGTCTTCATGTATAGATCTCTCATCGCAACTGCGAGGGAAAAAGAAAAGATGAGTATTCCATTCACTGTCACATCCAAAATCATTGGAAAACTCACCAAACTGTTCTGTCCCTGCAGTATCGAGGCTGTATTTGGATGTTAGTTTTTATCTCCATGTCTATACCCATGTCTGAGTGAGCTTACATCTCCAACACAACTTGTCGGCCCTATATGTCTCGGGTCAGTCTCTGTACATGTTCATGTTTTGGGAATATCCGGTTCATATGGAGCATTAGTGTCACATACATCGACTTGCAGCTGGGTACGGTATGAATCCTCGATTGTAGGATCATAGCTCTCGATCCATTCATTATGGACAAATTGAGCTGTTTCGCAGTTAGTTACATGCGTTGGTCGGAATGCTGGAGATCGAAGAAAGGGCCACTCACCAGTTAAACAACTCTTGCCAACACCTCCTACGACGATAATGCCATGTCAGCTTCCAAGCCTAGGCAACGAGATGGCACGATCCGGCTTCATCTGGATCGCAACATACCTGCGCCTAGCACCACGACGTGAAATTCACGACTGAGTATCAATGTCAGCTACTCATATGCTTCTACAAGCCGCGGGACTTTTGGGATGACACGCCGCAATGGAATTCCACGTACCTGGGCTGGAACCGGTAACCTCGGGGCGGCATTGATGCAATAGCCAAGCTGTGATATGCTGCGCGCTTCGTTAGCTGATGGAAATATTATGCATCATCGGCATAAGACAATGAGGGTAGCCAAAATCCAGATGACTGAGGGGGGGAAAGGCAGGCTTGGGCAGCAACATACCAGTAAAAAAATAAGTCGAGTGAAGCGTAGCCCCGAATGAGTGAGGATGCCTGAGTTGTTGACCCCTGGTGACAGAAAGAGACGCAGCTACCGATCGGCCCGTGGCTTGCCGGGGTGACGCGACGGGGTCTGAACAGCAGTGAGCACTAGGCTCTGACAGCAGACGGGAGAGAATGAGGCCCAGATAGCACTCGTATCTAACAATGGCAAAAAAAAAGGAAGTCGATGGAGAAGAAGCGAGAGAGGCGCGAACGATGTCGCGAATGATGTCGCGAATGAGTGTGTAGTCCGTAATTGAACGCGTCATGCAGCAGCAGCTTTTGCCGATGGGAGGAGCTGTCCAATTTGGAGATTCGTGCAGACGCAATGTGCTCGAAACGGCCAGGGACTGGAGGCGGGCAATATTGACAGATGTAACCGTAGGCACGCTTTCTGGTCAAATCGCCAACAACGCACAACGTAATACTCGTACTTGTAGGCGTACCTGGGCTCGTAGTGGACGACGTAGTATACAGGGTGGATTTACAGATGGTATTATGTTGGGTGAGACAATGCGCATGCGCTCAGCAAGGACCTGGGGGTGAGAGAGACGCGCGACAGCGAATGACGAGTCGGATGAAGAGGATGGATGCTGGCCGGGCCAGGGTCGAGGTGTTTTTTTTTTTCTCTTTCTCTTTTCGCCTGGACCGAGACCTTTCCAGGGGTGGCGGAAGGGGGGGGATGGAAGGGGATGCAGAATCCACAGCACGCACTTCTTTTGGGTCCTGGATAATAATGCTGGTGGTTTTGCTGGTGGATACCCAAGAGGAGAGAGATGCAGGCTAATAATGATACACTCGAGCTGCAGCGAACTGGATAAAATGCAAAAGCGAATGCACGCCAGGGAGGATATGCAGATGTCTGCCTCTACTCGTGAAAATTTGAGGAAAATGTCAGCTTATTCGTAGCGTACGGAATGTTTGGAGAGCGACGCGTGGAGGTTCAATGAATGTGTGTGTTGAAAAAACAATGAATGGCGGCTGTGCGTGGGCTGATCTCAGGAGTACAGAAGAGACGGCAGACAAAAGAGCCAAGGTCCGTCCAGAGTGGCAGAGAGCAAGAGAGTGAGGGGCTGTTCAATGTTAGGTGCAGGAGCTGTGCGGGTAGCTCTGTGGGGAAACACAGAGCCAAACCACTCAAGAGTCCAGCTTCCAAGGGACAGGGGTAATGGGCCATGGGTTGAAGGGTGATTGACCCTTAGGATCAATGAACTCACATGGGTCTTCGGTTGGGTCACGGATCATTCCTTCCACCCTCTGCAGAAGAATGGAGAAGGTGCACGCTCCCGCTGAAAAGGTTGATTGTCAGAGAGAGGGTGACAGAGTAGCAGGAGGAGGAGGATGATGATGATGAGGAGCGCCCGGGGTATATTGCTAGTGGCCGTAGCCCGAAGTTGTGAGTACTAGTAGTAGGGAGTAGTATCAGTACCGCACCTCTGTTGCGGCAGTACTAGCAAAAAGCAAAACAGAGGCGATGGCGGTGGGTATCAATAGATCGAGGAGCACGGAGTTTTCAGTGCTTGTTGGGATGTTGTTGCCCAGTGCCTTGATTTGGTTGCATCAATGTAGAAGCTAGCCAAGATGAATGGGGAAAAAGGGAAAAAGAAAGGAAATATTGGACTGGAGGTTAGCAAAGGGCGGACAATGTCCGTTTAGCCAAGTTGTGACGAGGAAGGAGCGCCCCGCCTTCGTGCCTGCCGTCTGTTTGGTCATGGTACGGAAGGTGCCAACACTAAACACATTGAACGGCATCAATTGAATGATTATCATGACAATTTACTGTGAGGAGTATTCCGAGGAGGACTTGTTGGTCGGTATATCACAGCGAGCTACCTTGCGACGTAATTGTTGGAGTTCCACGTCATTTGACAAAGGCATTGTTACAGCAGACAAGTACACGTTGTATTACGGGTTATACATGTACTACTCCTACTCCCACTCCTACTCCTACTCCGTAATACTACTACCATACCTACATGAATTCTACTCATACCCCTGACGGGATACTCAAATACACGACCTATATGTGTATAAGTCGGGCAACGTCCTTTCACGGCCCAACCTAGATATGGAAGGAACTGTTGCCCATTTCGGCCGCCACAATGCCTGGAAGAGGGGCCAACTTAGGTGGCGCTTCAAATGACTGATACAGACTCCATTTTACTACTCAGTCGGTACTTAATATCCTCCTTGTATTGATCCTCTTACCCGCTCTGGATACAGGTACCCTGCATTCGGGTCATCGTTCAAAGAGGAGAGAGGGGGAGGGGAGAGAAGCCCGCATGCTGATGCTGCAGTGACGATGATGATGATGCACGGAACATGACCATCTCCACTGCTATATGCACTTTAGCCGCTTTTCTTTCTGCTGCTTTCCCCTCAACATTGACTCAACTCGTACGACCTTGTAATATAAGACCCAGAAAACTAGCGTGAGAGTGCAGATACAGATTGTTTTTATGGGGTCTTGATTGCTGGAAACGAAACGCCATGACATGATAGAGGGGTCGGAAACCCCGGCAGTTTTGATTCCTTCTTCCCTTTACAGCCTTGTACATTGAAGTAATATGTCAGTTGTTACAGAGTGGATGCAAATGGTAGCTTCTGCTACGACATTACGTATCGAGCGGCACGTCAATTGCAGCGTTGCTCAACTTCAGGTTCCTATGCACGTCGCTGTCGTCGTTGTCGTATGCACATCTATTGAAACCATCGTTGCAGAGTATTAGCGTCAATGTTAAACCCACCATTCAATACTCCATTGATTGGTCCCGTCAATCTTTGGTCCCTTGATGTTTACCTACTGCCTATATCAGTGTACTCGTATAACCGCTCATCAATGCCTACCTATCATTGAATACGACGTACCCATAATCTTCATTGCCATGCGCTCTTTTTAGCCTGGTAGGGTGACACCCTTACGACGAAACCCCGCCTTCCGCCACGTGCTGCTCACCGTTACCATGTGCCATGGATGCCACATGGGGGGAGGATTCTATGCTACATGGGACTTCTGGAATACGGTGTATGCTCCTTCAACGGTAAAGTGCACTTATCCAATCCAAGCGGGCATGTTATCGGAGACGGATAATCAATTCCATCGTTCGCCCATATCATCACATTCAATGTCGATACATATGTAAATGGGCTTCACTAGATATGGTGTAATAGATGTAGCATGCTAGGTGTGTGATTTATTGTCGTAGTGCTCATGTACGAAGCACCGCTTTGCCAAGACTACATACATGGCTAGCAAACTAGGGTAATAGGAAAAAAAAAGTGACCACTCTCATCAAAAGGGCCGAGAGCTATACGGGACAGCCCGAGAAGATGAAACTCATCCGCATGTGCGTCATCCAGGCGCATTGACCATTGCCCCATAGCCACGTTCGTGTCATTGAACAACTCAGAGCTCCTGAGTCTTCTGGATACGCATGACCTTGAGAATGGCATACTCGTCCCAGATGCTGCTCTGGTGCTTCTGGCCGCTAGCAGTATCCTCAACGACATCAATCTTCTTGGCCTGCTCCGAGGCGGGGAGCACCTCGGCCTCAACAACGGCACTACCCGAGACACGCAGGACACGTCCAGCCTCGCCGACCGCCTCAGCAGAGACAGCCTCCAGCTTGACACCGCGGGGGACTTGGAAGCTTGTCTCGAAGCTAGTCCTCTCAGCCTCGCCGAGGAACCTCTTGGAGCCAACAGCACCACCGTCGGCAAGACCGTAGAAGCGCCAGACCTTGGTCTCGGTGTCGCCGTTCCAGCTGACATACACGGTGGTGGCACCCTGGTCATCCTCGAGGGCAACAATGGCAGGCTCCTCGTTGGGGATACCGGTCCAGTTGTACCGGAAGCCGCGGTAGTTCTCGACGCCGACGCCGAGGTCGCCCGAGTCCATGTAGGTGTGGAAGATGGCGGTGCCGTCAGCCGTGTACTCCGTCAGGGCGCCCTCAGAGCCCCAGTTGACAATGACGTTGCCGTTGGGAAGCACGCGCGTGGAACCCTGCGACTTGGACAGCAGGTCGTTCTCGGGCGGGTAGAAGCCCTGGACCAGCTCGGCCTCCCACGACGTCGTGTTGACCTTGATGATCTTGCCGCTGCTCGTCGGGGCCGTGTGCACCTCCGACCCGGACCCATGCTCCGTCCCGTGAGCGCTGTTGTCATACAGGCTAATCACCTCGACGTCGTCGTGCTGCTCCAGGAAGCGGGCGTCGTGCTGGAAGCAGAACTTGGTGTCGTCCGGCACCGAAAAGTCGCTGGCCTTGCCGTTGAGGCGCCAGATGATGCTGCCGTCCGTACCGTTGATCTTGTGCACCGCGCACGCGTCGCGCGCAGAGATCAGGTAGTTCCCGGCCTGGTCCTTGTCAACGCTGTTGATGTGGAAGTAGTCCCATGCGTCGGAGCTGTTGTACCCGGACCCGGCCTGGCCAGGGTTGATGGGGAGGACGGCCTCTGAGACATAGTGCATTAGTACATATGTATCTTTGCTTTTGTACATATCTGTGGTTAATACTCACCATCGGGTGTAACGTGGTCAAGACTGGCCCATTCAAAGAGAAGTTCACCGGTAGCAATGTCGAGCTCTGCACAAGAAAGCACGGTGTCAGTCATTGCGTTCTTTTGGCACAAACAGCAAGCCGCCGTATCAACATACCCTGGATGATGGCATTGACAATCCACTGCTGCTCGGGACTGGCACCCCATTGAGTCAGGTCACGAGGAACAGGCTGGTAGACCTGGATGAGACCAGTCGTCTCATTGACAATGTGGAACTCGTGCTTGTCAACCAGCTTGTGGTTACCGGCACGCAGCTCCCGAATAGTCTCGTAGTGCTGGTCCAGGAAGGTGACGTGGCCGTGACCGTGGCCGTAGCCCGGGTTGTGGTCACCCTCGAAGCTGTAGAGGATGTCCTCGCCGTTCCACCGGCCAGCCTGGAAGTTGGTCGACCAGATGCTGTAGTAGCCGTAGCCACTCCAGATCAGGTCGCCGTCGTCCCGGAAGATGTAGGGGCTAGCCTGGCGCGGGCCGTGCTGCTCCGTCGGGGTGTCAGGGTAACCCGCAAAGGGGGCGACAAAGATGTAACCGCTCTCGACCTCATCGGTGGCCGGGATGGTGATGTTGAGGTGGGGTATGGCTAGGTCGGTGCGCGACTTGAACTGCCAGTCCGCGAGGGCGACCCCGGAAAGCAGGGAGGCCGCGAGACCAAGGCGCTTGATTGAGGTGCTGCACATGGTCGCTCAGATTTATCACGATGGATACGTATTTCCTGGACAATGTAGAACTAGACAAGTTAGAGAGGGAGGATCTGCCATGATTTCAGACAATCTTTTTGCAATTGGGTACATTGACCTTTGATGAAGTACACAACCCTGAATAATGAATCCCTTTGTCCCTTTGGTTTGCCTTTGAATAAGAAAAGAAAAATAGAAGGATGTTTTTGGTTCGATAGAAAGAAGAAAATTGGTGAATTTGCGTCAATTGAGTAGATAGATCAACGTCAATTGAAGGAGAGGGGAAAAAAAGAAATGCCAAGTATCACAAGGAGGAGAAGGTTGACTGTTGAAATACTACTCGGTAACTTGATATTGGTTCCTCTTACACCGCACTCGGCGTCCCGAATCGGAATAAGCGTCAATGGAGTCTTTTTCCGCATATAAGGCGTGATTTTGGCGGGGAACCACAAACCGTCCAACCGGCCAATAAGACCATCTACGCATCACGTATACGCACATTTATATTTCGATATTATGTACAATGAACCAATGATTTCATCGGCGCTACGTTGTCAGTGGGCGGCGATATGTCATGAACCCGCCTGGGCAGCATCCACTCCCGTTTCAATCGTCTCTTTTGACGTGCAGTTTAGTTGTGCAGACTCTTCAAAACGGGACCTAACGATAGCTAAGAGAGATCAGGCCAGCCATGCCTTGCAGCGGTTGCACAACTATGTATGCCAATAATATGATTAAAAAATTTTCCCTTTTCCTTCTTTAAAATCATCCTGATCAAACCGTTATTACTGATAAACCAGTAGATTCTTCCAATTGTATGACTTGACTCACTGCCGATCCCCTCCTTCCACCCCTGCCACTGCCATTGAGCTCTTTTATCTTTTTTTGTCTTACTCGTTTCTTTCTTAGTCTTATTAGCCCCTCCCAAGCCATCACGTATTATTCTTCTACTAAGACGATAGTTGAATCTGATACTATACAGTGAGTTGGCCTAGGCATGGATCGTTCCTTTACGACTGCTACCGCCAGTGCGGGGCCGGAAGCCGACGTGGTTGAGAATGGGGAGAGACAACCCCTCCTCGGGAATAAGTCTCAGCAACGGACGCATCAAGAGATAGTCCCGCATGGAGATGAGGAGGATGGCGCAGGAGAGGAGAGCCAGCAGCACGCTGTGGAGGCCGGAGAAGCGGATTGGAAGCCCAGGCACTTTGTTTGGATTCAATTCGGCATCATGTCCAACGTCTTCCTCTCGGGGTTCGACGGCACAATCACCGCCTCTACCTACGCCGTCATCAGCTCCGAGTTTGGCGCCATCAACACGGCCTCGTGGCTGACGACGTCGTACCTCGTCACCAACACGGCCTTCCAGCCTCTGTACGGTCGTGTTTCTGACATCTTCGGCCGTCGCATCTGCTTCTTTGCCGCGACTGTGACCTTTGCTCTCGGCTGCCTGGGATGCAGTGTCGCGAACAACATCATCTTGCTCAATTGCATGCGGGCCCTCACTGGATTCGGTGGAGGTGGTCTAATGACAATGGGTAAGTTGGTCTCCGTACCCATCGACAAGTTCAAAAACCACAAGCTGACAATGTCGTGTGAAAAGCTACAATCATCAACTCTGATATGATACCCTTCCGCAACAGGGGCATGTACCAGGCTCTCCAGAACTCAATGTACGGTCTTGGCGCCATCTGTGGTGCATCTCTTGGCGGATCTATTGCCGACTCCATCGGTTGGCGTTGGTGTTTCCTCCTTCAGGTCCCGGTGTCTGCCTTTGCCCTGTTCATCGGGTACCTAGTCATCAACAACCCGTCTCACTCTCTTATCGGGAGCGACAACGGCGGACGCTGGAGCTGGTGGGATGCTTACAAGAAAGTGGACATCTCTGGCTCGCTGCTTCTCGTCATTGGTATCTCCGTACAGCTTGTCGGTCTGAGCCTCGGTGGCAACGAGCTGCCCTGGAGCAGCCCCTGGGTCGTTGGGTCTCTTGTCGGGAGTGTCGTTATCCTGGGTGTATTCCTGCTGGTTGAGGCTACCACCAAGGCTGTGCCCATCATCCCATTCCGCTTGCTACGTGGAAAGGTCCCCATCGCTACGGAGATTTCCAATGCCTGTGTTGGTCTTGCCGTCTATGGTGTAAGTCTGGTCCCTTGGCAGTGGTCAGGTGTTATGTACTGTTGGAGCCGTAATTGATGCTAACAAGTTGATTTAGTACATCTTTATGCTTCCCCTCTTCTTCCAGGTTGTCCTGTTGGACTCCGCGACCAAGGCCGGAGCCCGTCTTGTTATCCCCTCTTTTGCCACGCCCATTGGCGGAGTCATTTCTGGCGTCGTCATGTCGCGCTGGGGGAAACTGCCTACTCTTGTCAGGACCGGCTGCTTCCTTATGGCTGCGGGAATTGGTCTGGTTGCCTCCTTGAGCTTTGTTGACTCCCATTGGAAGTACTATGCGTACATTTTCGTGCCGAACCTGGGTCAGGGAATCGTTTACCCCGGCCTCCTCTTCACCTCCCTGGCCACATTTGAGCACTCAGGTAAAACACGGAGTTACACCTACTCGGGTTATAGAACATAAACTGATTCATTGGACTTTTAGATCACGCTGCGACTACCTCGACTGTGTATCTCATTCGATCTCTGGGCACAGTTTGGGGCGTCTCTGTTACATCGGCCATTGTGCAAACTACGCTCAGTCTTCAACTTCCGACTGCTTTGGAAGGAGTGCCCGATAAGTGGAAGGTAAGGCCAACTTACCATATATGAGCTGATAAATTCGGTAAAAGAGATATGCTAATCACTCAACAATCAGATCGTCGATGCGGTGCGCCACTCAGTTGAAGAGCTCCGCAATCTACCCCCTGATATCCAGTTGAAGGCTCGGTTGGTCTACTACGATGGAATTCGGTATTCGTTCATTGCTTCGGCGACGATCGCCTCCATAGCCCTTGTATCGGCACTCTTCATCAACGGCAAGAACCTCAGGAAGACTATCAGGAAGTAGGTTCTAGTTATATATGTACTCTACACGCGGCTTTCGATTTAAATGTTGAATTCTGGCGAGTTCATACGTGGCACGCTCTGGAAGATATAATCCGGAAGATAGAAAAGAAAAAGGAGATGGTTGTAGACACAACCTGTATAGAGAATGTATTGGAATTTTTAATAGATCATAGAATGTTAAAATAACGGGAGAATCAGAAATTAAAGGAATCTTACTCATTTTATCATTCCTCCTTGGCCTTCAAAATCACAGCTGTAAACTTCGACCCAACCTTGAGCCACCAGCCCGAGACCAAGACAATCAGTCCTCCTACAACGACACAGGTGTAGTTCATGTTTTCGGGCTCCACAGGCATGACATACGGGAAAGAAAAGAAAACTATCGCAAATACCAGCCAGCACACCGTCACCGAGTTGATGACCGACCCCAGGACATTGTTCATGTGGAAGTGACCATGGTGCATATTCTTCCGCCCCGTCAGCAAGTTAGCCGAAATCGGAATCAAGTACGAGATGTTGTTTATCGTGACTGCCGTTCCAAGGAGAGAGTTGAAAGCTGTGGACGACCCGAGGTATAGACAGCCGAGAGCGGCAATGATGGCCGTCACAATGAGTTGCGAGTTTAGGGGGATTTTCAGCCTCGGATGAACTTGACACCAACTTCACAACACCAATTGTTAGCCTCGCGTATAATGTGAAATTGGAGGCAGAATACTGGTGTTTTTATGTACTTACAGACGTGAAAAGGGTACGGCGCCATCCCGCGAGAATGCCCAGAAGATGCGACCGGTACTCAGCTGAGAGCTCACGACGCAAGGGCCAAGAGCCACAAGAAGAATAAAAGTCAGACCAAATGCACCACCAGCCAAACCGGTGACTTGTCGAAACAGTTCTGCCAAGGGTAGCCCAGTGCTGGTGCTAGACAGCGCGTCGAAATCCTGGACCGAGAACATGAGAGCGATGAGGTACGAGAGACCAGTGCAGAAGGCAATGCTCAGCGTGATACCAATAGCAATCGGGGCATTGCGGGAGGGCTAGTAATCTTTTGTGTGAGAAACATTCTTGTTTATTTTGGGTTAACGGGAATGTCTGTCTTACATTGGGCATCTCTTCAGTGATGTGAGTGATCCCATCAAGCCCCCCCAGACTGTAAAGCGGGTTGACCAACCCAGTAATGAAGCAAATGACCTGGTTCTCCCATCCAGTACTGTTGATCCAAGTCCTGAAGACAAAGTCGGCACTCTGATAAGAGGGGGCGCAGGCCACCACCGTGACGAGGACTACCAGCCAGCCGATCTGGAGGTAGAAGAGCGAGAACTTGTTGAGACCTGGGATGATCCTGTTTCCAAACATGACGATTCCCGCCGTTATGAGGTTAAGTCCCTGGTATACGATGAAGGTCTGCCATGCCTTGATCTCAAGGGACTCTCGATAGAGCGCAATCAGAGCCATGACAATCTGGGCGAAAATCAGGTTCGTAGAAGCAGTAGTGAAGATCCCTACCATTTTTTTTTTTTTCATTAGCCAAAGGTTTTTATGCATGTGTATCAAACAACGGAAGCTCACATCCAAGAACGCTGAACCATCCGGTAAAGAAGCTCAGAACCCCAGTTGTCTTCTTTGGTGCCACGGCGGCAATCCAGTGATACATGCCACCTTCTGTAGGGTACGACGAGACGAACTCAGCCAGCGAAGCACCCAGGAAACATTGCAGGATGGTGACCAGGATGAAGCCGTAGATGACGGCGCCGGGACCGCCCGCGCCAATCTCGGTGATCAGACCGAGGCCCAACCCCGTCCATGAGATGGTTGTTGTCGAGGCCAGTCCGATGAGACTGACTATGCTAAAATGCCTCTTTAGTTCTTGGGTGTGGCCTAGTGTTCTTATTCTTAGTTTTATTTTCTTGTTTACACCGTTGATGAGTGATCAATTGAAACTTACCCATTTCTGCGAGACGAAGCTCGTCGCGATCAGCGGACACCTTGAGGTCGACATCATCCGACTTTTCCTGCCTAGCCGACATGGAAACTTCCTCGGAGGCATTCATGGCGTATACAAGCAGTGTGTATTCCAAGAGAGATTGAAGGAAGACGTTGAAATCCAAGGCTCTCTATTGTCAAACAAATGTTGCACGAGCCCCAATGAGTATGTAAAAGTGAATGCTGTAAACAGGTCCGGAACCGGATGCAACCTGATGTGATAAGCCACCAATATTCAAGACATCAAATGTTACATGAGCGTACTCCGTATAAAATGCAACATTGGAACAGCACGGCTCGGAAATAGATAGGTGTTTCTTTTCTCCCTGTAACTTGGCGCAGCAGTCTCAATTGATAAAAACCAGCCCCGCAAGCCTTGAAACTATTGCTGATAAACTATATGCATGTGCTTATAGTATTAATACTCTCGTAAGAAATGACATTGGCGCATATGCCAAAAGTGCGGAATCGGCGACCGAGTTCTCGATAAGGAAAACGACGTCCCCCGTCGGTATGTATGTAAGCGGCACTCATAACGGCAGCTATATCTAGGCACCGGCAATTCTCGGCGTGTTGGCTATCACCCGTTATGACAGGGAACGGAGATTGGAGAGGTCATATGTGCGTATGTTGGTTGTCGGCTGTTCTACCCTAAGGACAGCCATTCGGGGCGGGGCATATACGGGCAAGCAAATAACACATACTCGTGAATGTAAGCGGTCTGGCTTCGTATCTACATGTATTACCCCGTACCTGACGTCGTATAAATCGCGGGGCTTTTATCCGTCTTTGGCATTTTAACTATCTTGGTGCGGAGCAAATATATGGGACCTTGATTGCTTTCACGATTCTAGTATCGTGTTTATCGTCGTTGATTCAATGTTCTGTGATTCGGGAAATGTCTGGTACTAACGTATCCGGTTCTCCATTGCTTGAATAGCCGATTGCTTGGTATCGACCACCTGGAACCCTGCTCACATCGGCTTAAGCGCTCCTTTTACTGTACTTACACGAGTACCCTGTGTTGATTGAGACTCGGGACAAATACAGCCGATGAGGGGAACAATCTCCATACTCCAACCGGGCCTTTTATAATGTCGCTTTCTGCAACCTTTACAATGCACAGTGGTTTATCCGGCTCTAGATCAATTGAGATTTGAGCTCTAGAACAGTTCGCCATCTCATTCACCATGCGACCCCTCACTCAATTGGCATTGGCCATCGTGTCTCTTGTCAGCACAGCCCTCGCCTCGTCTTACGTAGACGCACTCCCTGAGAATGCCCGATCGCTATTCTCGGAGTGCATGGGCTGGATGGACCAGTACTACGACTCCGACGCCGCATATCTGTATGACTTCAGCGGCGCCGCAGCCCTGCGCCACGAAACCCGCAGCTCGATCTGGTACGCACTCGGTCTTTTGGCGCGGAACCACGGCGACGACGTAGACAATGCCGAAAAGATCATCACCAACGTCATTGGAGGCCAGTATAAGACTCCCGCAGACGAGTGGTATGTTCCAATTGCTTAGAAGATGGCTTGTGTAGTATTACCAAAATTGACCGTGCGCCATCCCAGGTATGCCACCTACCAGCAAGAGCCCGAGGAGCCTCTGGTCGGATCGTCCGCCTACCCTCCCAAGATCTACGGCTCATGGGACCCTAACTGGAGGGGCTTCGTGGCGACGACTCTGATCCTGGCCATGGAGAAATTCCCCCATCTCATCAACCATGGTACCCAGGGTCTTATTCTAGAGTCCTTGTATAACTCTACCAAGGGCGATGAGTACCGCTTTGGCCACCTCAATCCCGACGAGGATAACCTTTATCCTTCTTACAGTAACCCTGTAAGTAGCACCACGCCCAGTCTCTTCATGAAAGGATGACCATTAATGTTTTCTTGTACAAATAGGCCATCATGCGAGCATTCGTTTCTGGCTGGACAGGTCGTCGTCTAAATGAAAAGAACATGACAAGAAGCGGCGAGAAATACGCAGAAGAAATCATCGACCTCTTTGAGCGCGGGAACACCCTCCCGGAATTCAACTCAGGAACATACACTGGCGTCTCGCTGTTCGGCCTGGTCCTGTGGAGCAGGTACCTCCCGCAAGACTCAGTCATGTCCTCGGCTGGCCCGCGAATGATCCAGCACACATGGGAGTCGGTAGCGCAGCTGTGGCACCCCGGTATGAAAAACATGGCCGGTCCTTGGGATCGCGCCTACGGTTACGATATGAATCGCTACGTCAGCCTCATGGGACTTTGGTTCTGGACCCTCATTGGTAAGGAGAAGTCATCGCTCATCGAACGTGTAAGTTTTTCCTCTCCCCGGCGAAGGCCGATATGTTCGTGGATGCTAATGTAGAGAGGAAAACACAATAGCCTCAGGTCATGTCGCACATGGCAGATTATGCATGGGCTCCTCTTCTTGCAGTCCTGGCCGAGGAACATGCAGAACTGATTCCCAAGAATATCTCGAGTGGCCTCGACACGTTCCAGGGCGAACATACATTTACCGCTAGCGCCTATTACCCCCCGTTTGATACGATTCCGAGGAACATTACTACTTGGGTATCCGAGAACTTGACGATTGGGGCGGAGTCCTTTGATGAGATCTCCCTTGGTGGCCCAAGTCAGAACCAGGAGGCTTTTAACCCTGTTGTTGTGCAGTGGGACACTGGGCGTGAAATTTCCTTTATCTCGGTAGGTCTTCCTTCCACTTCTCTTTGCTTTCTTTACTATTCTCTTCCCTTATGTTTCTTCTTCTAGTATTGCCTAAGATGTTGACACCTCTTACAGCTTTATCCAACCGAAACGGCCCTGGACGTTGCTGTCTCCCCCGGAAAACTCATTCTTACATACCCGTATGGGAACGCAACCTCAATGTTTTCTCTCCTTGTCGGGACATTTAAAGAAAGACGCACAATCTCTGGGTGGGAAGACGTCCCGCGTCTGACGGTGGACATCTCCGGAAACATCGATAAGAACTACAGCTTGAGTTATGGTGGTGAATACGGGGGTGCTGATTCCACGGTTCGGGATTTTGAATTCTGGAACTTCACTTACACTATGCCCCAAGACTTCGAGGGAAGTCCCAACTTGATAATTGAGCTAGAGGTCTAGTTAGTATGTATATAATGTGAAATGTTTATTTAGTTAATTCTCTGTGTAAGAGACAGCCCCCGTTTGAACATGACTGACTTCATGTCATTCAAGAACTAATAAGACGGAAATAAACAGTTATATTTCATATACGCTATTGAACTCTTCCCAACATCGACAATCCGTCTAGTATCGCCCATATCCCAAGGATACATGCGGCGTGTCCGTCTACGCAAACACAGCCTAGACCTTGGTGGGGGGAGGACCACCAGGAGGACCGCCACCACCGCCATCACCGTTGTCTTGACCACCACCCTCGTAGTAGATAGCCGCAGCCCTAGCCTCGGCAACGTAGGTGGTGTTGACACCAAACGACAGCCAAGCAAGGATACCATCAGACACCTCCTCTCCCAGGAGAGTGTACTCCATGATGGGATCGCTGGTCTCCAGACCATCAGCAAGGAGGAAGTCCTCCGAGTTGAGGGTGAGGGGCTGCTGGTTGGTAGAGTAGGGGGTGTAAGTCTCAACCTTGTCGCTGAGCTCCTGGTCAAAGTACATCTGTCCAACGTGCGAGGCGTTGACATCGAGGATAGTGTGGTTGGTCCTCTCGGTCGCGTTGGTGTGCAGCATAACGTGGATGTGCTGGGTACGTCCACTGGAGAAAGTATTAGATACGGCTGAAGGTTCTTATGAGTAAAGTAAGGATGTGGGGACGTACCTGTAGTGACCGGGGTAGATGGTCTTGAACTGAACGGCACCGTCCTCATCCGTACGCTGCAGGCCACGAAGGAAGGTGCTCTTGAGGTTCTCCGGGGCCGTGGTGTAGTTGGCACCGGAGGACACGCCGGAGTAGACACCGGTAGAGTTACAGCCTGACTCGCAGGTTAGTACGCTGATTTGTTAAAAATGGAATTCAGTAGGACTTACTCCAGATCTCGAGCCACTTGCTCGGGATGGGCTCGCACGTCTCCACATCGACAACGGCAACATCGACATACAGCTCGACACCACCCTCGTCCTCAGTCAGATCATCGCGAACATATTCGCCCCCAACATCTAAGACGAGAACTCGTTAGTAATTTTGTTTTTCTTTTCAACTATCTTGTGATCTGTAGCACTCACAGTAAGGACCCTCAGTCTCCTCGGGGGCCAGCACGCAAGACGCATTGGCACCAAAGATCTGGTCGAAGGGGGTGTTCTCCGTGTACTCTGCGAGAGAATGGTGCGACTTGTTGATATCCTCGGGAGCACGAGAGACAAGGTGACCACGCTTAGCATGCTTGGAAGCGAGAGCCTTGCGGCGCTCGACAGCTCTCTTCTCGACACCACGGGCCTTGAGCTTGTCAGAGCAGTGGGCCAGGTTGGACCGGGCCGTGTTAGCGATGAAGCTGCGCCTCTCGAGGACCTCGGCGTGGACATCGGCACCCGGGTGTGCCACGGTGATGGAGGCCGCAACGGCGCTCAGCAGAGCGGTAGAGAAACGCATGGCGGCTGGGGACAGTGACAGTGAAAGATGGAAGTGGAAGAAGGGGTTTCTTTTGTTCCAACCGTATAAAGTGAAGACGGGTTCCTAAACCCTTTATATACTTTTTGTTTTCATTTTATTTTTTGCATTACCGCCCGCCGGTCTTTTTCGGGCAGTTATGGCATGGAAACTCGAGTCCGCTGGTAGCATTGAGGCGAATACAATGTCATGATACCACTAGTACGTACTCTTGGAGTCTTGGCGAAAAACATTGGCAGACCTTCCAATCTGGGGAAGATGGAGGAACTAACGACTACATGTGCCGAGCAGGGGGTGCGTAATCATCACCCCTACCCCTGGACGGAGAACGACATGGCAATTCTAATACAGACGTGGTGATTGGTCTTGTTCCTTTGGGCATAGTTTAGCCGGAATCTTTTCAAAACAGTTGAGCTTACGAGTCATTGCGTTTTCTACGAGTAGTAGCTGTATTATACCCCCGTACGCTGTTTGATGTAGTATCATTCGTGTTGTTGATGTGTGGTTACCAAGGGGCGACTCCCTGCAGAAGACCGGAGCTTGCGTAATGTTGGCGATTAGTACTCTGTAAGATCATGATGCCAATATATGGGTTCAATGAGAGAATCGGCACTAGGGAACTTCCCTTGTTGCATGTATGCTTGTACTTGTGTGTGGTTGTTTCGACTTCCTTTGATTCAGCTGTCAACTTTAGCTTCCATTTATAGCATCGCGGTTGATGGTCCCTATATAGACGCCATCGCATACAATGACAGTATGTACTCTGTAATGGACGGACGGTCTTCTTTGAACTCCTTGGCCAGTATGCATGTGGTTGAGAACTATCGTTGGACTCAATGTACGAAGGACAGAAAAGCTGACCGCTCTACAAGTTGCGCATTGCCATCTCATTTCATGCGTATCACGGGCCCGTGTTCGACGAATACGTGGACCTTTTCGCGGATAAACATTTTACGGTCTTGTGGGGATTGCAACCTTCGCGTAAGCTTGGTGGTTGATTATTGCGGAGTCGTTAAGACAAAAAAGAAGGGAGAAAGTGGGAAAAAGATCAAAGAATTGAACTAAAAGCAGGGACAGCGTAGTATTCTAACAAGAAACCTGATGACGCGTCCATCGGAGACAGGCCGCCCCCCACGCACCGAGGCTAGTCAAACATGAGAATACTACATGCATATAAGTTATAACTGACCAGGTACGATGGAAACATTTTCATTCGGAACCTGTTCATTGGATCAAGTCATTTACAAGAAGACCCATCGAGGACAAAATAATTACATATGTAGTGATCCAAGAAAAAGATGTGGCCCCCATGGAGGTCGATTCGATTCAATACCTGGCGGTAAAAGGTCAAAGGTAGCATTGATGCTTAATATCTAAGGCTAACTTCGCAACCGGTAACTTCAGGCCTGAGTTTGATTCAATGCATATATATGTGGTTGGTCAGTTTCCCTTGCATGACATGTCACCATGTCACCATGCGGCTGTTGCTGCCGCTGGCCGTCGCTTTCAATTTGTTTCCTCCCCACCGCCCATGAGGAACCACCAACTGCTAGTGCTTGTACGCTTCCCGTGCGAATCGTCCCTTTGTTCATTTTGCCCCTGCAATTGCCAATAAGTGAGAAACGTTTCATTCTTGGCATGTGGGAAAAGATCCCTTCAAGACCTTCCTTTCCTCTCGAAAATGTGCACACGTATGCGTATCTATATGAAACAAAAGACTTGGCCCTACGAGACTCGCTCTACAAGAGACACAAAATATACTCGGCAGTTGAGATTTTACGTACAATTCGGGAAGAAGAAGCTACCCGACTGCCGGTCCGTGACTGATTCGTTAGTACATGTATATAGGTGCCAAGCAGCCGACAAAAGTTAACCATCAGCCGGGCGGTAGTATACTTGTCAAATTGACAACTGCCATAGTCTTCAAATCTACTATTTTTGGTGTAGGTTGATGTAGACAAACTTCCTCGCTGAGTACGCGAGGGTCGATATAGCAGGTCTGCTCCAGAATAATGGGCTGTGTTGAACTTGTCCCAGAGGTATTGCCGCATTCATTCACAACTACTAACCGTTCTACACACATGTAGGCGTCATTCCATGCGGATATGGTGCCGCCACCAGTCGAAGTGGGTACACTGCGGGCTAAGCGTATGAATCAATAACATCTATGCCAATGAAATGTAATTCCCTCTTTCTTCCTTGTCTCTCTTCGTCTTCTTCTTGTTCTTCTTATTCTTCCCCTTCTTGAATATTCTGTCTCCTCTCTTGGCAGGGTTACACCCAGACGTTACCATTACCGCTGGGCGAAAAGTTCCTAGCATGAGATAATGCTCTTTTTAGAATCAACCGTCTCGGCGCACCAACGACTCATATAAACTAATACATATGTCGTTGTGGTCGTAGTGCATCCAGTCAATGGAACATCACCTCTTGAGACCTGCAGCCTGGCTATCTATAGAACGGCTTCTAGGCTCGGCGTCCCCCTTCAGCCGTTCATCGGGATAACGGGCGCACTTGGTGAACATCCGTGTACCTTCTCTTCTGGGCATATTGAAAAACACCGGTCCGCGGTGGGGGTATTGGGGACGTTGTTATGCCAAGGCTGAACCAGGTTGGCGACGCTAGATATTTTGTGTTATCCCACCCCCGGTATATTCCCGAGCTTGTCTGCTTGACACGCGTCGCTTTCTTTATGTGCCTAATGGTGGACGGTGATGTGGTTGCAGCTGGCGCCATTACTGGACCATGCTGTCTTTGTCGGCCATTTCGGGAAGGAAGTTAAGAAGCTGGAAAGGGTAATGAACTACGTAAAAGCTATATTGATGCTAGCCCGTCACCTCCTCGTTGAAATCCATGGCAAGTGTATTGGATGTTGTGAAAAGGTGCATTGTAGATGTATAGAAGCCCGTCGGATTGTGGGGGCTCTCGGGGAGGTTTGTTTGTACGGAGCACAGGTATTGGTGCTGAAGTACGACTGCGACCGATGGGCATTGTCGTCTTTGAGTACGGATTTATGAGATGATCTTTCCCTTTGTGTCTTCTTCTGAACGCCGTTAAACTCGAATCCATAGAGCTAGATCAAGGTAAACATGGTGAATAGCCGAACAAGGTGCTGTTCTTGCGCGTCTAAGTGCCCGTGTACATGTGCCTGGTCCCGGGTATTGCCCTGGACAAAGCGCACCTGAAAGCTGACGTTGGCAGCAGCACGCAGGAAAAAGTACATATAGTAGAGTACATGTGAATAACAACCTTGGGTTTTATTTGGGCTGGTCATTGTGATTTGAAGGAACCCTACGATCGCCATCAAATGGATTTCTATGCACGTTCAATTGCTCTCGTCGTTGTTGAAAATAGTAAGTGTTCATATCGTATCCGTGTCGGCGCCGCCCGTGTCCCCATGTAGCGCCGGGTGATGCATTTCATCATGTAAAACTGAAGATCGATGAGATAGATTGTCTAGCCTATGGAGGTTATTGTGGAACAAAACGAATGACAGGTGCACACATTTGAGGTATGGACCACCATCGTGACCGGCGCTGAAGGAACCAAGGTGATGGTGATGCTACGCTAACTTATGTACCTAACCTGTATTAGCTGCTGCACGGAAATGTGAGGTGTGTCTGTGTGGGGGATTGGCTATTGAATGTGGCCTAAGGCCATCAACAATAAATATCCCCGCTTTCTAGAGCCGGCGGCTACAGATGCACGTCCCTTGTCTCATGCTCACTAATATCCGTCAAATGCCTTGGAATATGTTCCTGTCTTAATACGCTACATATAAATACCCGGCTCTGGAGATATGGAGACGACAACTTCGAAGGGGGACCATGAGTCTACGGTGCAAGCCAGCATCGATATTCGCCGTCGCCGTCCCCAAGGCAAGCCACCGACTCGCTCGAGTTTTCAGAAAAAGCTCAAGGCCAAGAAGAAGGAAAAAGGCCTACCTGTATCTTCGTCGGACGAGGAGCTGACGGAGAAGGATATGCAGCTGGATGAAGAAGGTGAGAGGCGATAACGTCGGTGAAAGCGTTTATCCCTGTAGCCTTGCTGACTTCAACGGTGAACAATATCAAGGGGCCACGGTGGTATACAAAAGCTTATTCAGAAGCGTTGTACGATATCCAGGCAACGTTGCTATCAAGAGTGGTAGAAGTGTCTTGTTAGAAGAGGCCGATGCTATGCGTATAGCGTGGGACGGCGACGTACCGGTGCCTCGCGTCTATGGTGCCGAAACAGCCGACGGCATAAATCGCATCAAGATGCAATACGTCGAGGGAACAACTCTCGAAAAGCTTTGGGGAACCCTCTCCGAGGAGGCCAAGACAGATATGCTTCGACAGGTCCGCAACATACTAGGAAAGATGAGGTCTATACCGCCACCGGGCTTCATCGGTGGCTGCGCCGGCCGCGAGATACGTGATACGCGCTACCGCTTCACATATAGTGCTCCGGTTTGCCGAGACGAGGGTGAATTCAATAACTACCTCTTATCGGCTGTAGATAAGTTTGCGCCTCTTCCTGTACAGAGGGTCTTTGCGCGCCGTTTACGTACAGATCACCGCGTCGTCTTCTCTCATTGTGACCTCGCGCCTAGGAATATGATTGTTAATGATGGTAAGATTGTTGCACTTCTCGATTGGGAGGAATCGGGATGGTACCCTGAATATTGGGAGTATGTCAAATTCTTCTGTCGTCCAACTGGAGTCAGTAAAGATTGGGAGAACCGCGCTGATGAGATATTCCCCCAAATCTACCCAGAAGAGTTGGCGGATCATATGGCGCGGGATAAATGGCAAACTGATTAGCCTGTAGGAAAGAAGTGCACTCTGAAGACACCATCTGTATACCTTGTGATTCTGTTTCGTCTTCACATTGAGCACCTATTCTCGACCAGACCTTTAAACTCCATACAATTAATACTTGTCTCAGGGACATGGCTCAGGAAGGATGGGTAGCTAGTCACGCGGCATTATTAAGGGATATATATAGCAGCAGTAGACATGCTCACAAAAGAAAGAGCAGTTGAAGGATGGAGGTTGGAGTACGCCCGCTTCCTCTATAGGTGGGCTGCAGTATTACGCAGATGCAGATTGGCACACGTGATTGAAATCTGGAGGAGTCAGAAAGTTGCGTTCGTGGCAGCATCGCATACGTCCTAGAAACGTCACATTGCGCGTAAGCAGAAAGCACCGAGACAAGGACCCCGGAATTTGAACTCTGTCGTCGTTTTTCTAGCGCTCTAGCGGCTAAAAACAAAAGCAGGAAGTTCCAAAATCATTGAAATCACGCACACACGCACACAATATGGCATCACCAAACGCCAAGCCCATCCTGATTTCGGGTGCGGGCATCGCCTCGCTGCTTCTCGCCCAGAGCCTGCGTCGATACAACATCCCGTTCCGCATCTTTGAGCGCGACGCATCCTTTGTCTTCCGCGCCCAGGGATACCGACTACGTCTATCAGGCGAGGGCCTCGACGCCATCGAGTCGGTCCTGGACCCGACCACCTGGAGTAAATTCTGGGAGGCGTGCGGCAAGACGGCAGGCGTGGGCTTCGCGGCGTGGAACGCCGTGACGGGCGAGCAGACGGAGCACTTCGTGTCGGAGTCGCTCGGGTCGCGCGAGGGCAAGATTGTGGGCATCGCGCGAGGCGACATGCGTAGGATCTTCGCTTCGGGATGCGAGGACCACATCGAGTGGTCCAAGCAGGTCACTGGGTACGAGTTGTTGGACGACGGCGTGAGGGCCATCTTCGCCGACGGGTCCAAGTCGGTCGAGGGCGCCATGCTCGTCGGCGGCGAGGGCATCTACTCCCGCGTGGCCAGGCAGCTGTCGGACGGCAAGCTCAAGGTCTACGACACGGGGGCTCGGGGTATCCACGGGCAGGCGTCCACGACGGCGTTCAAGGGTCTGGGCGAGGGCGTGCACTCGCTGCGCGACGACTCGCGAGGCAGCGGCAACGCCATCTTTGCCATCACGAATGTTCGTCCGGGTGACATGGATGACCCCAGCGTCGTGTTTGGCTGGACCATGGGCGGACAACCCGGTGCCATCCGCGCGCCCAACGACGACTTCTCCCTCATCGGCGAACCGGCCACCAAGATCGCCAAGGACCTCACCAAGGACTGGGACCCGCGTTTCAAGTCGCTCTTTGACCAGATGATTGTCGACGACGCCGCCTTCTGGAAGATCACATGCTCTACGCCGAGCGGTGTTCCGGAGTGGACCAGCCAGCCGCGTGTGACCGTCATCGGTGATGCGGTGCACTCCATGACGCCGGCGGCTGGTATCGGTGCTAACACGGCGGTGCGAGACTCGGCCCTGCTGGGTGGATTACTGCGTGATGCGGGGGGCTACAAAGATGGTATCACGGCGCAGTATGAGAAGGGCATGAGGGTGTATGCCAACGAGGCTGTCAATATCAGCTATACTAATGCTGCTAAGCAGTGGAACATTGAGATTGATGAGGAAAAGACGCCCACGGTTTGATTTGATGCGTTTGATGCAGTCTTTTGCTGTTTGAGTAGTTACAGAGCCTGTTATTGATGTCATCGCTGAGAACCTTTGTCTATGTAGTTGTACGTAATTATGTGCCAAATGTTCAGCTTGTGTACATGTGTGCGAGATGATGATGGTGGAACTGCGTTAGGTGGAGGAGGTTCTGCTGAGATTGAGGCTGGTGTCAATGCCAGGTAAGGCAAAACGCCGCCTCCATTTTCAACAATCAAACAAGGCACGATGGCCGAGTGGTCTAAGGCGCTGTGTTCAGGTGAATACCAATCTTCTGAACGGTTAAACACTTTCGCAGTCTCGAAAGGGGCCTGGGTTCGAGTCCCAGTCGTGTCATTTCTTTTTTTCTTTTTGCTCATATTTAGCACCCCCAAGGGGATGCGTAGATTTTTGCAAATCATGAAGATTTTTTTTTTTGTCTGTGTTCCAAAAAAAGTTTTGTTATATCTTGGTAGGCTTGTTAAAACACTGGTTCATTCCATCATGCCCTGAACGAAACAACATGAGATATCATCATACATGTAATCTTCATCATCACTACCATCACATCTGTCTGCTCCACATATTTCCCCAATATACATGTACTTTTTCAAAGCTCCGTGTTTACTTCCAGGGCCTCTTTTTTCTTTTTCTTTTCTACTTGTACATATGGGAGTTTGGAGGTCCCATTAGTGGCGCATGCTAACATTTTACGCCGCATCAACGTCCCGTCTCACTACACGTACGGTCAGTGAGTCAACCCCGGGACCAGAACATGTGAGACGCCGAACCTTAACCCTTGCTATAGCATCAATCAGCTTCAGAATTCAAATAGACAATGGAAAGAACAATAGCTATAAATAAGAGACACAGTTGCTTACCATGGAAACAATTCAGTACACCATGTCGCCAGAGACGATTTGAAACAATCTGAAAGCACCCTCCCGGAAGATCACTAAGACGAAAAAAGAAATCAGCAGCACACTGATTGCCGACAACCTTCCCCATCGCAGAACTCTTACATCAGATAGTGAGCCCCGATCCCCAATGACCCCCATGGAAGCATCACCGCCAGACGAAATAGAGGCGAGGGACTACTACTTTGGGCTGGCCAGCAAGGCTCGTCTCGTGGCCCGCAGCAGCACCACGCCCTTCGTCCCACCCACGGGAGACAACCCGAATTTCAAGACCCTGTACCCCGCGGGGAGAAATCACCCACTCTCGGAGCTGTGGGACTCGAGCGGAGAATTGCAGCAGGAAATCATCCAGCACCTCGGCGAGCTGCCCTGGTGTGCCATCGACGTCATGCGCATTGGGTACGAGTGGGCAGAGGACGGGTCGACCGAGGGCCCACCCCGTGTGCCTACACTGCTCATCACGGTGCACCCCGGCACGACGACCTCGGCAGAGAGACATGCCGCCGTCATGGAGTGCAAGAGGTGTATTGAGAGACACGGGGTCTACGGCGTCGAGGTCGAGATGAAGGAGGGGCGGGTCGTTTTCTACTAGTAGGTCCCAACGTTTATCGTTGACGGCCGAGGGAACATGGTAAGATTTGCAAAAGGGTTCTTGACTTGATATGCTTCCACGTGGCGTTCGGGATAATGAATGGTTGATTTATTTAACTTGCTTATCTGGCGAGAGACTTTTATGTATTGTGCAATTGAGTCGCCCAAAAGTGCTTGTCGGAGATAAGGATTGATTGGATGGATCGAATTTGGGAAAAGGCCACTGGGCCGCTGCGCCAGGAAGCTCGGGGAATGAGCGTAGCAGAAATTGGCTTCTTTCCAGTCACTTTTACTTTTGAATATCCCCCTCTAAACGTGAAAAATATGTCAATTTGATCGAGGTTTCAATCGTGTACTTTTGAAAATCGACAGCATTGTATTTCCAATATCATCACATACGTCCAATTCCCATCCCATCCTCCGGTTCTCGGGCTGTCGGTAGCAGTGGGGCTTCGTCAATTCCCACATTAGGAAGGTGGATCAGCCGGGACCTTCGCCGGTGACTCCCCCCGTGCGTCCAGTACGCCGTATTAATACAACGGGGTGCAGCTTAATTCGACCTCAATGCTGAAAGTCTCATTTCCTCCTACTATCAATATATGTGGCTGACCGCCCCTCTCCTCCCTCAGAAAAGCACTCCCTCCTAACTAACCCAAACTATCGTCACGCTTGACCACCATGTCCCTCTTCAATCTCCCATACGAGATTCGCTGCCAGATCTGGGACATGGCAATAGAACCCCGGCGCCTGGCGACATTGCGCACAAAATGGCACATGGGGAAATTCACCGAGAAAGAGAAGCAGCAAGGCAAGAACATCATCTACGAGACCACGGCAACCCCACCCCCGGCACTCATGCACGTGTGCCACGAGTCTCGCCAGCGCGCTCCGTACAAGCGGGCCTTCACCGCCGGCACCGATCCCCGTTGGGCGTGGATCAACTTTGACATCGACGTCTTCTGCGTCTCAGGCCTCTGCCACATCCCAGGCATCCGTTCCCACCGATCTGAGGTCCAGCGGCTGCACGTCCGGACTGATGACGATTGGGACTGGTATGATACGGCTACCATATATGACGGGCTTGACTGTCTCGGCGAGCTCGTTAGCCTGAGGGAAATCCGGATCGTGATGCCGCCTGAGGACCTTATGTGGGCCGATGTGTATCATGACTGGGGCTTTGGGGGGTGTCCGAAGGAGATTATTTCGTTTCTCGACGAGCGTTCGGGGTTCGTGATGACTGTTGATCAGCTGAAGATGGTGGGCGACTGGCAGATGGTGTTTACGTTTGATAATGACGGGAATCCGCCAGATCCGGACAGACTTTCCGAAGAGATCGAGTTTGTCCTCGACGATTCATCACATATGACCTTGGCGCAGATACAGGAAGTTGATTGAGCATACATGTAGTTTTGTTTGAAGAGCGGTATATCGACGTGAAGGGGACTTGGGCGTCAACTGCCAGTGTAAATGCATACATGTTTGTATAGATTGCAGAAGGGAGCTCGGCTTGTTTGAGCAGAAATATGACTTTTCCACATAATCCTAAACAATCTTATCATCATCACAGCGGCTCAAAGCTTCCACCACTTGTTCTGCAGTAGTATAAACCCCATGCCAGCAATCTCGAATGACAGCGCCATAGGGCAGACTGTCAACTGAAGGAAACTCCAGGTTCACAAAGCGTTCCCCCACGTTCTCTTGATCCATCTCACTATAAGGCTCTCGGCCAGACATAATAAAGTATAACACAGAGCCGAGACTGAAACTATCGTCGGCCTGGGTAGGCACGTATTCCTGAGCCCACGGCTTCGATTGGTATCTCGGTCCCGGGGCAGTACCCAAAGTAGCACAATCGGGATAGGAGCATCCCGCGAAGTCGCAGACCCGAAGATTCAAATCGCCATCTAGGAGAATATTCCGAGGAGTGAAGTCCTGGTGGATAATGCCGATGCGATGGAGGCTTTCCAACACCTGGGCCGCCTGTAGAGCCCACTTTTGACGGGTGCGGTCGTCAACATCGGGATGGTTTTTAGTGTAGTGCTCCAGATCGCCCTGTTCAAGATTCTCGAGAACCAATGTCTTTTCATCATTGTCCCAGCTAATCAACTTTGGGATGAAGGCATTTTCTCCAATGTATAAGTACACATTATACTCATGCTCCATCTGCTCGCGGGAAGTCTCCTCCTCTGGAGGACCATAAGGGTTTATGGAGGGTGTTTTCACGACGTGGCCACTCGGAAGCCGTTCCACGATCGCGGTTGAGCCGCGACGAATACATTCTCCTTTTGTAATATAGTATATGTCCCCGTAGGGAATGGTCTCGGGGATCTTGAAGGCTGAATCTGGCCAGTGTGGGTGCAGTGCCCGTTGCCACTCGCCTTGGACAGGTATATATCTGAGTCTCGACGGGTATTCTCGAGAAGCCTTGGCCTCTGGAGTATTGGTATATGGAGGAGGCTCGTTGCGAGTGTCATATCGCAAGAGTCGTGAGAGCCATTGAAATGTGAAGACCTGGGATGGGAAACTTGGTGAGTTTTGGCAATGCCAGTCATCTTATGCATCTCCATACTAACCTGGGGAATCCAGGGTCGTCGTAAAATCGTGAATAGAGGTTCAAAGGTGCGCTGGATCACCATGCGTATATCCCATATTTTCCAAGTTTCGTAATTGGACATTCTCGGTGTGCAATCGAGCGGGGTTTCCCTCAGGTTCTTTGTTTCTTTGTTCAATCTTGACAGGCGGACATGCATAAGTTAACTGAGCGTTATGCTTCATCACAAAATCGTGCCTGAATCACTGGAGATGCGATTATTTACGATTTAACGTATCATGGCGTGGATGCCGACAAGTTGATGAGATTATGTTGAAGGCATATGAGAGAAATCGTGCAATGATGAAGCCATTGTCACCAGTAATGATTACCTGCCGGGTGGTTGGACCGAGCCGCGGGGAGTGGCTGGAGGTGAAACGGGATGGTGCATGTAGTATGGCGGCACATTGCATGCAAATAACCGTTGGACAAAGGCTGCAAGGCAGTTCGATCGAATTAGCTGTCGCCCGTATTGTTTCTTCTCAACAGTAAAGAGGGCTTTGCATGTTTTACTGTGTGTTCACGTGTTGCGGGCAGTTCTTTCAAGTTTTTGTGGCCTGATTGTTCGATCCTCATGTTTGTGAGCACTCCGCACTTACTAGCAGTACTTTTATTGGCTTCAAATTTGTACATTGGTTACCTGCACTTTCCTACCCAAATTGGTGTCATTGCGGTAGTTGTTACAGCGATCAATGCCTTTAGGCTCTAAAATAATTGAAGGGAATACCCGGTCGGAACTGTCTCAACCTCATTCGTTGACTTTTTCTTGTCTGGCAGCTTGTGCGATCTCGGGCAACCCTTGGTTCTCCGAGTATTCGGATTCGCTCGCACAGAACAATATCCCCAAAGTACAAAAACAAACGTGAACATGTGCCAGGCGCCGGCTAGGAGCGCCCGGCATGCGAGATGGCGCTGGAGCGAATCTCAACGTGACGATCTGAGACATTGGACTACTGGCAAGTGCATGCATGCACGTACACACCCTCCACGAACTTGGCAGGCAAACATGTAATTGTGCTCGCACGGGCCAGATATATGCGTGTGCAATATAATCATTTCGCATTCATAGCACAGAGTTCAGCTATTGTATACATGCAGTGACAAAGGACTGGAGGTCATTGGTAACCTGTACTTTCAAGCAATATCCAATTGTCCCACCAGAACCGGGCGCTACATCTTCAGGTCCGTATATGTACATGTAGTATCTATCAGAGAACAAATTGAAATCCAACTCTAGTCGCCAAGGACGCACGCCACTCAGTGACCGGCCGGCCAATTGCGGTTAAACGGAACAGCAGCGCCATTCATCGTCTTCGCAATCTCCCTGTCGGAGAGGAAGACGCAGAACCTCGCAACATCCTCCAATGGCACAGAGTCAACGCCGTACTTGAACCCACCCATGTGCCTATCTATAAGGCCGATGCCCCTCTCGTCGACGCCACCGGCCATCGAGTCCACGATATTGGTACGTTCCAGACCCCCCAGCTGCACCATGGTGCACGTGATGCCATCGTCGAGGTAGTACGCTGCCGTCTGGCGAGTCAGACCGAGCACACCGTGCTTGGAGACGGTGTATGCCAGACCACCGTCTGTGCCACATATCGAAGCGTTGGACCCGAGGTTGATGATTGAACCGCCCTTGGGCGACTGCTTGAGCATCTGGTTGATGGCCACCTTGCTGCAGATGAATGGGCCCGTGATGTTGACGCTCAGGATGCGGTTCCACATCTCCATCGAGCAGGTTCCCGCTGCCTCGAACTTGTCCAGGATGGCGGCGTTGTTGATCAGGATGTCCAGGCGGCCGAATTTGTCGACGATGGCCTGGATGTAGGCCTCTACCTGTTCCAGGGAGGACACGTCGGTCAGTCGCCCCATGAAGCTGGTGGGGTACTCTTTTGTCCACGCATCTGATGTCTCGCTCAGTCGGGCCTCGTTGACATCGCAGATGGCGACGTTGGCGCCGGTCCGGAGAAATGCCCCGGCGATGACTTTGCCTAGGCCACCGCCGGCGCCGGTTACCAGGACGGTCAAGGGTTTGGAGGAATCGGACATGTTTGATTGGTGATGTTTTTTTATTTTATTTTTTTTTCAACAAGGAGATGAGGGAAATGAACGAGGAGCGGACACCCGTCAACTCAAGATGGGATCGCTGTCTTTATATACTGCGATCAGGGCAAGGCCGTCGTCACCCTGAGCTTGAACGCTAATGCATGTCTCGTTTACCGTAACTTCAATCAATTCTACACCACCCCACGTCCCCGCTTTATCTACGAGCACAACGGAGCGGGGTGTGGTCGCATCTGGAGGTTTCCCCCGGGACCGCATGCCTTTTGGCCTAACCGTTTGCACGGGTATATGTAGGTAGCACAGAGTTAGGGGGCTGAAATCAATATTGCACGTCATGGATACGGGTAGGGGGACTCTTCAGGCCCCAACGTAAAGTACATGTATTCAGCCTCCTTAACCCTCCTTCCGTGAGTGTGGGCTACAACAGGTTACATGTACCTTATACAGATGTTTGTGGGGGTAATGGAATATGTCGATGAATCACAGGTCCTGGATTTGGATACTTAGAGAATATTGAACAGAAAGGAACCAAATCCTGCAGGGGCCTAGTTCCCGAGGCCGGTTATGCAGGTACATATTGTGCACATGCGGCTCAAAGTGACCAGCCGTTTTTTGCCCGTCTTACCATGTCGCGGGGCCGAATTGGTTATTCTAAACGGGATTAATGCCAAGACTAACAATTGCTTGACAATGGAAATGGGATATGTTTTCAAATACAAAGGAAAACCTTTCACGTTTGATACAGGGTTTAAGAAAAATGAATATAAAATAGCATTGGGTTCAGTAGAAAGTAAAAAAGGGGATATTATCTATATGAGTATTTTGAAAATCTGACCAAAACTTCAAGAGCCGAAAGTGCCATTCCACGGACATGTGCGTGTAATAAGCGCACTTCGCATCCCAGTCGAGACGAGGTAGGCATGGTGAAGACCAGACCTTACAGCTTAGGAGGGCCGGGGATCTGGTTGCACTCTCCAGTGGCCGCGAGAACACCGACAGTCTTGCCCTCGGCGTCGACGGCACTCACGGTGCCACCGCATGCACCTCCAGTGAGGCCGAGCTTTCCAAGAACGGCGGGGAGACCATCGTACCAGGTGTTCATGCACTGGTCAACGTTGAGGGGCCTGCTCTGGTTGCAGTCGTCATCGTCGGAGTCGGCGAAACCGGATGAGCCGAGGCCGGCCTCGCTGACGACGAAAGCCTTCTGAGTGCAGCTATCGAACAAGTCAGTATGTATAATGCCGCAAGATTAATCTCCCGTGGTTATAAGCCATTTGGGATGGTAGGCGAGGTGGTGGTTGTACTTACCCATCGTCCATGAGGGCCTCACAAGCAGAACGGAAAGCCTCTCGGTCCTTGAAAATGGGCGTGGCGCAGTTACCACTTGGAAAGGTCAGTGACATCTATACATGGGGGAAATAACTCGATGTGCTGGAAGGAAGGGACTTTGAGAGAACATACCCGCACTGAGAGCTGATGACAAAGGAGTTGGGGTCGACACCCTCCCAGGCGGCGAGGGCAGGCGAGGCAGCCAAGAAGGCAGAAAAGATGTAGGCGGCGTGCATGATGGCGGTTATGAGGTTGATGGGTAGTGTAGATCGAGTGCTGTCGAGTGAAGCTTGATGAGTTGATGATGCAGACTGATTTTTATTGAGGTGCCGATGTGGTACCCTTTATATAGATGTTTCTCTCATCCTCGATGACCTCGGGACTTGATGGCCTGAGGGCTTGATATCATGCCAGGGGCGAATTCAACACTGAACTCCTGCCTAACATCTCCTGACTATGTGATTATTTGTTTCCACCCATCTTTCCTAGAGTAGCAGTCCATGACTTCCATCAAGATTTGGAATGCCCCGCGTAAGAAAATAGCACTATGTTCTACGGAGCACTATCCCTGCCATGGCGGGACGAGCTAGGATGGTGATCCTTTGGGCAGGGACTTCGGAGCACACCGCAGCCCTACAGCGTACATAGAGTGGAGCAGAAGCACGGCGGGGGGCGACTGTAGTCAGTACATATTACTGTCACTTACATGTGCTCGTACTCGTACTCCGTACAGAAGGCAGGTTTGAAGTGTTAACGGTGCTCGTACTCGTAAGGGTTTGGCTGAACATACATGTATTTAGCCATTTACTACGTCATTGTCAGCTGCTGTGTTTCTTGTTCAGTGGCTGTAAAACTTTCATTGGCGGTAGGATCCGCGGATGTTCCTTCGTGGGAAACGCGTCGGAGCATTCAATCCTAGCCAGAAGCTGGTGGCGCTTCTCAACATCATTATAGTAAAACATCTTACTTTCCCGTCAAAAGGACTGACCACCGCCGTTCTACGGGCATAGTCCGGAGGGGTGTCCGTCAGATGCCAGTCCTGTGGGTTGACATTGACACCGCCAGCCCCGGCGTGTCTTTGACGTGTATTTCCCGACTCCCGAGTGAAATATGGAGTAATTAGAGAAACTACTGACCACCCATACATTATCCGTATTACACAGTCAGCGTGGGATTCACCTGTATAGGTCAAGGTTCACCCTCAATGAAGGAAAGTACATCTGACACTGTACTCAAGCATCAACAGTTGCTCCAAGAAACTATATCTTGTCCAACTGATGCGCGTAATAGACAATGTACCTTCATTTGAAGCAGCTCCGGCATTTGTTTTTTGTTACCTGACGCAATTCTGAAGCTCACAAGCATAGTACCATAACATCCTCTTCCAAACAGCAAAGCCCCCTGGAGATACCAATCCTCTGTCTTGCTCTAGGGTGAGATTGATTAGTACTCTCTTTCGAGTCTTGCCTAGCAAAGTGTGGAGACTTTCCGCCCCTTAAATCGATCGACATCAAATCTCGGTATTTCTCCTAGCCCCTGTGGAATCATTCGTGCCAGTACCTTGGGCCTTGAATTGGGCCTGCAGGCAAAGCTTGCCTTCTTTCCAAATTGAACCGCATGAAGCGGCCGACCTCCTATAGGAGTAACTACAACATGGGAGGTGAAACCTGCCCGCGTCCCTGCACTATGATTCCTGATCGATAATATTGATACTAGCCATGACACTCTCACGTACTCGTACTCGTTCTCATCCTAATAGCTACAATAGTGCTGCATATACTACCGCCATGCTCCTTTACGAGTATAGCCTAAAAAACTTGATTGCAATCCTGGTGGGCGGCTAACGTAATATTCACTGAATCTAGAGTGCCTCTTCATACCACGATGACGTACATGATGGTATGTGTATGCAATTGCGAGTGCGAAAAGCGCAACAGGAAGGGAACGTGGAATTTGGGGTTGCATTGTAGGGCCCGTGGGGTATCCCGGGCTGGCGCTCCGGGTCCGACGGCCGAATCCTTGGCAACCGGAATCGGCACAGTTGCGGTAAGAGCAGCACTCGTACATATGAAATAGACATTGAATCAGGGCGACACTGATCCCCCTCAAACCACACTCATTCCCGAGCATAGTCGCCTTCAGCATAAGCCCCTTTAGTTTATGGAGACTCATGTACTCCGTCCACGTACTCACGCATTGATATTAACCTTAACGGTGAGAGAAACAAAAGGGGCCGCGACCCAGAATTAATCCACAACCGATTCCCGGGATCTCGGCCGAAACTGTTTTAGATGCTCCGGTCCTAGATGCCAGTAGGCCCTGTCCTGCCTGCTTCCGGGTTTCCCTTATTACTCCTGTCCCTAAAGACATTCGAGGCTGTGTCGCCATGGCCCGATTCTCGCACCCGAGGATATTTACCGGTGAGCCCAGTTGCGTCGATCCCACGATATGAAGAGCCACAGCCCCATACGGCTTACACCGTATTATTCACGCCGTTGTTTGGCCATTTTTGATGTTGTCGTGTTTCATTCTCTTCTGTTAGCGACAATTCTACAGAATCAGGCTTTCATGCCATATACAGCTAGCAAGCGGTAGAGAACCCATACTGTTTGCATCGCCATCGTCAAGCCCGAGGACATGCATGAACACAGTTGTCGCCGAATGAAGCCACTCTCAACCAGGTTAAGCAGTACAATCAGTGGTACGAATTTGTTACATTGCAATGATGGACCATCCTTCAATCTTACATTAACGCACTCGCTTTACGGAGACAATGACCAGCCGAACGAACATATCACAGTGTTTATTTATATACAAGTATTAACTGTTAACAAGCGTTTCTTCATGCACCACAAAAGATTATCCGATGCTATATGCAATAACCAGACAACTCAAGCCCACATCGAAACGAACACCCCATCTATGCCTTGCGATCAGGGTAAGCCTCATACAGACCCTCGTAGACCTCGACATCGCTGTAGGTCACCGAGCCGGATCCCTCCTGGAAGAAGCGGATGTTGGTCGAGTCGGCGTACCACGAACGAGCCCAGGTGCTCAGGCCAAAGCGCTCGTTGGCGTGCACCTCGAGCACTCCGTTGTCCACGACAACAGTGAGCCTCAGCGTCTCGACCTGCTGCTTCTTAGTGTCCTCGGGGATGACATCAAAGAGACGAAGGTGGCCAGACTCGGTGGTGGTGGAAATTCCGCCGGTAGGAAGGGCCGCAGCGCTGGTGTTGCTGCGGTCGATGCTGAGGGACTCGTTGCGGAAGGTGTAGTAGATGGTGGTGGACTCCTTGTCTGAGGCGAGGACCTGGAAACCGGCCTTGAGGTCGGTGTCGCGTGCAGACGAGGGGAAGGTGACGTTGGCGTCGAAGGC
This sequence comes from Geosmithia flava, assembly GCA_900188565.1. Taxonomy (NCBI): domain Eukaryota; kingdom Fungi; phylum Ascomycota; class Sordariomycetes; order Hypocreales; family Bionectriaceae; genus Geosmithia; species Geosmithia flava. The sequence goes on from FYEV01001810.1 coordinate 892,446, forward strand.
GTAGAACTTGGAGGAGGGGGACTTGGCGAAGGGGACAACGTCCGAGGACTTGATGGTACGACCAGACTCGGTCGTGTGCTTGGTGGTCTCGGGGGACGTGATTGCGGCCAGCGGCTCGCGGGCAATCTGCTGGCCCATGGTGGAAAGCTCAAGCAGACCGTTCTTCTCCGAGGCGACGGTCCACGAGGTGTTCTTGGCACGGGACAGCTCGTTGTCGACGACGTTGGGGATGCGGCCGACGCTCAGCTCACGCGGCAGAAGAAGCACGCCCGTCCAGTTCTGTTGCGCGGTGGGGAAGTCGACGGCGTTCTCGAACTCGTCGCCCGTCAGCCAGACGTACGAGAGGAAGCGGTCGTGGGTCGTGCCGCTCTTCTTGGACACGGCCGATGAGGCAGGCAGGTCCTTTCCGGCAGCGGCGTACGACGACAGACCAGCATCAAGGTATCCAGCAGCAGTGGGCTTGAAGACGGGCTTGCCGGTGCTGTCTAGCGACATGTCACCAGTCGCCCACAGCTGGGCGTGCGTCTGGGACACCTTCTCTACGATGGGAGCTTCGGATCCCTCGACACCGAGAGTGACGAAGAGATCTCCCTCCTTGGAGTTGAAGCCCTTGGTGTCCAGGCCGAAGACGTTGGCCACCTCGAAGTTGTAGCCCCAGCGACCGGCCCAGGAAACCTCCTCGTTCCACGTGGAGTTGACGGGCTCGCTCCACCACTCACCGAGGTACTCCCAGTACTGGAACTCCGGGTCGGTCTGCTGGTACAGGAACATGGTCGATCGCTCGCCGTGCACGCCACCGGAGATGACGTTGTACCACGAGTCGGGCCTGGTCGTGTTGAGGACATCGTCCAGCTTGCCGCTCTTGAAGACGAAGGGGTCGCGGAAGGCCGTGATGTTGAGGCCGAAGGGGGGGTCAGGGATGACGGGTCCCGAGTTGACGCGGGAGAAGTTGCCGCCTCCGTTGGACGACACGGCCAGGGACTGCGTCTCGCTGCCGCGCGTGTAGTTGATGGTCCAGTGGATGGGCAGGAACTTGACCGACGTGTACAGCAGGGTGGGCAGGCCGCCCAGACCCTCGGGGATGACGCTACCGTCGAACACGGCCAGAGGGTCATTGAGGCCGCCGCCGGCGGTGATGAAGGGCTCCCCGTTCGGGTTCAGGTCCTTGTACGTCGCCAGGTCGTCCGTCGTCGCGCCCGACGTACCGTTGCTGTGCAGGTACCCTACGTGGAAGAGCCCCGTTGCCGGGTCCGTGTAGTGGGCGCAGGGGTCGCCAATCTTGCCACTGGGAGGAAGGACATGGGCACGAGGCCTCCAGGTGTCGAACAGGCTGCCATTGGACAGAGACGACAGGTTGGGCGGTGCGGAGTTGTAGTCAACGACGCCCCTGGCGATCAATGGGCTGGCCGCCGCGGCAACTGATGAGAGCTTCATGATGAATTGGCCCGCGGGAAGATGTAGGGGAGAACGGTGTGGGATAGGAAAGGGCGGAGGGGGACAATTGCGAAATTATGTGGCCATTGCAGATGGGTTTTATACATTTGCTTCTATTACTATGGCAAGGTACTATTGCACCTTACGAGTAATACTGCTCCTACTACTAGGGTCCCGTAGGTCAAATGACATAGATGAATGTAGTATGCATTCAACTTAAAATCCCGCTTCTCCAGTCCTAGTATTGAAGACCCTCCACATCATGCGATTTAATCCACTCTACCCCATCCTCCAGGTCCACTAGGTAAAATTGGATGGGGATATTACGAGTCCTGCTACGTAAAATAAACAAGTTTCCCTCCCGCAATGCTCCGGTAAACGGAATACGAGGGATATTGTCTCGTACAGAAGGCGAGATGGAACGAGATAAAAACATGAATCGTACTTGAGTGCTGATTCCTACTCCATAGGGCTACACCCGTCGCTGATGTCAATTGCAACCACATGTAAATTGGAGATCCCGAAATCCGGGGTTACCGGTCAGACATGCATTGAACGATTGACATTGTTTCATTGAAGAGAAAGGAAAAAACACCACCCTCACCCGGCAAATGGTACTCGTAAAGGCAGAACAGACTTGACAACGCGGAGAAGTAATACCGGTATGTTCTCGGCAGACCGACGCCGGGCGGCAGTTGAGAAAACACTCAGCGGGTTCCCAATTGAATTCAGACTAGCTCGAGCCACTGTTTGCAGAGCTCAAGCCTCAACTTGCTCCCCATCTCTTGGCGGGAGGCCCGAGCTGTCTATTGGGTCCGAGATGCCGCCGAAGTCAATATAGTCGACTGCACACTCGGTGCATACCACGTTCAATATTTGACATGTAGTATGATGATTTATTCCTCGTGCTAATATAAGCAATTCGTAAACGGCCGGGGACGGGGTAACTTAAAATGTCGTGATTTCGATTGCCCCGGTTGTCCCGCCTGGGGTTATGTAGATACAGAGAAAAGGGTGAGGGGGGAGGTTGAGGAATCATATTCAGTTGCAGTGCTCAATACTCAATACTACTAGTAGGATAGAATCATGACCTATGCACCCACAAGACCACTGACTAGCACGTGGATTGATGAAGAATAGTATGCACGAGTAAGTAAAATAAACATGGCCGTGCCACGGTCGGATTACGGGGTTGACTAAAGCCAAGTCGAGGTCCACCTTATTGACGGTTCCTTGTACTCGGACGGCCTCCATGCATGGGTGTAGTTGAACCATTGCGTCAGGGAAACGGAAAGGACGGATAGATGGAACATTCGATTTACAGGTAGAGCGATGCAAACATGGTTTGACAATTGCACTTGAATGTGTTTTGATTGATAGTGGTAGTAGGAATGGCATTCTTTTATTATTGCCATCGATCAGGGTAATCTATTCATTTTCCCAATTATGTTTTCTTTCTCTCTAGATTGTATTAATTAAGTGTCAAACTCTACCTATAGTCCTTGACTTCTTGACCATGTCTAACCACAACCGTTTTGTGGCTTTTGTTTTTGTGTGTTTCTACTCCGTAATGTTTTTTTTGTTGTTGTTGTTTTTTACTTGCGCTGAAAAGGCCTCTTCATAAGACCCACCAGCTTTCCCAATCCATTAAACACCGTGCCGAATCCAAACGACCATCCGCGAACGCGAACAGTGTAGATGAAGAAATACACCAGCATCCAGTTCGAGACGCAGAATGCAAAGAAGATGCCAAAGTCTGTTGCATATACTTGTTAGCTATTTGCTCGTCTCTGCACGTCGCACCAGATCACCTCACCCAATATCGGGTGATGCGATTGAGTACATGTACATTGTATGTGGGGAGGGGGAGGGAGGGACAAGAGGGGGAACATACTTCGCCACTTCTCATCAGCGTGGATGTTGAGCGTCTCGAGAAACTGGTTCCCTGACGACATCGGACAGTATTGGCAGCCACTGGTGGCCTGCGGGTTGAGGAGGTATCCGCCGGCACTCTTGGCGAACGCGCCAGCATACTCTTGGCAGGTCTGGTTGGGCGGGGTGTCGAACATGGCCGTCTCGTTGGGAGCGCACTCAATCTCGGCGCCATCGAGCGTGGCCGCGAGGAGGCCGCCGATCCAGTACGTCGACGGGTTGACGTAGTACATCCAGTACTTCCAGAAGACGGTGAGATCAGAGTACGGACGGACAACACCGTTGAAGAGACCGAACATGACGAAGAAGAAGGGAAGTGTCTGGACATTGACATTTTGTTAGCAGGGGAAGCTCCGGGGCAAGGCACATGTAACTTGGGAGTACCATGTAGACACAAAAAGACTTACGTTGGCAATGACAGTGAAGCTCGGCGCAAATGCACAAATCCACTGTCCCCAGCTGCTCATGAAAATAAACATGAGCATGGACATGAGGTAGGCGTATCCGGAGACGGAGCTCTCGGTCGGCAGACCGGTGGCCCAGTACCACAGGACGAAGTACAGTGTGCTGGCGACGATGGCGGCGGGGATCTCGGCGACGACGTTGGCCGTGCTGAAGGCGAACCAGCCGTAGATCCTGGAGGGGAACTCCCTGGCCTGCCAGAGCGCCAGGTTGGAGTAGAACTTGGGGACGACGGCGTTGACAATGGCAGGGGGGATGGTGATTATGACGAAGCACGTGAACATGCGGTTCTGCATATCGAGGATGCTGTACCCCAGCTTCCAGAAGGTGAAACCGTTGAAGATGCCCATGATGACGGCGATGAACAGCTTGCCGTAGATGTACGACGGGTCACGCCAGTGCTGGCGGAACATGCGCTTGGTCAGCTCCAGAGACTGCAGCCACACGGGGGCGGCAAATTCGGTCGCGCCGCCCTTGCCGTCCGTCGCGCTGGTATCCTGGACACCGCGGCTCTGCGTCCGAATGAGCGAGTCGATCTCCTCGTTGACGAGACGCGCCTGCTCGCTCTGCAGCCACTCCTGGTTCCAGTCGACCTTGGTGCCGTCTGGCCTCCTGTGCGGCCGCGCGGCAGTCTCGAGGACGAACTCGGCAATGTTCTTGTTGGGGGGGCACTGGGCGCCGCGTTCGGCAAAGTAGTCGACCACGTCCTTGCCGCCCTCGCCCATGGAGCCAAAGTAGAATGTGTTGCCGCCGGGGTTCAGGGCGAGAACCATGTCGAACTGCTCGATCAGGACGGAGCTGGGCTGGTGGATGGTGCAGATGATGGCCTGGCCGGCGCGGCTGAGCTTCTTCAGGAAGCGGACGATGGAGTACGCCGACTGCGAGTCCAGACCAGAGGTGGGCTCGTCGAGGAAGAGAAGGAGGGAGGGCTTCGCAGCAAGCTCAACGCCGATGGTGAGTCGCTTGCGCTGCTCCACGCCGAGGGACATGATGATGGCGTCCTCGAGCTCCTCCAACTCAAGAAGGTTGATGATCTTGTCGACGTAGGCAATCTTCTCGGCCCGGGGCACAGATGCTTCCTGGCGTAGAATGGCAGAGAACTCAATCGCCTCACGGACGGTCTGGGTCCTGTCGTGGATGTCACCCTGGAGGCAGAAGCCCGTGTTGCGCTGGAAGTCGGCACTGAGCTGACGACCGTCGACGAGCATGTCGCCCGTGACGACGCCCACCGTCTGCCGCTGGGACAGGGTGTTAAGGAGCGTCGTCTTTCCGGCACCCGACGCGCCCATAAGGGCCACCATGACGCCCGGCTTGGCGTACCCGCTGACATTGTTCAGCAGCTTCTTCTCCCCGCCGAGGTAGGGCACCGTGTATTCAATGTTCTTCCAGGTGAAGATGGACTTGCTCTCAGACAGCTGTTCAATGTCCTCGTCCGACTCGCCTCCGCGACCACTAGAGTTGTCGGCGATGACGGTGGAGGATGAGCCAGTTGCCACACCCGGTGTCGACTCCTCGTCCTGGGTCTTGTTCGTCTTGCTGGCGGCCTTCTTAGTCTTGGGAGACTTCTTGAACAGCAGGGCGCCGCCCTCACCCTGGGTGAACTTGACCACCTCGGTCGCCAGAATGGTGACGAGGAGATACAGCACGGTGAAGGCGATGAGCACAGCCCAGTCCCTCCAGAGGTTGGAGCGTCTGTAACCATATGAGCTGGCCAGGTACGCGTCTCCCGTGACCTGCTTGCCATTGACAGCGGCACCGCTGACGGCGCATCCCTGGAACTCCGGGAGGATTCCGGGACCCTGGGGAACCAGTTGGCTGGGCGCACAGTCTATCTTCTTGGCGGCAAACTCGTTGGTCAAGGCAGCCTCGAAACTGTAACTTCCCGGCGTGACCCAGTACAGCCAGCCGAACCAGATGTAGTCGCTCAGAAGCTGCGTCTTAGGGATGATGTAACCGGTGTAGATGATGAAGAAGTTGAGGGCGAGAGACGAGAAGCGCACCGCGGTGTCAATCTCGGGCGACAGGCTCGCAAACATGCGGTACAGCGCCGTGACCGTGATGGTGGTGGTGTACACGATGAGCATGTACGTCCAGAACTTGCCGGCGTCAACTGCCAGTCCAGTCATCCAGTAGATCAGGATACCAAAGATGAGGACCTGGATGGCGACGACGGGTAGGTCGAGGAGGACACGGGCGAGAGACACAGCAGAGGGGCGGTAGAAGGCATACTCCTTGTGGCGGTTGACGATGACACGGCCGGATACGGCCTTCATGAGCTCCGACATCTGCAGCCAGCCAAGGAAGAGGATACCAAAGAAGACAGTACCGCCACGGGAGAAGTTGCCCGAGGTGTCATCGGACTGGCCGTAGAAGAGGGAGCCAACGATGAGACCGTTGGAGACGATGATGAAGAGCTTGGTCCACAGACTGGCGGTGTCGGCGAAGAGCAGCCAGGCCTCACGCTTGGTGCACGCGAGGACCTGCTTGTAGAAGGGGATGGTGTAGGACGAGTTCTTGGAGGCGTAGCGCGACTTGGACTCCTGGACGGCGCCCTCGAAGCGCTTGGCGTCCTGGTAGCCCGACTCGTGGAGGCTGGCCTTGTACGAGGCGATGTCGTCGAGCAGCTCGCGGTAGTTGGCCGAGCCGCGGAAGGCCTTCTCGAGGTCCTCGGGCGTGCGGGGGGTGGTGTTCTCGAAGCCCTTGCGGAAGCGCCTCTCGGCCGGGTCGGTGATGGCGGTGAGGAAGTCGGCCGTGGTCTGGCGGTCGGGGCACTCGAAGCCGAGGTCGATGAAGTACTGCTTCGCCTTGCGGGCGGGGCCGCAGAAGATCTGGCGCCCCTGGTCGATGACCATGACCTTGTCCATGGTCTCGTAGATGCCCTCTCCGGCCTGGTAGAGGGTGACGAGGGTGGTGCGGTTGCTCACGTCGGTCATGATGCGCAGGGACCGGGCGTAGTCGAGGGCCGTCGAGGCGTCGAGGCCGCGCGTCGAGTTGTCCCAGCAGATGACGGCGGCGCGCGAGGCCAGCGTCTCGGCGATGGACACGCGCTTGCGCTCTCCGCCCGACACGCCGCGGGTGTACTCGTCGCCGACCTGGGTGTGACGGGTGTGGCTGATGCCGAACATGCGCATCAGCGCGTCGGAAATCACGGGGATGTCACCCTTGACGGCCTTCTTGCTCTTGTTGGTCAGGGCGAAGATGAGCGTCTTCAGAACGCTCAGGCTCGCGAAGTGGATGTCGTCCTCGCCGTTGTACACCACCTCGCCGCGGTAGAGGCGCTTCTGCTGGTCCGAGGGGATGCCGCCGTACGAGATTTCTCCGTCTACGGAGACGTACGACTCGTGGTTGTTGCTGACGCTCTTGAGGAAGGTGCTGCAGCCGGATCCGGGACGGCCAAGCACGAGCATCATCTCGCCGTCGCGCACGCAGCCGGTGAAATCGTGCAGGAGTGTACGCGTGGGGGCGGATCCAGTGCGTAGGATGGGGAAGAATCGGCACAGGATGTTGTAGAGGTCCGGGCCGAAAGTGCCAATGACGGCATCGGGGACGGTGCGGACGAAGGACGATGTGACACCCGCGCCCTTGACGGTGAGGTTCTCAAAGAGCACGCCTACCCTCTTCAGGGAGCCGTCCTCGTCGGAGCGCTTCTCGAAGTGGCCCTCGCGCATGAACTCGCCCAGCTCAAACTCCTCCTCCTCATCCTCGGGGGCATCGTCGCCGGCCTCGATATCAGTGGTGTTTGACTTCCGCCTCTCCGTGGTTGACTTTGTGCGTTCAATGGCACCGCTTCGCCTGCTCCTTGTGCGGGCTACCGAGACGGCACCCTGGGATTCTGTCTTGTGAAGGTGGGAGAGGGTCTGGCGCAGAGTCTCGTACTCGTTCCTGGCGCCTTGCTCTGAGACGTCCTCGACGCGGCGTTCACCCCAGGTGCCCTCTGCTCCGAGGGGGGCGCCAACCTGGTCGCCATCTTCGGATTGGGGGTTGTTGGTCTCTGGGGAGGCATTGTGGTCGTGCTGGGTGCCGGGCATGGTAGACTCGACGCGCCGCATGGCGTCGGCGTCTAGGCTGTTCCCCCACATGCCTGGTGGTTTCGGTGTAGGCTGTATTGTATACAATTGGAGCTTGGTCTCAGGGTTAAGGAGAGTAGGGATGATGAAGAGACGCAAGCAGGTAGGTGGGTGTATGTACCCCTAGCACTGACTGGATATCTCAGAGAGAGAAGGTTGAGATTCCGTTTGAAAGGTATACAAGTATAGACAAGATGGGGGGGTCGTTACAGCAGCTACTATATATATAAATATTTACGCTTTATCAAGGTCTCAAGAGCACATCAGTGGAGAAAGCAGACCAAACCACCAGAGTCGACGGGTTTATAAGCACGGCCCTACTGTTACCCTCGTTACCCACACACATGCTGCTACTCGTACTTGTGTGTGTGTGTGCAAGGGCAGATGTACGGAGAATGTACATGTAGGTGGGGCGGTAGATGGACAATTACCAAGCAAGGGGGTGCGTGCATGCGCTGGTTGTGTGTTGCTCTAGAAAACGTGCACTGTGACTTCATAGACAGACAGAGGGAGAGAGAGAGAGGAACAATTATTAGGATTTGATATTGTAGTCATGGATGGCACACCAACGCGGCAACGCCTACATGTGCACGCACCCACTCCATTGGGATGTAAGTTGGGACCGGCCCCACGGGAAAATTCGACCATGGTGGGGATTCACTCCTAGGAGCGCGTACTACTCGTACGGAGTACAGTCCAATGCCAAGTACTCCGTACCCGTACTACATAGTATGATACATGATGAGCCATCAACAAGATTCGAAAGCAACAAGGTAAAAAATGGATTCCCATGTTTGCCACGGCCCACTGGCGGTAGTGAAACCAGGGTTCCGACATGGAACCAGTATAGGATCAGCTCTATCACTTCCTCCCCCCGGAGTTAAAAGTCCAGCTTATTTTATCACCGTTTAGTATTGTTCGACAACCATCATTACCACCATACATACTCCGTACATGTAGTACTACTACTCATACAGTGAATAGTGCATATTAAGCATAAGAAGCCTTTTTCGGCTCTCGCCATTTCATTCACGGCTCTACCATTTCTGGTACCTCCGGCGGAGGCCCGGAGCGCCGGAGTTTGGAGACGGACAAGAGAGGTTTCGGTACTCGTTCATCATCTGCCTTCTTATTCGTCTCTTTCTTTTTTTATTATCTCTCTCTTGTTGTTATGAGTACAGTTTCACGTGTAATCATCTCGTGTAAGGGAAAGCAGATAACATTCGAGAGTTACAATGATGACTTGCATCCGAAAGGGGTGGGCTAGATTCATCCATGGAAGATCTTAGTACACAAAGATTAATTGGCAACATGAAAAAAAGGTACATGATCCTGAACAACGGAGTCACATTCCACCGAAACTGTCGGCGGGTTTGTCAGCTCACGATGCCCGGCGCCCGTTCTAGACATCAGCCGGATTACATGTACGGAGTACGGAGTATATACATTCAACCATGTATTACATGTGTATTTCAACTCCTTCATACTGTAGTAGTAGAGTACGAGTAGTCCACCCCCCTCCTCCACGATCTACTATTCGTATAAGAATTTGATGAGGCCCCATACTCGTTGGTGAATTATTAATCTCTCCGTCTTCAATCTTTGTTCTTAATTTTCATTACGAGTAGAATATGCGAGAGATTGAACCGTGCATATTCACTCCAAACTTGAAGTATTGTTCTCACGCAAGCTTGCCCAGACATCATTCATCAAATATGGCGTACCATGCCGTGTTTCACTCATGACCAAGCACGGACGAAATATCTCGCCTGTCCTCGGTGAAGCATTAATGTCTACAGGGCGTATTACAATATGAACACACACACACACACACAGACAGACAATCTTACCCGGGCGCACGTACAGGTAGAGAGACAAAGAGGCACCGAACCAACTGTGTAACCACCCTCAATTGATCAGCGTCGGGCTGGAGCAAACAGGACTACCCTTTTGGGTTACGGAGTTACTGGACTACTAGTTGGGTATAGTAGCTGCAACCTGATTACATGTACATACATTTTGTCCACGGAGTACGGAGTACGGAGTACCTAGGAGTATTAATATCAGGGGTGACTCTTTCGGTCTGACAGTTATAAGCATCAAATTGCACAACGTGACAATCAGCATCATTCTGTATCCAGGCCGAAGGTTCCTCCCGTTGCACGAGTTGTCGTATTCCCGATAGTCTGCATCTAAGCTGAAGATTCCCGGGTTGTACGAGTTAACCCTTTTGGCTACACCGGACACCGCACGTACATGCAACATTTTCGTCAACAGCCGGGACTCGTCGTACATTGTGAAGCCACAATACAGTTGCATCCAATTAAACTCCCAACGTGCCCTTGTCTATCTATCTGCATTCTGCATCCTGCATCCTAGCCTATTAGGTACTACTACTACTCTACCTATACATGTAGGCGCCTGCATGAGTAGTACCAAGATAAGCGGGCATCGGTTCTTTCTAACTTCCATGCTGCTAACAAACACAACCCTTGAAAAAAAGAAGAAGAAAAACTCCCCAATATAAACTAACTCCCCATAATATTACGCATTAGGCGCCCCAACCATACTGCCATAACGCAGGGAATCCAGCGTAGCCCCATACCGCTCCTTGGCAGGAGACAGCGTAACGACGACAGCCGAGATACCCTTCTTAGGACCGGCGAAGTACTCCCTGAGGACCATGGTGAGCGGCGACGACCGGAACGGTATCCGCGGCAGACCCTGCGACCAAGCCCGCATGACCTCCTTCAGCGCCATGATATCCGAGTTGATCTGGAACCCCTCCAGACGCTCATGGACAGAGGTGTCGGTGTTGTCGGCCTTGAAGTTGTGATACTCTGCGCCGGCAAGATCCACAAACACCAGCTTTGTGCCCAGACACGAGACCGAGGCGCCCCTGAGCAGAGATGCGGCAGCCTTCTCGGCGGCGGAGACGTTCGCTTCGAGCTTGGCAATCGTCTTGCGGGCGTTGGCCACCTCGCTCTCCACGACCTCCTTCTTCAGACCGATGGCCCTCTGGTCGACCTGGTTGGTCTCGATGTCCTCGCCCCTGTCCCTCCTCCTGATCTCGCTGAGGAGATAGATGAGGTCATCGACCTTCTTCCCGACGGGGACGGCCTTGGCCTTCTCGGTGAGGACGGTATCCCGCGCGTCGATGAGCGGTTGGTTGATGATCTCGAACTCCAGGATGGCGTGGGATCGCGAGCTCTCGTCGTGGACGGCCGATGAGCCCACGGACCGCAGAGCCATGGCCTTGTGTAGGTTCTTCTGGAGATGGTCAAATGTCCAGCAGGCCTCCTTGACGATGAAGTTGACGCGCACCTCGCCGCCCTCGAGCATCTCGGGCTTGCCGCGGATGTGCACCTTGCCATCAGCGCCCTCGCGGATGTCGCATTTCGTGCCATTGTTGAGCAGGTCGATGGCGTGCTTGCTGCGCAGCTCGAAGACGCTCAGACCTATGCCGAGCGGCTGGGATGGGTGCTTCTCGTTCACGGCGTCGAGGAGCTTGAACAGATCGCGTGCGGCGGCGAGGGATAGACCCATGGTCTCGTCTAGGTCCTTGCCCTGCTTGTCGTATCCGACCATGGTGTGCGTCTTGCCGCTGCCAGAGTGGCCGTAGGCGAAGAAGCTGCAGTTTGCTCCCTCCATGAGCTTGGGGAGGGCGGGTGCCACGACCGTCTGGTAGATGGTGGCGTTGTTGGTCTTGTCGGTGAAGACGTCGCGGAAGGCGGGAGAGCTCACCCACGGCTCCTCGGGGGTGACGCCCCACGGACGGACCTTGACGGCGTTTGCTTCCAGCGCGGCCGTGATGGTGATCAGACTGTCGGGCGTTTGCGATGTGGTGTGTGAGATCTCGCCTGTCGGGGTTTCAGAATCGGTCAACGGCCGCCACCGGGCGAAGACGTTCATATCTTTGCTCATTTCGGACATGATGTTGGTGAGAGTGTGAGTGCGAGTAGGGAATGGTTAATTGAGGTTTGGGTGAAGGTGAATGTTTGTTGATGCACACAATTGATACTGATGTCGGACTTCTTCCGTCTTTATTATACGTATTTTTGAAGAAGAATGTCTACTCAATTGAAGAAGCATCAGGTTGCTATGGACAAAGAACAATAATGACTGCAGCCTGTTGCCAGGGTGCATGGAACAGAGGACAAAAGGCATATGGCTATCGCGGGTTGGACAATGTCCGGCTACGTGAAGCGGTTTTGATGGTAAGCCTGGTGATGGCGGATACGGAAAGTAAACAAACAAATGGTCGATTGACGAGTAATAACGGGGGATAGACAGTAACGAGAAGATGGAGGCGCTTCTGCCTAGGATCCAGGCACCCGTTTTAGTGCCCGCCCGCGGTCTTGTACAGGGGGCTCATGCCGACCTCACGCTTAGGCAGCACAGGGTACAGTATCCGTGGTCCTCTTAGGAGCAATCACATGCAAGTATCCAGTCGCAATTGATGGAGTAGATGGAATCGATGCATCAATTGAATTGAGGTGACTTGAAATAAATGAAGTTGAATATGCATAGAAAACAAGCACAATTACTAAGATATCTAGCTTCATAAGTACATGTAGGTTATACAGATCAATTAGATGCACGGTTCTGAATGCCATGATAGTGTGGATCCCGTGACCACGGGGCCCGGAGGTACTATCCTCCGGACACACACAAATGTACAATAGCAAAATATCATCAGAGGCTTCTCCTCTGATGATCTTCCTTCTCTTAAATCAACTATCTACTCTTCGTACAACGGCTACACACGTACATCGCACTGACAGGTGTGAGGTGCACCGTAGCCTCATCTAGAAGGGTACTGCAGAAGCACAATAGCGCTGTATTACATTCACCCTAGGCTACGCTACACCGCGCAAGTACTACTGGAGCAGAAATCACTACGACTACCAAGACATGGCGAGTTTCAAACTATCCGTCTCTCTCTAGTCATTATGAGTCATGATATTCCAAGAACACTCACTTTTCATCATTTACGACGGTAGATTCTATCCACCGTACTAGAGTCCGATAGTAGTGTTAGTAGTACGGGAAATGTGGTGGAAAGCAGGACGGGTATTTACTACGTTCATGTAGTTACCTAGTGGTGGATCGTCTTGTTCGGTGGGGTCTCTTGATGACCGGACATACGGTATCTCCATAAGAGGGCCCATATCCACATTCGCTTATTCGCGATTGAGAAAACATAGGCAAGACGTCAATACTACATCCTAGTAGCAGTAGTAGCAGTAGTAACTCCGTAAAGAGAAAGAAAGAAAAGAATCTGGACCATGTTCAACTACCATCAAGTTACCCCACCAAATCCACATATAACTGAAGTCACGGCATATCCATGCATTATACGTGCATGGATTGAATGATGCCTAGAAACCCCATCTACTAGAATTAATTGCACCTGCACCTGCGAGACTGATCCGCTGGCCTTTCTCAACTACAGTCACCGCTTGGTCAATCGTCTCTGACGATGCATCTTTCCATTGAACTTTGAGCTAGAATTAAGACTGCACTAAAAGACCCTTGGAATTGAATCGAGACCCGATGCTTCTATTATTCGAGAAATTGACCATTGTTGATGACATTTGTTCAGTTCAATCTTCTACCATTGATGCCTTCTCCTGCCCGAAGCACACATCTTCACCTAACCGTCGAGTAGATATCATAATCCCTACCCGGGACTCACATAACGTCAGGGCAGCAACGTAAATTGTTCCCTTTTTCGAAAATGAGAGAGTAATAAGAAAATGAAGACGAAAGAGAGAAAAAAAGGTTTTCTTTGGAGACCGATGAGCGAGAGCTCCTTTGAACTACATGTGGTACAAAATCACAAGGCCCTTGCCTATAACTTCCCATCCCTCAAATAATCACCTTTACCTCCTCCTTCGAAATGGGATAGTATCTCCATGTCGTTTAGCAAATCGGCGGAGTGTTTTCAGCAACTCTTGGTCCTCCACGCTCAAAGCAGACGGTACACAAGGCTCCGGCTCCTCAGGATCCTCAGGGGGTGGGAAATAAGCGACATCTATGCCACAGCTATTGCACAGTTAGTCAGTGTGAAGTCCATGTCGCATATAAAACAATCAAAGAGAAGAGAGAGCAAAGAAAAGAGGGGAAAAGACGAATAAACATACGTTACTCCAGGCTCCGGGAGTGTACCCTCATTAAAGTATCTCTTCACATACTTGGCAGTGCAGAGCGAAGGCAAACTGCCACTACAATGACCATGGGACGTCTGCTCGAGGAGACCAGATCCCTCGAAGCTGTCCTGGGCCTTCTTGGCCGACCGCAGCGGACACACGGGGTCCCAGGAGGTCGAGACGAAGAGGAGGGGCTCTGCGGTCTTGAAGCGCGGGAACTCGGGGTGGTACTGCGGGCGGAAGTGGTGGGTGGTGGGGATGGACCACGAGGCGCGGTCGTAGGCCCAGGCCCCCGTGTACCTCGTCATCAGGGACGAAAGCGGCGGGCTGGATAGGGTGAGGTTGTACAGGGGCCTGATGCCGTGGACGGGGGCCTCGCTGCCCGACAGGAGGTTGTCGTTCTCTATGATGAAGCTCGTCGAGTCGTCGCTGTCCTTGCCGTCCTCGTCCTCCGCCTCGGGGTGCACGTAGTCCTCGTAGACGCCCATGGGGTCGCCCTTGAGCAGGTCGGCCAGGTTGTTGGCTAGCTTGGGCCATCTCTCGGGATCGTACATGGCCTGGAAGATGCCCGAGGAGACCAACCCGCGCCGGTTGACGACTCCGTAGTTGGTGTTGTCGATGTAGATGGGGATCGGCTCCTCCTCCAGCCGGCGCAGGAGGTCGTCCACCTGGGCTTGCAGCTCATCTGAGGACTCGAATGACCCCCCGCCCTCCCTGGCCGAGTTCAGGGCGCAGTTTCCTTGGGCTTTGAAGCATTCCTTGATGAAGTCGGTGAAGATCCTGTCCGTGTCAACTATGGACTCGTCGTTGAAGAACGTGTTGTAGTGCTCGTCCAGGTTGGCGACGCCGTCGAGGGCCATTCTGGAGACTCGGTCCGGGAACATTTGCGCATAGGTCTGGCCGAGAATGGTGCCGTCTGTAATCTGGGTAAGAATATGGGTTTTCTTTTTGGTTCTTCTTTCTTTCTTCCGTTCTTTCTTTTACGCTTTCAAAATAATCTAAAGAGAAAGGAGAAGAAGGGAAAAGAAGAAGGGGTAGGGGAAATTGAAATTGAAAAGAAAAGGAAGAAAACTCACAGCTGAACCCCCAAAAGTACATCTTCTCCTGACCGATGGCGTCGAGGATAGAATTCATATCAGCGGCCGTCTGGGGCGTGTTAATGAACTTTCCATGCTCTCCCATGCTATCCTCGCACAGCTTGGCCATGTTCTCAGCCTCGACGTACGCCTCGCCAGCATGATTTTCAACCTCCCAGGGCCCAAAACCATACATGGTCCGGCCCGGCTTAGAGTGCGAGGAGCATGTAGCATTTGGTTGCGACTTGCCCACGCCGCGAGGGTCGAAGCTCAGCAGGTGAAAGTCCTCGCCAATGACTGTATTCGTATGGTCACCGGCCGACCGAAGGTAATTGATTCCGCTGACTGGGGAAGGTGTGCATTAGTAGGGGCATAGGCATTCAGAAGGTGGGAAGAAGGAGAGCGCAAAAGAAAATAAAAAAGGCCTGTCAAAGTGCGTGCGTGTATATCCAGATGGTAGCTAGCGCTTAGAAGTTTACATACCTCCGGGACCCCCAGGATTGAGAAGGATGTGTCTATTACCAGTAGCAGATGCATTTTTGCCCAGCAATCGGATAAGGGGTATGGTAAAGATCTCTTGTTGGGAGGTTTGGTTGAAATGATCAATGGGCACCTCCAGCGTGGCACCTATTATTCGTGTGTCAGCCACCAAAGAAAGGGATTTCTTTGGAACTCGAGATGAGAGGAATCAATTTTTACTTGGAATCATGGCAGAGCATGATGGAGCATATGCTATACGTCGTGGCACTTACATTGGAAAGGGTGGTGGTTGGCTGAGCCGCAGTCCTCCCACTGTAATCCCGAGGGACCCGAGGGAGTTGCTTTGCAGGTCGGAGGTGTCTGGTCTCCTTCATTCGCGAGACACATGGCTACAAAGGAGAGAAACGTTATTAGAGCGCATGCCGTCATCCCTAGAGATGAGATGAGGCCCCTGCAGCATGTAAACATGATGGCCGTGATGGGATTGATGTTTGAACCGTCGATTTGAACTGTCGATTTGAACTGTCGGCTGGAATTTCCGACTTGGAAGTCATGTTAGACGAAGTTTCTCAGTAACACTAGGCAGGAAGTCATGACTATGTGCGTGTATGGATATTATATGTAAACCCTCTGTCGCTCTCATTCAACACGTGATGGGCATTGCGTTTATCTCATTGTGACAGCGTTCATGTTGATGAAAGCATAATGAATGATTGTCCAAAGTATCAATCATCTTTTGTGTACTAACGTGTTGAAAGATGTTGATGCCAAGAAAAGCGATATAATGGAAGCTCATCGCGATCATGTAGTCCAGATTACATGCGATGCACGTGTATTCACGGGCCGTCGGCAGTGACTAGTACCAATAGGGTAATTGCATATTGGCTTGATGTAGTCGTATACGTCGTTTTTCTCGGAGGCGGTGGCTGCACGTGTGTGTGTCTACATGTATGATTACATACACAGCAAGGCTAAATCGTGCCTTCTTGGATGGAGAAGAGACCCGGCAGATATCAATTCAGAGCTGGTGACAGTTACTTCAAGACATATATTTAACACGGATATTACTGATACTTCCAATCATCCCCGTACGAGTACTGAACATGCGCCCAGGGTCTGCCTCGTGCACACGGCGGAACATGGTGGGACCCTGAAGTCGGGCTCACTCAAAGGGTCTCCCCACTGTGGCACTGCCCGCGTCGGGCAGTGTCAGTCCATCACTGCCACTGCAACTGCCAGTGGCGTTTTTCTATGCCGACGCCACCACGAGAATCACGACTACAATGGTCCAAGCCATAAACTCACGATTCTCACTGCTACATGTATATTGTGATTCTCTGCCCTATATCCATGTGACCTAGTTGTGACCTAGTACTGACGACCTTTGGAACCTTTACGCGATTGAGTGTCCATGTACGAGTAGTGGAAATTCTTTGAAGACTGTGGTCCAGCACAGCCTTTAGAGGAAACTCGTCATTCAATGAAACTAGGGGCAACCGCATCACAACTACGTGTATGCACATGTGGGGATGAGTAGATGAAGGGATCTTCAACATCCAATCATCAGGAACTCATTCCGACAAATACGCCGTACTATTCGCAGATTTCCGATTGAGGCAAACACCGATTTCTTACAGGCAGCACCTGTAATATTAACAAGTGCAAGTTGCTCGTACGCGGCACCTCGGCGCAGTATCCACGATACAAAAGTTCAGCCCCCTATTGTGGACTTGTGGACCCTCCCATGCATGGATGATACGAAATACTAAGTGTCGTATTACTTGACCACTACGACGTAGATCCCGGGCTTTATTTTTCTTCATCTTCAGATGATGGAGGCATCAGTTGGGGGCTGACGCTCACGACAAAGTCCTTATTGAAGAGTCATTACAACTGATAGAATATATACAACAAACAAAAAAGAAGACACACATACAATACAGACCCCCTGACATATAGACAGAATCATCGTCAAGATATTCATCTGCCTAGCCCGTTGGCCCTACCCGTAACAAGCATGTACAGGGATCTTCCCATGACCAACCAACAACAGTTGCAGTCTAATAAGACTGAACAACCAACAACCAACAGCCTATTCTCGGCCCAAGGTAACCCCATGCTACGTGGGACAGCGAAATGCGGAAAAGAGACTGGAGTGAGCAAAAATTGCAAAACTATTGCTGCCCCTTATTACACGTGCACTCTCCATCTTCACACTTTCCTCTACTCCGTATATCTCAACCATCTCTGGTGATCAGATCCGACGATGCTTCTCAACATAGGACCATGTCTCCGCCCGAGCATGGTCAAACTCCTCACAATCACCATCCCTCTACTCATCATCCCCATAACACTCTTCTACTGGTTCGGCCCCACCGAGTCCGTCATCCCACCTTCCATTATCTCAACGACGAAGTCGAATCCGCCCCTCCTCATCAGTCAAGAGCAACACCGTGAACACCAGCAAGTACCCCCCAGACCGACCTACTGTGACGACGACAACGACGACGACGACAAGACTGGGCCTGAAGAAGGAAAGCAGAGACGAGACACGACAGCGAGACCACTATCTCCCAAGTCTCTCCTGTGCAGAAACATCGACGCCAACTCATCCACCATCCCGAAACTCTTCCACCAGAGCTGGAAGACGACCGACCTGCCCTACAAGTTCGAGAAATGGAGCAAGACCTGTCGTGACCTCCACCCGGACTGGGAGTGGGTCCTCTGGACAGACGACGACAACTACAACCTCGTTAAGACGTACTTTCCCTGGCTGGAGAGGACGTACCTCGATCTACCGGGTCCTATATACCGAGCCGACTTTTCTAGGAATCTCTACATGTACATGTTTGGGGGGTACGTTTCTTCAAAATCTTAATCTCTGCTCTTTTCTCTCTCTCTCTCTCTCTCTCTCTCCCTCTCTCTCTCTCTCTCTCTCCTCCTCCTTTTTTTCTCCCCTTTCATTTTCCTTTTTCACTAACAAGATCCCACGCAAAACAGAGTATACGCAGACCTAGACCTAGAATGCCTCCGTCCAACAAGCGAGGCACTATCCCCATACCGCGTCAACGTCGACGACAAACCGGCAAACACGGCACAGGAGGCCTCCCCCCACCAACACCACCGACCCCAAGCCGTTTTCGGCCGTCTAGGCACAGACGAGACCTTTGAGCACAGCATCCCCAACGCGTGGATGGCCTCCTCCCCACGGCACCCCTTCTTCCTGCTCCCCATGGAGGCGGCGAGGTCATCGCTAGAGAAGGCGGCCACCTTCCCCCACAGGCTGTGGTCCGCCACCCCGTCGGCCGAGCACATGACCGGCCCCATCGCTCTGAGGGAGAGTATTCTCCGCTGGAAGGTCACGCTGCAGGACCTGTGGGCCGAGGTCGTCCTCCTACCCGAGGACGTTATTTACCCCTTCAGCTGGAAGACGCCCGGTGTGGACGGGTGGGTGTGCTCTACTATGAGTGATAGATTTGATGCGGACAAGTGCAAGGACCAGCTGGGCTTGAAGGAGAAGGGCAGCCTGACTGTTACTTATTGGAGTCATACGCATGATGGGTCGGGGGTGAATGAGGAGAATATAAACTCGGTGGATCATGAGAGGTAGGGTGTTTTTACTTGCTGCACGCATGCCTTTATTTACACAGCTGGCGTTGGTATTATTTTGCTCAATGTATTTTCTTTACTCAACATCTTTCTTTTTCAACGTGTACATCATAGATTCAATATTTATCACCGGATGCTATACTCAGACACAGCAGCTTGCACATGCAACAAAAATGTAAATCCATGTCCACTCTAAAAACTAATAAACCACATCTTGAAAATGGTAAAGAATGCTAACCTATGAACAACAACTACATGTATGTATATAACCGCCACGCTCAAGTATGTGTGTGTGTGTGTGTGTGCGTATCAAAATCTCAAGATTGACAAACAAAAAGAAAACAAAGCGAGCATTGTTCTATCTAAACAAAGGGGGTAACAGAAAACTAAAAGAGGCAACAAGAAAGAAAAGTGATACCAATAAGAAATGTCAAAAAGAAATAATGATAAGGATAAAATAAAGGGGGGTAATGTCTGTGAATGAACAAATGAAAAACATTATAAAGAATGTTCAACAAGAGATTGTTTAAACAGAAAGAAAAGACAAAAGATGGACAGAACAAGTCAGAAAAGAGAAGGGGGGCCTGGAAGGAGAAGAAGAGAAAAGAAACTAATAAGGGGGCTTGGTAACATTGCCCAGGCTCCCCTCACCAGAATGGCTATCAATACCCCTCAGCAGATCCTGAAGGTCCATAGACTTAACATCGCTCGACTGCTCCATGCCCATGAGGATAGACGGTGCTGCCCCTCCGTGTCGCGAGCTCACGCTGCTGCGTCCGCGGCTGCTCACCCTGCGCTGGGGAGGCTTGCCCGACGACGATGGCGGTTGACCCGTGGCAAAGTCATGCGCGGCCGACATGTCGGCGCCAGGAATGCCAGAGGGAAGGGCCGGCACGGGAGGCGGACCACCGTTGGTGAATTCCGCATTGTCCATGTCCCAGGTGGGATTGCGCTGGTGGGGCGGGTTGGATGACAGGGGTCCCTGGCGCGACATGGATGCAGATCTCTTAGGAGTGGGTCCAGTCGTCACGGTGGTGGGTGACACCGGGTCCGCGTCCGCGTCGCGCGGTACGTACTGCTGCTGCTGCTGCTGCTGCTGCTGGTCCGTCGTGTGCGGCCTGCGCGGCGGGTTGAAGCTCGCCTCGGATGGGCTGTAGTCGTAGCTCACGACGCTGTCGTCGCTGTCGTCGGATCCGCCCGTGTTCAGGGCAAGAGATTGCGTAGACAGGCTGCCTGACAGAATCATCTTGAGCTGGTCCACGGATGCGATGCCCGCTCCGCCGCCAACGCCCGACTCCGACGGTGTTATGCCGCTGCGCACACTCGACTTGCCCTTGCCGCGTGATGACGGCGAAGCGAATCGGTCTCGCTCGCCGGGCACCCGCGCCGAGGTCGGCCGGAAGTTGCGCGGGCTGCCGTAGGGCACCATGAGGCCCTGGCCGTTTCCGTTGACGCCGGCAGCCGTGTTGATGGTCAGCCTGTTGCGGTTGGTACCCGCGGTGATGCTTCGTGACCCGTTGAGTGACTCGGCCTTGGCCGCCGACGCCAGCGTTGCTACCGTCTCGTCTCGGGACCACTCTGTGAGCATGTCCTCACGGTAGCTGACGGGGAGATCCTCCTGGTGGTTCTGTCCGTGGTCGCCGCCCATCGAGGCCCCGAGGATGGGCCCGGATACGGTCCGCGATGGCGACAGGGCTGGACTCGCCGGTGGCGAGAGGGTCATCTCAGAGTAATGTGTGGAAATGCAATCGGCCAGGGAGATTCTGTCGTCAAAGGGCAGCAGCTCCTCCCTCTCCAGCGTCTCCAGATCCCACGTCTGGCTCGACGCTGTCGTCTGCCCTGGCAGGTTCAGCATCTTGACGTGCGGCGGCGGCACCTCGATGCCCTCGACCCAGAACCCCTTGGAGCGCCTTCTCGACACCTCGTTCAGAATGGCTCGGCCGACGACCGACGGCTCAAAATCAAACGCCTCCGAGAGGACCCAAAAGTAGCCGTGGCACATTGCAGCGACGCGTACCTTGTTGACGGGCTCCTCGACTTCCTGGATGTCTTCCTGGAGACGGTAGATCATGGGGATACCGTAACGAGCAGCGTTGACGCCCAGGCGGAGAACCAGCCTGGCGAGGAGGGTGTGCAGGAGTGCAATGTCGGCCTCGTAGTCGACAAACTGCAGAGCGTTGTCGTATATGGAGATATGCAGCAGGGGTAGGAACTGAGACGAGCGCACGTTCCTGACAACACGGTCCCTGTTTGACGTAGCAGAGACGACGCGACGCCCACCGGCATGCTCGGTACCGTTGCCCGCAGCCCGGTTGCGGCTCGAACCATCGTCCTTTGCCTTCATGTCACCCGGCGTAGTCTCGCGATCCAGCCAGGTAGACATGGCGTCGACATATGCCTTGCGAACCGCGCCTTCGGGGTCGCGCAGCAGCCACTGTGTTCCCTCCCAGACCTCCAACGGTACGCGGTTGCGCGAAATGCTAAGGTTCCCGCTGATCTTAGTTTTGGGGTTGGCGACCAGCAGGATGGCCTTGATGACACGGAGACCACAGGCACGTCCCCTCGCGTGGGAGAAGTAGGCATCGATGTTGGTGCGCTTGTCAGATCCCAAGTTCTGTGCGGACGTGCCTGGTGCAGGGGGGGAGGACTCGTTGTTTGCCTCCGTCCTGTCGCCCTGCTCTCCCTGTGGCGTCGATGAGGTGCTGGAGTGGCTGGGGGTGATACGAGCAATAATGGCTTCCACCATGTCCGTGATCTGGTCAGCGTAGTAGACGTGTGTAGCCAGGTCTCCCAGACACTGCTCCAGGCGCTGGAGAAACTCGTGAGAAGCCGACGACAGTGGGGGCAGGTTGTCATTGCTACCCGGCCTCTTCTCGGACGCGGCTCCCGCGCCAGCCGATTGCGGAATCGCGGCGGGGAAGAGCACCTTCTTCATCTGCCTCACGAGACCAAGGAGAATATCCATGACGCTCAGGCCAATGAGGTTGACCTCGGATCTGAGGAGTGCCCCAACCATGGCCACCAGGACCATCTGCTTCCCCATACCCTCGTCGCTGATAGGGCAGCGGATCAGCGTCTCCAGGGCCACGACGAGGATGACGAAGCGGTCCTGCACAGGTGCCCACTTGGCAATGGTGTTGAGCAAGGTAATGGCCCAGCCACTGTCGTGGGTACCAGGCTCTCCCAGGTCGAGGACAGGCTTGCCCATGTGAACCTTTTCAAGGATGAACTTGAGCAGTGAAGCGGTGGCACCCTGAATCTGCGATCGGTTCGGCACCTCAAAGATGTTCTTGAGGCAATGCGAGGCCAAGACGCCGATCTCCTCCTCGACGTGCTTGTCGATGTCGTTTGCTGTGCTGGAAAGGTCGGCAAGGCGCGACTCGTCGCCCTCATCGGCGGTGCCGGCTGTGGCTACGCTCTGGCGGCGGCGCGACTGCTGCTTCTCCATGTCGGCCTTTTCGTCGGACTCCATATGGTGAAAGACGGACTCAATCCAGTGCTGGCGGACGGCATCGTCGATATTCGCGTTCCATATGTTCTCGACTATGGCGGGGATGATGACGTCGATCTGGCGGCCGGTGACGGTAGCAAGAGCCTCAGAGGAAGCCACGCTCCTGATAGCCTTGAGGCCGACACTTCTCCACCGAGCGTGCATGGGCCTGCTGACAGGTGCACCGGTAGTCGGTGGGTTCGCCGATGTGGATGCCAGGGCGGCATAGGACCGGACGATGCCCTCGTACTGGCGCGAATATTCGCGCTCGCCAAAGAGGGGCGAGCTGTCGTGGTGACGGCAAAAGGCCTCAAAGGTGGGCAGGGACGACTCGATCATGGTGATGTCTTTGGAGTGGAGGATGAGGTCGAGAATCTTGAGGACGCAGGGCGCAATAAGGGTGGCATCCTTGTGGGATTTCTCGAGGAGCGCGGCCAGGATACCGAGGGTGACCTGGACGTTTCTGTATGACGATCAAGAGCGTCAGTAGGGGGGAGTCAAGAGGGGGGAGGAGGGGAGATAGGAAGAAGGCGTGAGAAAAATGTAACATGGGGATGACATACCCGATACGCATACGCCAGACATCACTGGCAGTCTTCTTCTCGAGAAACGCGCCGACCTTGACAATCTTGGAGCGTCGGCTGGTGGCGTAGAAGAGCAGATAACTCAGTTCGCTGCTGTTGGGCTTCACGTCGACGGCAGCCTTGGAAGCGCGCGGGTAGCATTTCAGGACCAAGACCTGGTGCTTAGGACGGCACTTTTGCTGTATGGCGTTCATTGTGGGCGAGTCGCGTTGTTGCGATCAATTGGGAGGAGTGGCGTTGTGGTATCGATCGAGGCCCCCGTTTGGCGGACGTCGGGTGGTGGGTGGGCTTCGGGCTCCAGTCGCGGATAGAAAAGGCTCTGCCTTGGGTGGTGGGCGATGATGGATTCAGGAGACACCCGAGCCAAAGGGCAAATCCACACGAGTGTGTTTTCGAATATGACTAACACATGAGAAGGAAAAATAGAGGTCGAAAGGAAGGAAGGTCGAGAAGGAAAAAATACGTAAGAGAGAGGGAGAGAGGGGGGAAAGAGAGGACGACGACGACGATGGCGACGGTTGGCGTTTGGCGTTGGTGGGCGCAGTATATGGAGGTCGCTATTATGATGGATTTATTAGCACGGGGGTAACGGAATGTCGTAGATTGGCGGATGTGTCATCAGCCACCTCCTGTTTGGGCAATTTCTGCTTAACCTGTACCTGTTGGTGCTACGTGGACTTACGGAATTATACTCGAACTGTCAAAGAAAGACCATCTTTCGCTTTTACATGCTAACAACTAGTTTAGAATGGAATATATATATATCAGTATACAACCGATATATATTCGTGTCATCTTGTCAAAAAAATAATACTGAGGGGTTCGGTAAGCGCGGAAGGGATCATCAACCATTGGTCGTTCTCTACAGACCTACATGGCACACACGCTACGCCGCCGATCAACTGCAACATCACCATCATTCTCCCCCGCCCTTTCCCCGCCTACCTGCTCTGCATACCTCACCAGCTGCATGGTTTTCTGTCATTCTCGTCGCAAGCTAGTCCACAATGGCGGGAAAAAAGAAGGATGTGGGAAAATAGAATCATAGCCTCGGTCTGGGTATCACAGAATATGATCAGAAGCTCCCCTCCCCCTCTTCGCTTCATGGGGAACCTGATGGAAGGATAGTCCCGAGGCTAGGGACCTGAAGGTTTTTGGTGTTGGTGGTGGCCATTGACTCTTGTCACGTACAACGTAACAGGACATGAAATGTCCAATAATAGTCGTACGCAAATATTCGCTCAACAATTTGTGGCCAGTGTGATAAAAGGTGCGTTACACAGGGAATGAATTCCATATGGAGTCAGGTACATTGTATATATGCAGATGATGACGTTGATGATGCTGCAGTTGCGTCCCTCTGATTCCACCAATTCGTCACTTACTGGTGAGAGGTTTGGCGTGGCTAATCTAAATCCGTCCAGAACTGGAGACAAACCTGTTCGGCAGGACTTGGGCAGCGTTTATTTATCGCTTCTACCAATGGACGCCTCTTCCACTGTCACCCTACCGATTCACAGAGTCAAGTCAAGTATTGAAAATATTGGCCACGGTTGTCCCACCCTGTACTAACCCGAGGGAATCAGTCATCGCCGTAAACATCTTACACCGACAATACACTACGACCTCCGTAATATAGCCAGAGTAGGTATACAATCAATCAAAGTAGTGATAGACATCAACAACGTAAATCCCCATCTAATCCTTCATTATCATCCATCGCCCATCACCACCTACACAATCTTCAATATACTTCCAACGGCGCAACAGCCCCAACCGCAAACCACAACACCATTTCAACTCAGAACGCCCCGCGCCGCCCGTTCCTGAAACTCTACCTCTCCAACATTCCATCCATCACACAACACCCCCAAAACTAAACACCGCCATGGCAGCAATAGCCCGCTTTACCCTAACATTCTACTGCCCCCCAGCCTCCGCAGCAGCCTGCAAAAAGGCCATCTTCGCTGCCGGAGCAGGCCGCTACCCCGGCCCAGGCGGCTACACCGAGTGCGCCTGGTCCGCCCTCGGCACGGGCCAGTTCCGTCCCGGGGACGGGGCAAACCCTCATATCGGGTCTAGGGGTGTGGTAGAGGAGACGCCCGAGGTTCGTGTCGAGACTCTGTGTGTTGGTCGTGATACGGCTAGGAAGGCTGTTGATGCTTTGAAGGAGTGAGTCCCCTCTCCGTCACTTGCCTAACATCACATACAATACATACATCATAACCTCCACCCCGTCCCCCCCTACGACTACGGCTAACACATACAAGGGCCCATCCTTACGAGGAACCAGCATATTTTGTCACCAAAATTGAAGACGAGTTTTGATTCATCTCTACATCATGCATTCCCAGTCTATCCTTTCCCACCTATTTTAAGCTCCGTGTAATGAAATACCAGTAGCGAAAACACACCCATCACGAATACTAAGGAATAATAACCCTTGGAATCATCTTCACATCATAATCCTCACTTTTTCCTTTCTTTCTTTCTTTCACTCATCATCCAGCCTTGTTGCAATTCAATCATTATAAAAAACATCAACGCCCAGCTATTGCCTATTTTCTCACTCTCCCTCTCTTCCCTATCTATGCCACAGCCGCAATCACCAGAGCAGCCACATTCTCCTCCTCGCTCCTCGCCGTAATCTTGGTAGTGACACCAGACTTGGACGAGAATGCCATCCTCACCGTCGCCACCACGCGTCCACCTAGCACGCTCTTGCCAAGAAGCTTGAGGGTGTGTGTGCTCTGGTTGACGGGGACGTCGGTGCCATCCACCGGCTGGAGGGAGAGTGCCTTGGCCAGTTGCTCCGTAGCATCTGTATTTATCATTGTAATTAGCACGGGGATCCATGTCAAGACATGTAGAAAAAGAGGGCAAGATGAAAAGTGTAAAGGGAAGGGGTAAGAAGTTAAAGAAGTTAAACATACCGGAAATGCTCTTCATGCCGCTGAGCTGCAGAGTCTCCTCGGCCTCCTCGCCAGAAGCGCCAACCTGCTCCCACAGGTGGTTGAAGTTGCTGGCAAACGTCGGGATAATGTAGTCGCTGCCCGAGAGATCAAACTCAGACACCTCGTACTCGTCATCGTAGCCGCTGTCCTCAGGCTCGCCCGTCGATGGGTCAATCTCCTTGCTCGTGAACTTGAGCACATTGGTGAAGGTGCTGACGGGCAGGGAGTTCTCGCCGTTGACCTTTTGGAAGGCCACGTACACCTTGCCGGGCTCGTCCGTCGCCAGACGGTCGGCCTGCATGATGAAGGCCTCCTCGAGCTCGTCCTCGTCCGAGGGCGTCGCCACAACTGAGACGTTCTCCAGGACCGTGTCGGGCAGCGTGTTCTTGACCTCGAACTGCAGCACGATGTGGGACTTGAAGATGTGCTTGACCAGCGTCACGACGTACTCCGTCTCGGCCTCGGTCAGCTCGATGATGGGCGACGACTTGAGCACCGCGCCAAACTCGTGGATCTCGGGGATCTGCGACAGCTCCTGGGCAAAGCGCTGGGCCTGGGCAGAAGCCGACGCCGCCGCCTCCGCGCCCGTAGCGGTGGACTTGGTCGGGCCGACCTTGGGGGCCTTGAGCGTGGGGGCCGTGGCCGTGAGCTTCTTGGTGCGGTCCTCGGCATCGGCCTGCTCGCGCGTAACGACGGGGATCTTGCTGATGTCGAAGGGCTTGTCAAACAGGGACTTGTCGTCGGCCGTCACGTACATGACGAGTTCCTGCTCAAAGGTGGGGAGAGAGAACATGGATTCTGCAATGTATTAGTAAGAAAACGTATTGGGGGAAGGGAAAATTGTGTGGTTGTAGCTTACCGTTCTTAACAAAGTTGCGAGCCATGTCGTCGTCCTCCTCAGCCATGAGCTTGAGGTTGAGAGCAGCACGGTCCCTGACCTCGTCATCGACATCGTCCAGGCAGCGGGTGAGAAGCACCTTGACGCTGCTCTTGACCTCGGCGTCCTTCTGGCCGACACCGAACTTGGCGAGAGCGGTGACAGCGGCGGCACGGACAATAGCGTTCTCGAGGACAACACGGTTGTAGATGTAGCGGATGTACTTTGTGGGCTGGGCCGTCTTGGGACCCTCGAGACCGATGAGGTGGAGGATGCGGACGGCGAGCTTGGTGAACTCGCAGTCCTCGATGAACTCGCACAGGTGGGCGAGGGCGTCCTCCTTGGAGTCGGGAACGAACTTGATAAGGTCGAACATGCTCTCGACGACGGCACACTTGAAGTCGTAGCCACCCTCGTCGCGCAGGATGCCGCTGAGGAATGTGAGCATGCCGGCCTGCTTGCTGGGGAACTTGAGGCACAGAGTGCGGATAGCCTCGACAATGGTGATCTTGAACTCGTCGGTGATCTCGGACATGAAGCCCGAGACCTGCTTCATCAGACGGTCCACACTGGCCTCGTTGCCCGTCTTGAGCAGCGTCGTGATGGCAAAGGTGGCAATCGACCGGTTCGTGTTGGAGATGAGCAGCTCAATGTCGGGGTTACAGACAAGAACGGCGTGGGGCTTGAACGAGGCAAAGTTGTGTAGGATGCGCAGGGCGGCGAACTTGGTGACGGCGCGGGGCGAGGTGAGGAAGAGCTGCAGGACGTGGACGGCCTGGTTGACCTCCTCGTCGGTGACGTCCCTCATGTCGCAGATGGCCTTGGCAGCCTCGAAGTTGACCATCTCACTCTTATGGCGCAGCCAGCCGTCGAGCAGCTGCATCATGGGCTTCCTGAGAGAGGCGTCCTCCTCGGCCAGCTGGGCGGCAAGACGGACAAGCATGATCAGGGCAGCGGGGCTCTTGACGGCGCCGGCGGCCCCGAACTGCTGGACCATCTTGACCAGGGCCATGCGGTCGTGCATGCGCATCTGATAGAGGAGGCCGATGGCATGGTACTGGGACATGTTGGAGTTGTTGACGGGCATCTGGCCGCTCGACGAGGAGAATCCGAGGGAGAATCCGCCAGACGACTTGGAGGAGGCGGCGGCCTCCTGTACCTCGCTCTGCCAGCGGCGGACGACATCCTTGGCGATGGGGAGCAGGTGGTACGAGGACACGAGGGCTGCGGAAGAAACCGAGGGGTTCTTGTCGACAATGGCCGTCTTCATGACGCGCTCGATCGATTGGACGGTGGTAGCCTAGCGCAAGCACATATTCCCACGTTAGCAGCACGTTCAAGTTGCGGTGTCCACTCTCCTCCTACAAGAGGAGAGGCAGCGGAGGACAAGGTAAAGGGGTTCGGGCCGGGAACCAACGTCGATGATGCGGCACAGCGCCCTGATGGCATTGGGACGGAAAATAGCATCGGTACTGCCTCCCGTGTCCTTCATGATTGTGCTCGTGACCATGATGATGTCCTCAGCCGAGTTGGCCAGCTCCTTGATGACAAGGTGGACCATCTGGCGGAGGCTGGCATCCTTGTTCTGGAACAGCTTGGAGATGCCGAAGAAGAGGGTGGTGGCTTCGTTGGTGGGGAACTTCTCGCCGGTGTATAGGAGGAGGGCAATCTTGGTGAGGAGAATGCGGCATCGTCGCGGTTGGATCGGGGAACCGTTGAAGAGTCGAGCTGTCGAGTCGGTCTGTTAGCTGGGTTGGGTGGGGGGAGCGGGCGACGACGGCGATTGAAGGTTGAAGGCGACGGGCAGCCGGCGTTTGTAGTGTCATTGACTCACCTTCCTGGAAGACCTGGGTGCGGTCCACCTTGACCAGGCCCAGGTCGCCATCTTCGTCCTTTTTGCCGTAGCTCATGATGGGCAACTAGGTCCAAGGGCGCGTTGGGGATTGGACAATGTAGTGAGTTCGGAGACCTGTCCCAGGATATCACCACGTCGCCTTAGCGGGTTCAGGGATGGGAACTGGCTGGTGTGGCTCGTTGTCCGTCACGTGATTAAGAGGAGAAGCTTGGCCCCACCAACGACGTACGTACCTGTAGGTACGGAGTACTTGGATACATGAGTAAGCTCAGGATCATTCATTGATGCTAAGAGTAACCGCACTTCTCAGTGAGTCCTAGACAATTTAAGTTTCTATTCGATCAATTGATTGCGGTTAATTAAGCGGTAGCAAAAGGATAGGTTCCCTTTGTTCTTTTGTTGATTGAGAACTGTAGATGTAGATTGATAAACTAAGGCTTACTGCTTCAATACTCATTGTTGAAGCTAGGTAGTACTAATTGTACGGCGCCCCGTGCTGCGAATCCACTGTCGAGGCCTAGAGAGTCCCTGCAGTGCAATAATACCGCTAGAGCCTATTCATGCTGTATCATTTAATATTCGGTATGGAAGCAGAATACGAGTGCACACAAGTAAAACTTGAAGTTACGCATCGTGACCGTAAGTGGCATTTTCTATGATGCCATGGTGCACCCAGACTGTGCTACCTCGACCGTTTGTCTCACCAGCCAGCCGTAAAATGCAATAGTATGAGCACTGATTCGATGTGATTCTCCGCTGCCGCTTTCCCCCAGAGTCGACGTGTCCGGCAGGCTCCACGGTTGATGTCACGCCCTTCGATCCCCAGGCCAAATTAAAACCGCCAGCCAAAAAACCTACTGCACTAGCTACCTGCTCGTCTCCTGGACCCTCCATTTCTCCCGCCACCAACCTCCCCCAACATCAACATCTACAATACAACACCAAACTACATAACATCACACAGAGGAGGCTCCCTCAAACACGACACAATGAAGCTCTCCACGCGTATACCTCTACGCACCCTGCCGCGCCTGGCCCACAATGGCAGCAGCGCGTCGACCATCCGACCTCTTCACTCGACGTGCGTCAAGGCGGCCAACGTCGCATCCGTTGTCGGCACCGGACCGCCACCAGAGGCACCGGCCACGCCCTCGGCCAACTCGTACCAGCGTGTCGAACGACGCCGACGACAAGCCGAGATGCTCAAGACGGCACGGGAGATTCGCAGCGTGAAGGACGGGAAAGCGAGCGGTGGACTCAAGTCGAGGTTCTGGACAAGTGTGGACGTGCGCCATGTAGACGGTACGTTTTCTGCAAGAGCAGCTTTCATAAGGGATGCACAGCGACCCAGTTTCCCCATACTGACAACCTACGCAGACAGCCTGCAGGTATTCCTGGACCAACGACCGCTACGACACCCCACGACCAAGGCCATCATCGAGTTGCCCCCGACCAAGACGCACCTGGCGACGGCCCTAGCCCTGGAATGGGACCACCTGACGTCTGCCCAGGAGGCAACGAAGCAGCACCTGATTCCGCTGACGAGCCTGGTCTGCCGCGCGCTGGACATCGAGGCCGACGACGCCGACGCCAGCCGGCCCGAGTCGTCCAAGGTGCGCACCGACGTGGCCCACATGGTACTCAAGTACCTGGAGACGGACTCCATGCTGTGCTGGGTGCCGCCCGCGGGGCCCTTTGACCTGCGCAATGATGCGGGCGAGTCCCTGCGCGACGTGCAGAAGCAGACGGCCGACGAGGTGGTCTCGTACCTGACCACCAACGTGTGGCCGGGTATTCGCATCGAGCCCGTCCTCGACGGCCACTCTCTCATGCCACGCGAGCAGCCCGAGGGCGTGCGCGAGGTCGTCCACAGCTGGATCACCGGTCTCAACGCCTGGGAGGTGGCTGGTCTTGAGAGGGCCGTCCTCGCCAGCAAGAGCCTCGTCGCTGCCGCCAGGCTCGTCGCCGAGTGGAGCGAGGGCAACGCCAACGCCTGCTCCTTCCCCGTCAATGCTAAGCCCTTCAATGCTGAGGATGCCGCCAAGGCTACCGGCCTCGAGGTCGAGTGGCAGGCTGGTCAGTGGGGCGAGGTCGAGGATACCCACGATGTCAACAAGGAGGATGTCCTACGTCAGCTGGCTAGTGTGGTGCTCCTGGTCTCCGGGACTACTAAGCACTAATAGTGGCGGTCAATTGGGATGATGACTTCTCTTCTTCCTCTCCTCGGAGACAACAGCAACAAAAAGCAACGAAGAAGGTGATCGAATGGTTTTCGTGGTTATGTACTATAGAGTTATAATAGAGTGTAGGTTCTTTGGATGTTCAGAAAAAAAAAGGAAATAAAACGAAGCTTTGCTGTTCTGCGCGCAAGCTGTATGTACTACCGTGGTGACGGCATATGCTGCATGATTGTCCCTTTGAAAATCAGATGTTTGCTCTTTGACGGTCAATTGACCGACTATGCCAAGTCTCACCAGCACAACGTGCAAGGCAGACAGCTGTGATATCGTACGGGGTACTCTGATGTTGGATCGCCAAGGTCCAAATAAGCACCTTCAATCTCACTCATCGGACGTCATTCCCCCGTATTATATGTAGTATGTCCAACTGACAGCAACAAGCGGTCACATACTACTTACTAGTAACAGTACCTGCAGACTGTAGTACTATTTGATAACGCCCACCATAGCTCATTGTGTAAAAAAGAATTAGGCTGGGAAGGATTTAAGAGGCTGACAGGCGTCTGTTGGCAACTTGGCGAAACCCTTGGCCCACCAGTCAAACCTCAGACGCTAATGCAAAAGGTCGGCCACTGCCACCAAAACATGGTTCCCCCTTTGTCCACCCAGCCAGCAGCTTCACCTGAACATTCAACATACAGAGGTAAAAATAGACATGATCAACAAACAGGAGAAATTGAATACGGAGGATATGAGAATTCCGTCGGTTTGATACACGTATTCCCCCCCGTTTGACGGGAGTAAGTTGGAGACTTTCTCCCCCTGCCAATCTACAGGCCTTCTCGAATCCTGTGACCAGACCCTGGACAGTGACCCATCCGTGTATGAGCATCAGCAATGCCTCGGATGGATGAGACAACAACGGGGTGAGGGGGCGGGCCAAGCAAGCGCCCAGCCGCCGACAGGACCCCGACAGGGGTTCGACAATCTTCTTGTCGTTGTTCACCTACTATTACTCGCTCTCACGCTCTCTATACCAAAAAAGAAAAGCGCCCCATACGGAGTAAGCAAAATCCCATCTGAGCTCCTTGGCGACCCAAACGCTTGGCATAGTGCTACCTCCTGCTGTTTCCAGTTCGGCTATGGCCTGCACCTGTAGGCTGTGCTCGTAGTATTCGTAGCAGAAAGATAAATAAGAACCCGTCGTGCCCTTCCCGCATCATGTTCCTGTTTGTTGAATAAGACCAACATCACATACACAACATTTAATACGGCCCAGGATGAAATCGGTGGTACTGTCGCTGGGTGCGGCACTCTTGATGCTTCTGCCCGCTACTGCGGAGGCGGCCAGCTTCCCCAGAGCCGTGAGCGGCAACGGTTATCTCAAGGTGCCCGTGGGGACGGTGGATCGACCCAAGAAGACAAAGAGGGATGCCGGTGCAGTCGAGGCGGTGCTGGAGAATAAGGAATTCTTCTACGCCATGGATAGTGAGTTTTCTTTTTTTTTCCGTCAATGTCAATGCGACAGCGTGTGTGGCACTGGATACATCTAACACTTTGTACGTATAGTCGAGATTGGCACCCCGGGACAGACAATCACAGTCCTGGTCGACACGGGATCCAGCGAGCTCTGGATCAACCCCAACTGCAACACAGCACCATCGGACTCGCAGGCCAAGGAGTGCAGGACGTTCGGGCAGTACAACCCGGACAAGTCGACGACGCCTCCCGTGGGGCCCTTTGGCAGTGAGCAGCTCAACTATGGCGACCCGACGGACCCCCAGACGCAAACGTCCGTGTCGATACAATACTTCCGCGACACGCTGTCGATAGGGGACGCGTCCATCACGAACCAGACGTTTGGCGTGGCGTCCAACTCCACGGGCCAGTCGCAGGGCATCTTCGGCCTGGCGCCCGACCTGAGGGCCGGCTTCGACAGCAACCTGCCGTACAGCCTGGTGCTGAGCACCATGGCGGCGCAGGGTGTCATCGCTAGCCGCGTCTTCACGCTGGACCTGCGCCACGCCGTGGACCAGGAGGGCGCCGTGACGTACGGCGGCATCGACCGCAGCAAGTTCATCGGGTCGCTGCAACGCACGCCCATCATCAAGGGCCTGGGAGGCGAGACCCGTCTGGCCGTCAGGCTGAACACGCTGGGCATGACGCTGGGCGCCAACGACTCGAGCAGCGAGGAAACGCCCCTGAGCTACGAGCTCGAGGGCACCGACGGTAACGTCATGCTCGACTCGGGCACGACGCTGACGCGCCTGCGCTTCTCCGTGGCGCGCCCCATCCTCTCCATGCTCAACGCCGTCGAGGACGGCCAGGGCTACTACTACGTGCCGTGCTCGACGCGCGAGGCGGCCGGCAGCGTCGACTTTGGCTTCAGCGGCAAGACGGTGCGCGTACCGCTGAGCGACTTCATCCTCGACCTCGGCCAGGACGACATATGCGCCGTCGGCATCGCCCTGACCACGGACCAGCAGATCCTCGGCGACACGGTCCTCCGCGCCGGCTTCTTCGTCTTTGACTGGGACAACGAGGAGGTGCACGTGGCGCAGGCGGCCAACTGCGGAGACGCGGACATTGTGGCCGTGGGATCCGGTACCGATGCTGTGCCTAGCGTTACGGGTAAATGCAAGGCGGATGACAGCCTCTTTGCCGGAGGTCCAGTGGTAAGTGACACCCAAACAGATATGCAGAGGCAAGAAACACACAGGAACTGACAAGTCATGATGCAGACAACGGCTACTACGGCGACCAGTGCGCAGGCGACCGGCTCCGTCACGACGACATTCACCGTCTCATCGTGTGCACCATCCAACACAGCCTGTCAGACGGGCGTGTTGACGACACAGACTCTGGATGCAGCGGCGGCGGCGACGGCGACGACGGGAACGACGTCTGACTCGGATAATAACAACAATAATGATGGGGAGAGCTTGGGTGTGGGCAGGGCCGGTCCTAGTCTCACGGCATTCGGCATCGGCATTTTGGCTGTATGTATGTACAACGCTATATGAGTAGAATAGGGAGGACTGGATCCCCTTGATGACGCAACGATCTCTTTTTTTTTCCCCCTCGGTCTTTTTATTATTTTTGTGTGTGAGGAGTACGAGTACATACCTTGGAAGGTGCATGTAGATGGAGGCTCAAATGTCAGCAATGTGGGGACCTGGACGATGCAGTGCTCGCACATTTCCCCTCACATGGAGAGAAGGGAGTCGACTACAGGCACTTGTTAGTGCTATGAAAGCCCTGGAAGAGCGCTGAAGAACTCTCAATGACTCCACCGCTGGGGGGTCTGACTGTGAGACTGAGACTGAGCAACTTCCCCCGCTTTCTTCCCACCTGGAGTCCCGGAGCTAACGTGCCCCACAAGATTGACTCTCGTGGTTGGTCCGTCTCGGACCCCGATACTGGGGCCCAACAGTCCGTCGTCTGGGGGGGCAGCCTTTCTGCCATTTCTCCCATTTATCTGGGGTAGTATGATATATCCGAGGCACAGTAGACCCCGAGGGATCGGCTATTGACGAGTAAGATACCTTCTGTACCTAATAATGACGGCTCATAAAAGAAATGCCAGTATAGATGTGTACCCCATTTATTCAATTTACACCTCGGCATAACTTGAATGACGAACCGAATGTAAATCCGGTGTCCACCGTCTTCCCTCCAAGTCTTTTCTTTCTCCTCATCTCTTAAGTTGAAGACCTTCCTTCCGTCGTACTATTTGTTATCGTCGCAGAACATTGTCGCAATTCTGTGGTTCATATCATCTATTACATTTCTCTTTACAATCACCACATCCTGTCGTCTACCTTGTACCTTCCCTGCCCTCCCCTCCCTCATCATGGTCTTCCACGCCCCCTCGTGGGTTCCCCCCCTCCCCCACATCCCCGACGACATCACCATCGATCAATTCCTCAACAGCGAGAAATACGGCCGTCGTCCTTTCTCGGCCTCTCGAAACCCTTACACCTGCGGCTTCACAGGCAAGACATACACAGACGACCAAGTCCTTCAACGTGTCGACCACCTCTCGCGCGCCCTCGGAAAGGAGCTATCCTTTGATCCCGAGGACGGCACCGAATGGGAAAGGGTTGTCTGTCTGTTTTCTCTCAACACAGTGAGTACATAAAAACCAAACTACACCACCTTTTAATTTCTTACTAATGATGTTCTCCCCAAGATCGACTATATCCCCTTCACAAACGCTGTCCACCGTCTCAATGGCATCGTCACCCCCGCCAGTGCCGCTTATTCGGCTCCCGAGCTAGAGCACCAGCTCAGGTCGTCTGGCGCAAAGGCCATTTTCACCTGCCTGCCTCTCCTCGATACTGCCCTCCAGGCCGCCAAGGCTGCCGGCATCCCGGAGACGTCCGTCTTCCTCCTCTCCCTTCCCGGGGCCGACGACTCCAAGGCCCCCTTCCCTACTCTCGACAAGCTCATTGAGAAGGGCAAGGATCTCCCGCCTGTTAAGCCTCTGAAGTGGATAAAGGGTCAGGGAGAGCGTCAAACAGCTTTCCTTTCTTACTCTAGTGGAACATCTGGACTTCCTGTACGTCTTTTCCTTTGCTCCTCGCAAGCTCGCATTTGCTTCCCTTGTAAACCCTTCGCTCTAGGACCATAAACGCTAACACCCTCCCAGAAAGCAGTCATGGTCTCCCACCGCAACGTGATAGCCAACATCATCCAAGTAAGCGCCTTCGACGGCGTAAGCCGCAAGGAAAGGGGCGTAACCACCCAGGTCAACCTGGGTCTTCTCCCTCTGAGCCATATCTACGGCCTGACCATCGTAGGCCTGATAAGCCGCTACCAGGGCGACGAGGCCGTCATCCTCCCCCGCTTCGAGCTCAACTCCTTCCTCGCCTCGATACAGCGCTTCCGCATCGAGGTCCTGTACATTGTGCCTCCAATCCTCATCAACATGCTCTCCAACAAGGACAAGTGCGACAAGACCGACATGAGCAGCGTGCGACACGTCATGAGCGGTGCCGCCCCCTTGGGCAGCGAGACCGTCGAGGAGATTCAAAAGCGTTATCCTAAGTGGACAATTGGTCAAGGCTACGGTATGTATATGTAAAGTTGCCTCCGGCGGCCCCTGCCGGGGAGGCTTAACCTCGCTTCGCGCGCAAAGACTGACAAAATGAGATAGGTATGACCGAGGCTTCGCCCGTGGTAGTCACCTCGAGCGAGCTAGACACCTGCATAGGCTCCTCTGGGTCCCTGATCCCCGGCTGCGTCGCCAAGATCATCGACGTCGACGGCAACGAGGTGACAGCCCACGACACCCGCGGCGAGATGTTCGTCCAGTCGCCCTCCATCGTCCTGGGCTACCTGCACAACGAAAAGGCCAACGCCGAGACGTTTGTCTGGCACGACGACGGCCGTTGGCTCCGCACGGGCGACGAGGTCCTCGTGCGCAAGTCCCCCAAGGGGAGCGAGCACTTCTTCGTCGTCGACCGCATAAAGGAGCTCATCAAGTGCAAGGGCCACCAGGTCGCCCCCGCCGAGCTCGAGGCCCACCTCCTCGCCCACCCGCACGTCCAGGACTGCACCGTCATCCCCGTCGCCGACGACCGCGCCGGAGAGGTCCCCAAGGCCTTTGTCGTCAGGGAGCCGTCTGCCAAGGACGTGTCGGATGCTGACCTCGCCAAGTCTATTGCTAAGCACGTCGAAGACCACAAGGCCAATCACAAGTGGCTCCGTGGTGGTGTCGAGTTTATCGATGTCATCCCCAAGAGCCCGTCTGGCAAGATCCTCAGGAGGATGCTGCGTGATAAGGAGAAGGCCAAGAGGAGGGAGCAGGGATCTAAGCTGTAGACTTCTTTTCTCTTTATTTTCTTCTTCATAAACTACATTTATACTATGCTTGCTTTCAAGTTGGATCACGGAACAAAGGCATGTAAGAAGACTTCTTTTGACAAATATACTGTACATTTCTGCGATATAATCAATATCTTCAATGGTTCATACAACTCTCTTCCGATGACACGGTGTTCCCATTTCGAACAGGTACTATTACAAGACCTGCGATAGTAAGGGCTATCATGTACATATAAGTTATGTGTTCTGCCTACACCACCACTCATAACTCATTCCATCGATCTTTTTGTTTTCACCACTGCAATGTGCTTTCATAAAGATAGTAAGAAAGGGAATGTTTTTTTTTCAGTAAGGGAGATAAAACTTTGAGGAGACATGAACACATAAACACGGGTGAGATCAAAGTCCAAGGCAGCAGATTGTGTGGAATAAATATTTTCTTCAGTTGTAGTAATAGTATTATCTAGGAAAAGAGCAAAGCAAAGCAACAAAGACAAGACAACAGTCGAAAGTCTCTTAAAAAGCAAACAGGAACAATAAAAAAAATGAGCGTGAATGAGTGTGAAATCATTTGATCAATAGAGCGACTTATTAAATATTCATCACTTTGGTTGCAACTCCCTTACAGAGCAGCCATGGCGACCATGACGACGGCACCGAGACCCATGCCGGCGCGGACGTGGGCAGCACCAGCCGTGGGGACGGGGAGGTTGCTGTTGGTGGCGGAGGGGAGGCCGATGGTGCCGATGGAGGTGGTGGCAGGGCCGTTGGGGGTGAAGTAGGTGGCCGAGGTGACGGGGACGACGGCGCCGTTGGGGGCGGTCGACGAGCCGACGACGGGGACGGCAGTGGGCTGGGCCTGGGTGGGGTTGGGGATGGAGACGTTGGGGACGGTGACCTCGGTCGAGATGACGCGGGTGGTGCTGCTGCCGACAATGGTGGATCCCTCGGTCACGCAGGGCTCGGTGACGGTGGTCTCGAGGACGACGGTGGTGTAAGGGACCGACGAGATGATGGGGGTACCGGTGACGGTCAGGGCGCTGGTGACGGTCTCAATGCCGGTCACGATGGCGGGGTTCTTCTCGACGTAAGGAGCGCAGACACCCTGGAAGAACTGGACGGCCTCGGAGATGATGTCGTCAGACTCTCCGTGGGCGTACAGGCAGGTGTAGGTCTTCTCGACGAAGTCGGAGTTGGGGCAGTAGCAGGCAGCGTCGGAGTTGTCCTTGCAGTCCTTGGCGACCTGGAGCCAGGTGTTCAGGCACGAGGGGACGACAGCGGGGCAGGGGAGCTCCTCATCGGGGGTGCTGGGAGAGCTGGGCGAGCCGGGCGAGCCAGAGCCACCGGTGGCGGTAGCAGTGGGGGGGATGACCTCGGTGACGGGGCAGACAGTGGTGCTGACGGGGATGGTCTCGGTGACAACGGCGGGGGTACCGCTGCGGGCAGGGCAGTTGGTGACCTCAGGAGCGCACGAAGTGATGGTCTTGACAGTGGAGGTGAAGACGGTCGAGGTGGACAGGTGGATGGTGGTGACGGGGGTGCCGACGGGGAGAGTCTCGCTGCCAGAGCCAGCGGGGAGGGTCTCGGTGCCAGGGGCGGGAGCAGTCTCAGTGCCAACGGCGGGAACGGTCTCGCTGCCGGAGCCGGGGACGGGGACGGTGCCAGAGCCAGCGGGGATGGTCTCAGTGACGGGGCAGATGGTGGTGCTGACGGGGATGGTCTCAGTCACGACGACGGGGGTACCGCTGCGGGCAGGGCAGTTGGTAACCTCGGGAGCGCAAGAGGTGATGGTCCTGACGGAAGAGGTGAAGACGGTCGAGGTGCTCAGGTGGACAGTGGTCTGAGGAGTGGTGGCGGGCTGAGTCTCCTCAGTGGTAGCGGGAACACCGGGGGTAGAGACACCGGGGGTGTTGATGGGGAAGGTGACCGAGGGGGTGGAGCCTCCGGGAGTGGTGCCGGGGACGGTCTCGCTGGTGCCAGGGGCGGTGGTGCCGGGGGCAGTGGTGGCAGGGACCTCGGGGGTGGTGGCAGGAACCTCGGGGGTAGTGCCAGGGACCTCGGGGGTGGTAGCAGGAACCTCGGGGGTGGGGGTAGGGACAAAGACGGAAGAGGTGGTGGAGGGGGTGTTGTCGTCACAGTCAAAGTCGATCTTGGGGATCTCGACGTTGCACTTGTCCTTGGGCTTCTCGGGCTGAGAAGGGTAGACGACGTGGACCTTCTTGGCACCACCGCACTGGGAGTTGGAGATGGTGTTGGTAGAGTCCTTGAAGCAGTCGGAGGACTGCTTGCAGGTGGAGCCGTCGGGCATGGAGTAGTGGAACTCGAGGCGGCAGTCGAACTCGACGTTCACCTGGAACTCCTTGACGGTGAACTTCTCGAACTCGCTCTGGGAGCCACAGCCGAAAGAGGGAGCGGTCTCGATGTCGCTGCCGCAAGATCCCTGGATGAACTTGCTCGAGGTACGGGCGAACTTTCCGGAGAGACCGGAGCTACCAGAGCCGCAGGACCAGCCGTTGAAGTCGAAGCCGCCGTAGTTGGAGAAGGAACCGGTGGTGAGGTCCGACCAGTCGAAACCGCTCTTCCACTTGGTGTCACACTTGTTGTCGGAGTTGCTGGGGCAAGAGAACGACGGGGCGTTGTAGAAGCCGGAGCCAAAGCCACCGAACTGGATGATCTCGTGTTAGTCCATGTCATAGGACGTAAGAGAGGCAAGCATGCAACATGATGTATACATGCATATGTAGAGTTGAGTGACTTACAGTAGCAGCGGCGGGGGCAACAGCCGTGGCCGCAGCCAAAAGGGTGAAGGTGCTCTTCATTGTGAAAAGAATCAGTGAAAATATTAAATCAAAGAATGAAAGGAAGAATATTCAAAAGAAGACAAGTTGGCTCAGAGGAAACGAATGACTCTGAGACCGAGAATATTATCCTGATGAGGATGTAAAGGAAGAAAGAATGAGAAACGACTGTTGTGTAGTGATCATCAGAAAGAAGGACGAGATGTTGAGGGGTGGGTTATGGCCATCTATATACCATCTTTCCTGGCTGCATGAGAGTCAGCCAAGACGGGGGAGGGGGGAAGCAGGGCCAAGGCCCATTCTCCCACTGCCCAGGCCGCAGGTACCGGGCTGATGCTGGGCTGCATACTCCGTGTGAGTGTCGGAGTGCTCCATGACTCCATAACTCCCATGGCTCCATGGGCTCCTCCTCACGGTCCATACCAGACGCCCGAGCGTGGTTCGCGTATCGTATTCCTTCTTGGCTTGTTCCCATGCGTACCCTGGTCAGCATAGGGTCTGTCCACCGTTTGTTCCC
This sequence comes from Geosmithia flava, assembly GCA_900188565.1. Taxonomy (NCBI): domain Eukaryota; kingdom Fungi; phylum Ascomycota; class Sordariomycetes; order Hypocreales; family Bionectriaceae; genus Geosmithia; species Geosmithia flava. The sequence continues at coordinate 932,742 of FYEV01001810.1, forward strand.
CTCCACACCCTGGTCAGTCAAGTACTCGTATCGTACTACTTTGTACAATAGTCTATATGTAGTATATTACTAGTACTATTATCATACCTGCTCCCAGGCCGCGGAGTGATGGGGGTCGTGAGGTCCATGCCATCCTTGTCAGCCGGATCAAACTTTGAAAGGTTCAAGTGACTCGGAAGTGACCAGTGACCTCTGGTCCGTACTCGTACTACTACTACTACTACTACTATGAGAAGTAATAGTACCTCGTACCTGTAATACTATGTCGTACCGGAGATAGCAGAGAGAGCGAGGTAGGGCAGGCAGGCCCCTGCTATGATCGGAAACATGACAAAGTAAAAACGTCGAAACGTGGCAGTGCTTTTACGGCTTTATGGCCATTGTGAGCCTACGTTTCAGTCGAACGGTTTGCAGTGGATCCATGCACCAGCGGCCGGAGTAAGCACCCTGGCGATCTGGTCGGGTGCCTGGAGGCGGCTGCAAGGGGCGCAAAGTGACAGCCGTCTGCATCCGTCTGCATCAAGGCCTCTGGTCGCTTTGGTCGTCTTGGACCGTTTTGGGAGGCAAAAAGTCCAATAGACAGAGTCCAATAGACGGCTGGCGGGGTAGCGCCGAGCCATGACCCATGCGTCTTGGCTCTTTAGGTCAGGGGTATCCTGAAAGAGCGGGGGCCCGGCAAGAGACGAGCGTGCGGTAGACTTGGCGCTCGGTAGGTAGACTATTGTCTGCGTACCTGTAGTAGTTGTACTCCGTAGAGTCGTAAACTCTGCTCCGTATTACTTTGTACAGGTAGTACGAGACTACTCACACAGAGTCACAGAAAGTACTGGCGCCTCCGGTTCTCCGGGCAGGGATCCCTTTCCCATGCCTCATGCTCTAGTGCCACGGATCAATGGTTGGTCCTGTAAATAGAGTCGTGAACATACGAGTTCTCCGTGTGATGGTGGTAGGCATCGGGAAATATTGCCTCACCCGGCTCTGCTATGAAGCTCTGCTGTCCAAGCTCTGCAGTGGCTGTACGATGAGCACATTGCAAATGGTGGGGTTTTGCGCACATTGATTGTACATTTACGAGTATCTGTACAAAGCATTAACGGCATGAAAGACGGTCGTGGCGGGGTGCAATAACAGTGAATGGTATGAACAACAAAAATACCGAGAAAAGAAAAAATGGCATAGGTTCCGGTTGGCGAGATTTGCTCGTACGTACTAATAACGGAGGTAATACCAGTAGACAGACGGTCGACGGTGGTGCACACTTGCATTCTCGCGGGCACAATACGCTTGGTACCAGCTGCAGGGGTTGCTAAATATGGCACGTATATTTTTCCTTCTTAGTACGGGGTATTAAATGTAGCATTCAGGTGAGGCCATGGCGTCCAATGGCTTTGTATGGGTGGCGCCCGGGACAAGCAAGGTGCTGGATACCATTACCAATGACCGTATGAGAGCCCGGTCGTAATATGTGTTGACATGAATAAACCGAGGTCGCTACTACCTGTACCGTCGGGTCGAGAATGTGCACCGTCAAGTTGGTTGGCTGATTGATTGTGATTGATGGGTAATACTACGAGTATGTGTATACTCGTACTTGTACGGATACAGGTAGGCGAAGCGAGTGGCTGTAGCGTACCTGTACATTGTACGAATAGTACACAACACGAGTGCGGTGAGGGTGTTTTTTTGTTTGTTTTTGTTTTGATTGATGAGAAATGATGGATGAGAGAAGATGGTAGCGGCGTAGAGAATGATGGATGGGAGAGTGGGTGGGAGAGAAGGTTCCTCTAGGAATCAAGGGGAATGCAGTGGAACATGGAGTCGTCATACGTCAGTACTTGGGATCGAAGTTGGGGAAGCTCCTTCCTTCAAAGTCTACAGGCAATGAAGGAGGGTTTGGAAGGAGCGATGATGTCGCTTAGGAAGGAACGACGGACTCCTCCGGTCGTACGAGAGAGTTGAGCCAGGCCCGGGCGCTTGAATGTCTGGCCACCTGCGCTAAAAGAATTACCGAATATGGTAAGTAAACCACTGTAGAATACAGGGTCAACCACTGACAGCTCTGTATTACCTGTACGAGTCCATAGTTGTAAGTTGTATTACGGGCAGGTATGGAATGGAACTTGCGTTAATCCCATCGGGCCATGTTGCAACCCGAGCTGGGTCTCTGTCTATGTCTCTTTCAAGGTTACAGCGCCCCATGGACCCTGATAGCACCGTGCACCTAACAACTGCCCCTAACTGCCCCTAAAAAGTATAGTGCCAGGTACCCGAAACCAACAGTTGACCTGTGCGGGCACCACCTCGATGGACCAATGCAAACTCAACCGCCCCCTGGCCCCTTGTCTCTCCTTGTGCCTCAACCCCTGCACACTTTTTTCTTCTTTCTCTCTCTCATCGCCCGTTTCCCCCCCTTTGCCCTCTTTGAGCCTTTCTCGCTCATGTCCAACTCTCATACACACCCCGGCCACTTTTCTCCCCGTCAACAGCCCAGTAGGAGAAGAGTCTAGCCCTTTGCCTACTGCATCCACACCGCAATCGGAAACGCACCACGCCTCAAACGTTGGCCTTTTGCTTTTTGGCACTGGCTTGTCGTTTCTAACTCCTCAAGGTCATTCATCCCGACAAAGAGACGCAGTCACGGTCACGTTGCACGGAGAGTAAGACACGGCAACCTCAACAAGCCAATACATGACCCGCGTATATTCTTGGAATGGGCGGGCCTTTACGGCGTATTAATACTGCCCACTAGAAAAGCGACGGTTGAGACGACGGGTGTGAGAGAATCATGTACGAGTAGGTTAAAAGAGAGGAGAGCTCAGCAGGTGACTGACATAGCCTCCCCCAGTTTAGAGCATTGTCGGCGCCAGCCAGGAGGGGCGCAGCTTTGTGTCGAATAGAATGGACACTCCGAGCTATACGACGTACTGTCTGAGTCTGTCGATGATGGTCTTTATCCGGCAAGCTCGTTGGTCGTCCCCCAGGACCCAGAGGCTCATGGTTAAACGGGATGATGCTACTCGTTCCTGACTATCACATTGCTTATGCTTATTGCTGGTACGACCCAGGTTCTAGTCTTGTTGCTTTTTTTACCCGTTTGGGTAATGCCCATGGAGACGCAGCGTACCCGGCCATTGTCGGTGAATGATCACTAGACGCTACGAGTACAGGTGTACGATGCCAGATGCCAGATGCCAGTGGATGAGTATGCCATGATCAATACTGCTGATACTAGTAATACTACTACTAATACTCCATCAACATGTTGGACGTCTTCGATGGTCGTACGAGAAGCAATCTTAATCAACTAGTTGTGGCGTTCCCCCCATACGAGTACGGTATTGTCGTCAGTTGACAGATGATGGTCTGGTTGGTTATCTAGAGATGTGATTTCCTTTTTGCTATTCTGGACCATTTCCGTGCGTATTGAGCAGGGACCCTGGTGTATACGGCTAGTTACTGGTAATCACTATTAGTACCTAGTAGTCTTGGGTGTTGACCTGTCGATTCCTGCTTCTATATCGAGTATACTAGTATTACAGGTAATTGCAATTCTCCTCTCACCAGAATCACCACCTAGTGTTTGTTGCACAGCTACTCGTACATGGCCAACTCGGTCCCCAACGATAACAACGGGTCCGGCCCCTTAACCGAGGGTCCACCAGCTACGACTAGTCGACCGTTGCTACTGCTAATAATATCTAATACCTTGTGTCTTGGTGTCTTGGTGTTCATGGTCGTATTTCTTGGTATTGACATTATTACCGAGCACGGTACCGTGCCTATGCACCATGACCCCGATCCCAATTCCATCCTCAGGTGAATCATGAATCATACATGTATTTGGGAATCTTTGTTTGTTCACCTGTACAAGTACTCCGTACAGGTAGAAAGATCTCATCAATACTTCCTTTGCCTTCTTCTAAAGACTGCGAGTACGGCCAGTGGGCAGGTTGCACTTTGCCAAGCCAGGGGTACCGATGGCTTCGTTTCAGTACATTCTTGCCTGATGCAACCCTCTCTTCTTGTCTCTGTCATTCTATCCCACTGCATGCTGCACTCCTGCCGGCTCCTCGCTCTGCCGTTATTCATCCAGGTACTCCGTACTTCGTACATTGAACAATACTACTAGTCGTACAGGTTAGCACTGCTACTATTACTAGTAGGCATGTAATTCTTATTCCCCAAGGAAACTCAAAAAGCAATATAATTTCTTCTTTTCATCTCGTTTACATTGTACTCCGTATTGGACAAGAACTAACAAATTGTAATGAGAGAGAGAAGAAAGAAAAGAAGAACAAAGAAAAATGTAAATAAATATGCAATTTAAAAAAGCAATAGTCTTGGCTTAACATATGAGTACAGGTACGAGTACAGGTTATTCGTACCGATTCGGCACGGACATCTCGGATCCTCGGTCAATGGTCATTGTCACTGGTCACGAACCTTTCTTTTTCTTTCTCTCTGTACGAGTACAGCTACTCCGTACAAGTATCTCTCACCTGAATCCGACAGGGGTCATGGTACCTGAACTAGTACTTCCACACTACCATAACTCTCTTTTTCTTGGTGTTTTCTCCTTTTTTTTTTTTTCCCCTCTCCTTGTTCTAATCTCTTCTATTTCCGCCACCACCATCACATTTTCTCTCGTACAAACGTACCCAAGTACTGCTCTGTACGCTCTAGTCGTACACGCACCGGTCAACGCCGTCCAACTTTGCAGCCACCAAACTTACCCGTACTCCATCGTTTCAGGCCATAAGCCAATATGGCTCTTTTGTACTCGCATGTTTGGGAAATCCCCTCTCCCCTTCAAGATCGACGCCAACCTCGTGTTGATCATATGATGATTTTGATCAAGAGAATGCTCTCCTCAAGTTCAGCTATTACCTTCATAGTTTAATGAAGGGGGGGGGCAAAGAATTCTTTTTTTAGTCGCTATTGTTGATGCTCGTATGTTTGCGTTCCCCTTTTCAGGTACGAAGATCCGGGCTGTGCCGGATGCCGAATCGCGAGGATCCAATCTATTTGTTAATACTAGTAACCTGTGCCTGTAGGCCGTACGGAGTAGATGAGATGAGTTGATATTGAGTTTTATTACTACACGAGTATTCCAAAGAATACGAATACTCGTAAAAAGAAGAATTCCATATCCGTGAGCCACCCTATGCTCTATCAAGATGAACCTGTTGGATCAATACAAGTCCAAGTGTAGATGTAGATCCGAATGTCTTAGATGATCATCGGCAAGGAAACGTCTACGATAGGCAACGATGTGCAATCTACATTCCTCAACTTATCATTCCTCGGACTTCAATAGAAGAAGTTTGTTCCATCAAGCCAAAGAATCTAGGGTATTTCCGTAAATGCGAACCATGTGAAAATGGAAGAAGGAACAAAAATAATCCCTTAACTCCCATTCCTCCGTCATTAACATGAGAAGCTCATTCCAATCGTAAGAACATGAATCCGGGGTATCTTGTTGATGATGGTTTACCCTGTGAAAGACGATATTTCCCGTATCATCATTCCTCGGGAATTAATACAAGAAGCTTATTCCAATTGTAAACACATGAATCTGGGGTATTTTGATAGAACTCAACTCCTACTAGGTATGTAAAAAAGCCTCATAGGGGATAAGCAGAGAGAAGCAAGTAAAAAAAACAAGAGATAGAGAGATGGAGAGAAACAGAGGAAGAATAACAAAGTGAAGAAGAGAGAGAGAAAATCACCCCTGCATATTCCGCAATCGTGCCTCGGCAGCTCTAGCTCTCCTCTCCCTCTCCAACCTCATACGCATCTCCGGCGTCAACCCACGACTCTCCTCCTCCCTCTTCTCCTGAGGCGTCTTTGCCAACCCCGCCGCTAGGGCATTGTTCTGCTTCTTACCACCTGTCGACGACGGCGCCGGCTTCTCCTTCTCCTGCTCACGCAGCTTCTGCTCCTCTGCCTTCCGTCTGTCTGCCTCCTTCTGGGTAGCCTCGGTCTTGTCACGCTCCTCCCTGGCGTCGGCGTCGGCCTTGCTCATGGCGGGGGGCACATTGGCCTCGTCCCAGTCCCACTTCGACTCGCCGAGTTCGTGGCGGGCTACGCGGAAGGCGTCGCGCGTGGGCCGGTCGCCGGCTAGGTCGAACGGCGCCTTGGACTCGCGGCTGCGCACGAGAGGGGATGCTCCGGCGCGGACGAGAAGTCCTAGCACCAGGGGTGCCGAGTTCTGCGAGGCGGCCAGGTGCAGCGGTGTCGGCGCGTGATGGTTCGCCTCCGGGGGGTGAAAGGTGAAGTCTGGGCTCACGTCGTTGTTCTTGAGGTACGAGAGCAGGGCGGGCACCTTGGACCGCCGCGTAAATGCCTGCAGCTGCGATGTGTGCAGCAGGGCCGTCTCTTCCTCCTCGCTGAGCTTGGGCTTGGCCGCCGGCTTCTGCGACGCAGACTTGGATGCGCCGCTGGTATCCTTTGTAGTAGACGGTGGGGGCGGCGCCTTGGATGGGTCGATCTCGCGCACCTTGAGGCGTGTGAGCTCGATAAACGACCGCATGAGCTCGTTCTGTGTCGCGCGCCGGGTGCTGAACGGGAATCCGCGCAACCTGGTGTCGTTGTGTCGGAGAACCTGTCCGTCGTAGGGACCAAACAGGGTCCGGCGGTTAGTCGACCCTGTGGCGCGCACAAACAGCAGCTCCGACGTGTCGATTAGGCCCTTCCAGTCCGTCAGGAGGGACCGCACGTCCTGCACCAGGGCCTGCTCGTTGTAACGGCGGAGATCGGATCCCGCCGAGTGCGCGTTGCCCTTGGCGTTGTCGTTCGCCGACTGCGAGCCTCCCTGCTTCCGACGCGTCGTGTACCGATGGAAGGTCTTGTGCGCCAGCACCGTGGCCTCGCGGTTCATGGTCGTCGCGCCGCTCTTGGTCGGCCGCGGCGCCAGCGACACCACCATGGCGGCAAAGTGCCCGCCGCCAATCATGCAGAGAAAGATGTGAGGTCCCTTGTAGGCCACCTCGGGCATGGAGCCGTCCTTGGCCGGTCGCGGCATCGCAATGGGCTCGACCTGCTTCTTCTGGAGAACAGAGACCAGATCCGTCTGCCGCTGCTCTTCTCCCGTCAGGATGGACCTGTACAGCCCAAAGTAGTTCTTCTCCGGTAGCAGCGGCGAGCTGAACCAGATGAGCGGCGCCTTGGACTTGTTCCTGCGTGTCGATCGCTCCGGGTTGCCGTTGGTGTTGTCATCGTCGTCGTCGTAGTCGTCGGGAGAAGCTGCCTTGTCCGCCAGTCGAGCCTGTCTCTTCAGCAACGAGGTCAGGGTAGACTCTGGCTTGCCATTGTCGTCCGAGTCGGAGTCGTCCTCAGACGTGTCGGAGCCGGATAGAGACTCGTCCAAGTCGCCAATGAGCTTCTCGAAATCCGCCTCATTCACGGGCTTGAGCCCTCGCACCTTCTGCTTGAGGTTGTAGTTGTGCAGGTCTGATTTCTGGTGGCTGCGCTGGTCCTCGAGCGTGCTGAATGTCAGCCCGCAGAGAGAACAGCTCTGTGCGCCGACGAGGCCGTCGTCCCGGTCGGCAGGGCGGGTTTCGACCTGGTCGGTTGGTACGGCGGGGGCATCTTGGTCGCCGGTCTTCAGGGAGATGTTGTCGAGAACCTTGGGGGGGAGATCGTAGACTTCATTATAGTGTTGTGTTAGATTCAGTCATCATGTGAAGGAGGGGCAAAAAAAGTTGCAGTAGCAACGTACCGTATAGCGGCTTCCGCAGAAAGTCATCCAGAGGTTTCGCCATGATGTAGCGTTCTGTGGATGACGATGTGAATAGAAGACTAGAGGATATGGAGTGTGCGTGACCTCTTGAAGCTGGTCAGAGGACGTTCGTAGTCGTTGTTTTGTACGACGAAGGATCTCGGTGATTCCATGATGCTGAGTCAAACGGCGACTGGAGGGGCAGTGAGCCCCACCATCGGGATAAGACTCATACTGAGTGATGAGTCTTGCTAAATTTCAATTGTTCCTATGCCAAAGCATCACAGAGCCATCCTGTGATATTTCGTTCCTCTTTCACAAGCTTCTTTTTTCTTTCTTTCTTTCTCTATCCCAAACATCACGCGACAATTGGTTTTCCTTCATTCAGGGACAAGAGAATAGTAGTGACCAGCGTTAGTCTTGCCTAGGGTAATCGAGCTGGACACGTACGTCATGCCCCACAGCACAGAAACAGAGCACGACTCACCGGAAGCTGCTGATGGGGAAAGAAAAAAAAAAGGAAAGAAGCGTCAGTAAATTGCCCCTCGAGCCTTGGCATTCTGTTGCACTTCAGCCCCAAAGACCAAAGGCCAAGGGCCAAGAAGGCAAGAAGCCTAGCTGATATGGAGCCACGTACGTGTACTCCGTACTCTCTCTCTCTCATATGTACGAGTTGTTAAGAATAATGACCACGACAAGGGTAAGGGATAAAGTACATATATAGGAACTCTATATAGTATAGAAAATAGGGTGGCTATGCTCTACTAGATATACCTATACCCCCCCCTAGGTAGGAGGATTTCTCTTAGAATAACTAAGTTAAATAGATATTATATATATATATTAATATACCTTAATACTACTAATAATACTCCTCTAACTCTTAATAGTTATAAGCCCGGCGCTCTATAACGTTTAATAAGAAGACGAAGCTATCGATACTATCTATCTATTAGTAAGCTCGTTATTACTTTCTATATACTATTTAGGGAGAGTTATAGTATGCCGGACGAAGTACCTATTACGCGATTTTATAACTATTACGAAGACCCTTACGACGTAACCGACCGCGTTACCTATCTAAATAGCGATCTAGAAGTTAGTTAATCGATCGTTAGTATATCTTAGGTACCTAGTAGTAATTTAGTAATAATACGACTACGACCTACGCGAAAAAGATAGTCGTTAGAGCCTATAGAGGCTCTAACGAGGCTAATATAGCTAACGAGGCGTTAA
>FYEV01000729.1:0-19763 GCA_900188565.1 Geosmithia flava
AAAAAAAAAAGTATAAAAGTAAGTTGTTTATTGTTCACATTGGGTTTGGTTTATTAAATATATATATAATTTATCACTTATATTACGTAGGAAGGGAGGTCACCACCTCAGCGGTATTTACTAACATTCATGATCATGAATGGGAAAGCCTCTCCCTTTTATTCCTGGGTTAAAAATGGGAATTCGTAACTACAATAAGGTCAGTAAATAGTTTGGTTTTATTGTAGCCTCGATATAGCTCGTATAATTCGCAAAGATACTACAAACACTCATAAATAAATTCATACTTGTCTAGTAGTAACATGAAAATGTATAACAGGTCAAATATCAGTTCGAATTCACCATACTAAATCTAAGTTTAGCGTCTTTACAAAATCAATCAAATATTAGGATAAAAAGAGACAATAACATTATCTAATTCTTATTCTCTATAAGATCTTAATATTCATCGATTTAACTCTCGAAACGAATATTAAGGTGACTATGCTTTATATCTATCTAGAACATTTACCATTTTTAATACTATTTGGATAATAATCTTATTTTACAGGTGTAACAAATTAGATGTAAATATATAGTATTGCATTTTTCACCAAATCAAACTTATTAGAACAAGTAATCAATCTGTCTTATAGATTATGCTACGGTGATTCGAACACCGACTCCAAACACCAAAAGTTCGTGATCTGCCCATTGATCTATAGCATATTAGGTGTCTAAATTGATGATTAATACAAACATAATTTGGAAAATAAAAATTATTTTACTTTTATTCTTTCAATAATTTATTCTTCTAGAAGATCTTAATAGTATTTTTTTTATATATTAGTACATAAACTATGTGCATTATGTTACGTAATTTCCTCCTTAATTCTTTTATTATTTTTAAGAATATGTCTAATTTAGTCGTACACTGATAACAAATATTAGCTGTTATCTATTTGATATACATATATTCTCTTTACCACACCATGATAAAGGATAATTTTTTTTATAAAAAGTATTAGTAACAATAGGATTTAGATATAATTTATTATGGTGCTCAATTACTACCATATTATTCCATTAAATCATCAATATATAAACCTTAAATTTAATTTTGTTTTATTTTATTTTTTATACTAGAAATATGTATAAATATAATCATAAATATTATATTTTCTATATAAAAACTTAACTATAGATGATGGGACTTGAACCCATATAAATAAAATATCCACTCAAACCTAAACTGAGTTTGTCTACCATTCCAACACATCTACCCGTAAGAATAACCTTTTACCCTCTTTTTATAAAACATTTTAATAAATGGATCTCTTTCTATGTATATTAGAAGGGAATTTCTTTTTATTATAATTAGTGATCATTAATTCTTTTCTGGTTAAAAGGGTTATGTTATTAATATCAGTGTTAGGATAAATAAGGATTGTATTATATAATTAAAAAATTTTTTTTTTATTTCAAATAGTTTTTGTATAAATATAGTTTTTTTTAGATTAATATATTTTTTTCAGATTTAAATTTATATTACTATATGAATTTGATGTTCTAGAGTTTGCAGGATTCGAACCTACATTAAAATGATTAAAAGTCATACGTATTGCCGTTATACTAAAACTCCCTGTATGGAGACATTGAGACTCGAACTCAAAAATGTAAATTGCAAAACTACTATTTTACCAATTAAATTATGTCCCCTTTGCCCAAGATAAGATTCGAACTTACAACCCATGCAGCTTCAATGCATTGCTCAACCAATTGAGCTTCTCGAGCTTCTTATATATAAGCATAAATATTCCCTTTTTTTTTAGTATGTTTTACTTTATATATAGATATTTATTGTATTTTATACATATACAAATGTATATATAGAAGCTAATGAGCTAATATCCATTAAGTCATACTATTTATGTATTTTATTATATAAATGTTACATTTATCCAAGGAGTGACTCGAACACTCACGAGCTTTAACTCAGAAAAACTTAAACTTTCACTGTCTACCGATTCCAGCACTTGGACTTATAAAATAATAAATTCGCCACTTATATTATTATAATATCTTAATATATATTACTATAAGATCTTAATATATACTATTATAATATTTTTATTGACTAGTATTTAGGGAAAAAGTGACTTGAACACTTATAAGTACTGTTATGAGCAGCATGCTTTACCGATTAAGCTATATCCCCTCATGCAGGTACCGGATTTGCACCAATACTCTTTCGGGCATGAGCCGAATATGTTAACTATTACATCAACCTGCTATGTAGACTAGACAGGATTCGAACCTGCGATGGTAACATTGAAAGAGTTATGTCTTACCACTTGACTACTAATCCTTGTTTATTACTAAATAAAGCTCAGTACAAGAATTGCACTTGTATCAATTGATTACAAAACAATCGCATTGCTATTATGCTAACCAAGCTAAAAATTTGATATGTTTTTTTATTAGTGATTTATAAAATTAGTACTATCTTCCTAAAAATCTCGTGATTCTTACAAATTAAGCCTATTTATTTCGTATTAATATAATACGCATATTTAAGAAATATCTTAAGAAAAGCTTCGTGCCTATATGCTTTCAGCACTTATCTTTAGCCAACTTAGCTTTCCTGCCGTGCTTATGTCATCAAATTTATCTTAGTGAAAGAAACACTCCATGTATTATAAGGCAAAGCCTGCTAATACAGATATATGAAAACATATATTTAATATTTGGACACATAAACAACAGGTAAACCATAGGTTAGTAAACATTATTCGACTAATAAGTCAAATACTTCTTGTTCCTTTCGTACAAAAGTTCCCTCTTATTTTATTCTAATTCCCTCTAGAAGATAGAAACCATACTGTCTCACGACGTATTTAACCCAGCTCATGTAACTTTTTAATCGACGAACAGTCGCACCCTACATAGTTTCTGCATCCATGAGGACAAGTTAAGCCGACATCGAGGTGCCAAACCGCGCACTCATTATGTACACTCTTGCGCAAATTAGCCTGTTCTTTGTGTTATCATAAAATTCATTTCCATTTTTCTCAAAATGGTTCAGACTATGTCTTCATTTTTATTTTCTAAGCTTATATTTCATAAGCTACATATTTTGATTATTCTTTAATATTTATTTACCTCCTATTCAACCTTTTACAGCAAATGATCCTATACGACGTTTAGATTTAGTTCAAGAATAACTAACGTTTGAGTTAGCATTCCCTCTAAATGAAACTGTACTTAATTTTTTGAAAGATGAATCAATGTTTTTTAATACACCTTTTCATTTTAAAGCTTGTATAGCTCTATCTGCTCTGTAACGTTTGGTTAATCTACCGGATACTTTTAATTTAATTCCACTTAAGTTTTTATAACCTATAGAGTTAAATATTGAATCATGTAAATCTTTATAGTTAGTGTACGTATTTGTTTCATTAATTACATTATTTAAGGATTTAGATTTATTCATTAAAGATACTACTTTTAGATCTCTATGTTTATTTCTAAATAAATCTATTTTATCTAAACTTTGTACTTTACTTCTCTCTTGTATTATATTTTTTTTAGGTATACGAGCCTTGTGTAAAATACTATTCATTCTTCTACGAGGACTAGCTCTATCTTTTTTAATTTTTAAAGCTAATAGATCAGTAAATATATCAGGATGATAAGTAATAGATTTTAAATTAATTATATTATATTCTATCTTTCTTCCTATTATTTTTTCTAATAAGTAAGTTAATTTTGACAATAGTCTTAACTTATTAAATTTAAATTGATTAAGAGCGTATAATAAATTATATTTTCTTAAAAAAGCAAAATAGTTAGAAGATTGATTTTGAATCAATACGCTTCACATTTTTTTTAAAGCAAGATGGTTTAACTTTAAGAATGTATGTAAATACTGAAATTTGTAATCTACATATTTCTTTTTATTAATAAAATCTTTCACAAAAAAGTGTTCATTACATATTTTATATTTTTCATTTAAAAATGAGAATATATTTTTTATATAATTATTGTATAAAAAAGCATAACTTTTAAATAATTTTAAAGTTAATTTTTTATTTAATTGATAATATCTTCTTTTTAAAGCTTTTCTTTCTTTATTAATAGTATATAATGTTAATTTAGCATTATTATTTGTATATTTAATATCTGCATTACTAACAAATATTCTTCTTAAGAAATGACGTCTTTTTTTTAGATGTACAAATTTTGTTTTACTTAAAAATTTACTATCTTTAAAGAATAAATTGAAATAACTTTTAATAATTTTATTTATATTAACAGTATTAACTGCTATATTTTTTAAATTATTTTTATTAAAAGAATATATTATATTCTTTCATTCTTTAGAAAAAGCAGGTAAATATTTCATATTGTTTATAACAGTAAGTTTTTTTTGTAAACCTACAGTTCTAGTGATTTTTTTTAAATTATTATTAAATATTTTCATTAATATGTTCTTTTCTCTGTATTTTTATAATATGTAAATATGAGAAATAAAAATGTTGGGTAGTAAAAGGATTATTGTATTATATAACACTCACCTATAGTCGTTGAACGTCTTTACATATTGTAAATTCCGCTTCAAATTTACTTATTAGTAAGTAATCTTTGAAATTTACCCAATTTATATCAATTATTTTATTTTATGGTAAATTACCATTACACAAATGTGTAAATAAAATATTAAAGGACAAACATCCCTAGCGTAGCTTTTCCAATAATCCAAGATCTTTCCTTATTGTATCTTGTGATCCTATGCCCTGCTTACGCAACTGTAAGATTTGTAGATAATCAAACAGTAAGGCAGAATTTAGCCGTTGAGCTTTGTAGACATTATACATTACTATTTATACAAATAGCTAAATAATATTAAAATTACTTTATAATATTATCAATTGTCACTAACTTCTATATAGTCAAAATTCTACCTTCAAATTTTTTTAACTATACCTAGTACAAAAAGATGTATATAAGTATAGTTAAGTTAATACGATAAAAAATAGTTATCTATCTAAAATTACAAACAAAATTCTAAATATTTAGACACTCCTGTTTACTCTTTACAGGGTCTGTGCCCCACATAAACTGTCTCCTAGTAATAGTTCCTCCACTAAGGTCACCTATAAATAGGCAGAGACTAGATGTATTTAAATAAATCTAATATACTTATTAAGATAACTTACCTACTGCTGTTAAGCAATAAAGCAAATTATTTTAAATTCAGTAAAATTCATAATAAATATATTCGTAGCCCTACAAAGTAGGGCTTATAAATTTAAACCGTCTCATTCATATGAAAAACAATTAAAGGCTTCTCATGATTATATCTATCTATTACCTTTTAGACTGAAAGATGTTTATCATACTCTATTATTAGTGACAGTAAAGCTGCATAGGGTCTTCTCGTCTAACTAGAGGTAAGCTGTATCTGCACAGCTATTCCAATTTCACCGAGTCAATCATAGAGACAGCTGTTGTATCGTTACACCATTCATGCAAGACCGCATTTAACGGCCAAGGCATTTCGCTACCTTAGGACCCTCACGTTAAGGCCGCCTTTAACCGGGGGTTCTGTCAACATCAAATGTTAGATCATTCAATTATCTTCATTAACCAGCCGGCACCGGGCAGATTTCACACTTTATACTTAGATTTTTTTATCTTTCAGCAAAGTGCTGTGTTTTAATTAAACAGTCGTACAACATTATTTCATGCTTCTTCCTTTTTACTTGATATTAATCAAGAATTATGAGCTCTCCTTATTCCGAAGTTACAGTAGTCAATTTGCCGAGTTCCTTTATGATTGTTAGCTCATACGCCTTCGTATTCTCTACTAGCTTACTTGTTTCAGTATCTAGGTACGGTTAAAGTTCATTTATAGATTACTATAAATATATTATTATTTTTCCAGTACATTTTCCACTAAAAAATGTCGTCTTAAATAAATAAGATTTTCTCATCGTTCAAACCTTTAGATTTTAAACTTAGAGGCCGTACTTAACTCTATCCATAAGCTTTAGGCGGAAATTTCTTTCTTTTAGTTACTCATGTCACCATTCTCACTTGAATTCACTAGTTATAATTCCATTTAAAAAATGAAAGTCATAAGTTAATTCAACGTTCTGCTACCCCACGAAATTATAAAGACTTTCTTTATAATGTATCATGGACAAGGTTTCGGTATATTGTTTAGATCCGTTATATTATCGACGCTATCTATACCTTAACAAGTGCTCTGTTACGAGGTCATAAAATTGTGGCTGCTTCTAAGCCTATCTCCTTGTCGACTTTAATAGATACATTCTTCATTTCACTTAACTAATAATTTAGGAACCTTAACTCTTGTTCTGGGCTGTTTCCCTTTTGACATACAACCTTATCATTCTATGTCTGATCATTCAAGCTTTATCTTTGCCATTCCGAGTCTGCATACTCACTGGTAAAATCTTCACGATTCCCCAATATGCACAATCATTTGTCTGAGATTAAGTTCTGTACCTGCTAAGATATTTTACTTGAATTGCCTACTATTATAGGTTTCGCAGAAAACCAGCTATCCTGGTCAGTATTGTCTTTCACTACACCTACCATAATTCTTCGGATATTTTTGCAACAATAACCCGTTCGGACTTTTATAATCCTGATTATGGTAAAATCACCAGGCTTCGGGTCTAACTTTAGATACTCTTGTCGTTATTTTAACGTCCGGTTTACCTACGCATATTCTTGCATCTAATGTTAACTTGGTGACCCATTATGCAAAAGGTACGTTCTATAGCTTACGCTTCGAACTGCTTATAAAATTACTATTTTTCTAATTTTCCCTCATGGTACTTTTCGCTATCGCTTGTATATTATATTTAGTCTTTGAGGAAGGTTCCCCATATAATTCAAACAGTTTATTAACCATTTTACTTTTAGACTCTTCTAATTTCACTCACGCTATTCTTAGAATCTCTTTTGATTTCTTTTCCTTAAGCTACTAAGATATTTCAATTCGCTTAGTTTATCATTGGATTTCTCTTAGAGTTTATAAAACTTATATTAAATTATTAATATAGTTCTACATTTTCTCTTTAATATACAGCTAACTTTCCATAATAATTTCTTTATATACTTGCATATATATACATTACATATATATATATAAATATAAATTACATATCTTTAATTATTTAGTTTTAAATCTCTATAAGATCTTAATTCGGATTATTACGATTCGAACGTAACTGGTCTTTGACCCAAACAAAGTGCCTAACCTACTCGGCCATAATCCGTTATAAACAAGAGTACCTGGATTCGAACCAAGAAAGAGAAGGTTGAAGCTTCTTATTTTACCAATTAAATTATGCTCTTCTTATTCACAGAGAATATCCGATTCGAACGGATGAGGTTTTTACACCTAGTAAAACTCAAACTTACCGCCTTAGACCACTCGGCCAATTCTCTTTTCTTTTTATATAGTTCTTTTAAGAATCGAACTTAAATGTCATTCTTATCAAAAATGCACTTTACCATTAAGTTAAAGAACTCTAGGAGATAAAGGGGTCGAACCTTTCACCTTTTGTGTGTAAAACAAACGTTCTACCAACTGAACTAATCTCCCTTTTGATTATTATAGCAATACAACCAACCATAGCTAACAGTAAAATTAAACTAGATAAAATTAATCAAGTATTATGAACAGTATACATTACCATACCTATTCCTACTATGTGTCCTGTTTCTGCTATTGAACCATCTCAATTGTTACTTGTACTAAACATTATATTTATATTATTTCATATAAATTCTCAAATGTTATTTGTATCTGTAATAAAACTAGAGTATAAATTATTAATAGCTATATTGTCTCCTTGGCTCAATGTACCTATATTTTCAGGTGATACTTGGAATCAAGTATAATTTAAAAATACAATTAATAATAAAGCCAAAGGAATACTATTATTGTTGTAACTTACTAATTCATTTTTTCTCATGTCGATTAACATTAAAATAAATAAAAATAATATAGAAACTGCACCTATATATACAATTAAGTAAGAAAATCCTATAAAATTTAAGCCAATAGATATTAAGTACACTGATACACAACCAAATAATCCTATTAAACACAGTAATGAGCTTATAGGGTTTTTTATTGTAATTACAGATATAGCAAAAAGTATAGCTGTAATACTAAGAATATCTAAAAATTCGGGCTTAAATCCATTATTTATACTGTCGAATAAAACTAAGAATTGACTATACATATTTTTTAATTTAAATTATTATACCTTGAATAAAGGTTATTGGATACAATATTGTATACGAACAGCCGGGATCGAACCAGCATAATTTGTGTGGAAGACAAACGGTTTACCATTAACCTATGTTCGCTTCTTTGTGTTGTGTCACACTAGAAATGAGATATTATGAACCTCAGTAGTACATAGACACATATAAGAATAATCATACAACGTCTACAAAGTGTCAGTATAAAATACCTCCTTCATATCCTAAATGATGGTGATCTGTTAAGTGGTATGTTATGATTCTTCATAAACCTACAGCTATGAAGATTGTACCTATTATAACGTGGAATCCGTGGAATCCTGTTCCAAAGAAGAAACAAGAACCGAATACACCATCACTAATAGTAAATGAAGAAACACTGTATTCAACTCCCTGGAAGAATGTAAACACTACAGCTAATAAAACTGTAAATATAGTTCCGTATATAGCCGCTTTTCTATCTCCTTTAATTAAAGCGTGATGTGCGTAAGTCACTGTTGCACCACTAGATAATAAAATTACTGTGTTTAATAAAGGTAATTCGAAAGGGTTAACAGGTTCTATACCCATAGGTGGTCATTGACTACCTATTTCTATTGCAGGGTTTAAAGCACTGTGGAAAAATGCTCAGAATATAGCTAAGAAGAATAAAGCTTCAGAAACTATGAATAATATAACTCCTAAGTTTAATCCTTTTTGTACAGCTAAAGTGTGGTTTCCTAAGAATGTACCTTCAGATATTATATCTCTGAATCATAGAGCCATTGTACTAGCTACTAAGAATAAAGATACGTAAACCATTATGTAACTGTTGTGGAATAAATGCATAGCTAATGCAGAATTAACAGCTAAAGTGAATAAAGAAACACTAATATAAAATGGTCACGGAGAAGGTGAAACTAAATGGAAAGGATGATCTTGAAAATTACTTCTTACTAAGTTTGTCATAATAAATAAAATTAAATAAATTTTTCAGGTAATAAGTTAATAAAGTTAAGCCTCTAAGATGAATCGAACATCTATCACGATATTAACAGTACCATGCTCTACCATTGAGCTATAGAAGCTGTAGTTTAGCTTATGCAGTACGGGAAAAGAGTGACTCGAACACTCAAGTGTAAATACACAATGTATAGCAAACATCCTACCTTACCAATGGAAACTTTCCCTTATATACGAATTAGATCCGATTCGAACGGACATCAATTTCCGTGACAAGGAAACTCTTTACCAATTAAGTTACTAATTCTTGGGTTAGGAGACAAGAGATTCGAACTCTTAAAAGCAACAGCTATTGAGTTTACAGCTCAACCCTTCTTACCAATAAAGGAAGTCTCCTTTATATAATATAATAGATACATTATATAATTTAAATAGTTAAAAATCATGATTCCCGTGCAACTTCCGCTACACGAACCGTATTTCGACTTTACACTAATTAGAATTACACATGCGAAGATTCTTAGCATAAGAATAAACCTATTTGTTTAAGGGCTTATGACTAAAAAAGCAAACTTATTGTGCAAACTCCTTTCAGCATGTGACGAGTGGTTAGTACCAATCCGAGGTAAATTCACCGTGACATGGTGATTCACGATTACTAGCAATTACTTTTTCATGTAGTCGAGTTTCAGACTACAATCCATATTGTATCCTATTTTTTGAGATTAGCTTAAATTCACATTTTTGCATCTCTTTGTCTAGGAATATGTGGCACGTCTGTAGCCCGCGGTATCAAGACCATGATGACTTGTCTTAGTCCCCTTTTTCGAAAATCTCACGTATAGTGAGCTGAACACTTTATCGTAAATCTACAAAATAAAGTTAGGGATTACGTTAATTACATGCAAAAAAACACAGTTTCACAACATTAACTGAAAACAGCCGTGCAATACCTGTAACTTTATAAAAAGTTATACAAACCGCGGTAAGGTTTTTCGTGGGTCATCGAATTAAACAACATACTTCACTGCTGATGTCAGAAACGGTCTAGTGATTTCAGTTCCTGCGTTGCCACATTACTCTTGAGGTGGAATGCTTACACTTTTATTTATAAGCTAAATTTTGATTTGTAAATAAAATTTATCTACTGTAGCCTTATCCTTCGGATTAGAAGGCTCGATATCATTCTAATTTACAAACTTATTATCTAACTCATGGCATTCATTATTGACTGCAAAGACTACTGAGGGTATCTAATCCTGTTCGTTACCAATGCCTTCGTCCTTCAACGTCAGTTATTACCTAGAGGGCTGCCTTCGCCGTAACCAGTCCCTTTGGTATCAAAGAATATTATCTCTCCTCCTCAAGTTCTGCCCTCCTATATATAACTCTAGTCAAATAGTTGCATTTAGCACAAGCTATTAAGACCGCCTAAGTACCCTTTAAACCTAATTCTTATGAATAACACTTGTCTTTTACGTATTACCGCGACTGCTGGCACGTAATTGGTCAAGACGAAATATATATATTGTCATTATCAATATATAGACAAAGCTTTATTCGATATTCAATATAATCTTAACCAAGCGTAAACTTACACTTAAGACTTACCACTTTTCCAAGTTGCCAGTTCAGCCGTTAGGCCATTGACCAAGATTCCTCACTGCTGTACTTATATGCATTGGGCTTTTCTCAGGCCCAATGTGGTCGATCAACCTTTCAGCTTCGACTACGAGAGTTGTTGGCTAGTTAAGTCATCACCTTAACTACTACCTGTCTCGATGATAATTATCGTCCTCTTAAAGCAGGGCTAGTTTGCCCTTTTGGTTATGAAGGATTTACCTTCTCTTTAAGGTCGGCAAATATTATCTATACTCACCTGTACACCACTTTTTAATATAAACTATTAAAACGTTCGATTAGCATGTGTCAAGCACTTGGACAGCATTCAATCAGAGCCATCACCAAACTCAACTTATATCTCTATAAGATCTTAATTTTTTAAATAGGGGTTAATTTAAACTATTTATAGTTTGCTTTACTTTTTTTTTTATTTTCCTTTTTATATGTTTTCTTGCTCGCTAAATTTTGTTAAATAGTTAACTATTTTGTTTTAATTTCTTCACACATAACACAAAAATTATTTTTTTTTATTACTTTTAACGTATAATACATTAATTAGATAAAATATATTTATTGTTTATATAATTTTCCTATCTCTGTCTTTGGACAAGACAAAGCATCATTTACCCACTATCTATTTGTTTTTTTTTTCATTATATTAATGTAAGTCTAATCCGTCTTTTATATATGAAGAAGCTAATACAACAAACACTTGTGCTTGGATAAATGCAATTGCTAATTCTAATCCAGAGAATGCTACGATAAATAATAATGGTATTAATCCTAAAACGAAGAATATTAATCCTGAGTTCATTATGTTATATACGAATCCACTTAAGATACTTAATAACATGTGACCTGCTGTAATGTTAGCTGCTAATCTTAAACCTAATGATACATTTCTAGCTAAATAAGAAATAAATTCTATTAATACTAATAAAGGTAATAATGGTAAAGGACAACCTGCAGGTACTAATAATGAAAAGAATTTTAATCCATGTTCTTGGAATCCTAAAATTGTTGCACCTAACACTATTGTGAAACTAATAGAGAAAGTTAATGCAAAGTGCCCTGTTGATGCAAAACTGTAAGGAACCATTCCTATTAAATTATTTACTAAGATAAATATAAATAATGTATACATAAATGGGAAATATACTTGACCGTTTTTAGGGTTTATTTGGTTAGAAACTATATTGTGTATAGTTACGTATAAAGATTCTTGAGCTATAGATCAGTTGTTACCTACTAATTTGTTATAGTTAGTTGATGCTAAGCTACCTATTAAGATTAATGATAATCCTATTGTTAAGTAGAATCCTATGTTAGTTAAAGATAAATGGAAAGTTCCACCTAATACTTCTAAATTTAAGAAATCTCTTATCTCAAATTGTTCTAAAGGACTATTTATTTCTAAAAATAAATTTTGGTTGTTAGAAAACATGTAGTATGAATACTACAAGAATATATAATTCTTAAGATAACTTAATATAGTGTAATACTATTTTAATTAGTTTAAAAATAAATTAATTATTATATTTTGTTTATAAATGTACGAGATACAAATAAACGAACTATTCTAGGTAATATGTATTTTGATGATATATATAATATAGTTACTATTATACTAAAAGCAAATACTATTTCGTTCATATAATAAAATGGAACTAAGTGAGGCATGTTTATGCTATGATTTTTAGTCTTATAATACGCTATTTACATTATCCGTACGTATATATGTAACTTATATATTTATATATAAGAATTATTCACTTTCACTTAATAATCAGTGAACGAATTTATCTATAGATACTGATTCTATAACTATAGGCATAGAACTGTGTAAGATACCACAGATTTCAGAACATTGTCCGTAGAATACACCTTCTCTATTGATAAATATAGATACTTGGTTTAATCTACCAGGGTAAGCATCAGTTTTTATACCTAAAGATGGACAAGCGAATGAGTGTATAACATCACCTGATGTTATAACAAATCTTATGTGTGTTAATTCAGGTAAGATAACTCTGTTATCAACTTCTAACATTCTTAAACCTCCTTCTTCTAAGTCAGAGTCAGGTACGATATAAGAATCAAATTCGATAAATTCTTCATCAGAATTTATGAAATCAGGGTATTGGTAACTTCAGTATCATTGATGTCCTTCAGCTAATATAGACATAGAAGGATCGTTAACTTCATCCATTAAGTATAATAATTTGAATGAAGGGAAAGCTATTAATATTAATATTAAAGCTGGTGTAATAGTTCATATTAATTCTATTAATGTTCCGTGATTTAAGTATTTGTGAGACATTGCTGTTTTAGTATTCACAAAGTTTTTTATTATAGAGAACATAATTCATCCAACACTGAATAATATTAATACTAAGTAGAACATGATATTATCATGTAATTCTACTAAACCTTCCATTTGAGGAGTAGCACTATCTTGGAAATAAATTCCTCAAGGCATAGGTGCGTCTAAGTTTATAGCTTGCACTGCAAAATTAAATATATTTTTCATTTTAATTTAAAAAGGTTAATTTCTTATCCTTTCGTTGTTTTTTATTTATTTATATATAGATAAATAGGCCTAAGGCCTTAACCGAAAGGTTAAGTAAAAATAGATTTTACTTAAGAGTTTTCATTTTTTCTAGTATGCGTATATTACGCTGTTCATAGAGTAATCTAAAGTATTTAATATCAATGAAGGGTAAATACCAAATAATACAGTAAATACAACTAATATCATTAATAATGTAAATTCTCTTTTATTTACATCTAATAAACCATTTTCTATCAATTTACTGAAAGAACCTCCAAAGGATATTCTGTTATACATGTAGATTGTATAAGCAGCAGAGAATACAATGGATGAGGCAGCCATAACTCCTAACACTGGTAATCTTTCTATTATACTGTAAAGTGACATAAATTCACCTACAAAATTCATTGTTAAAGGAGTACCGGCATTACCTAAAGCTAACAAGAAGAATAATACACTAAATATAGGCATTAATTGAGCAACACCTCTATAGTAGTATAATAATCTAGTGCTAGTTCTATCGTAAAGTATACCTCCTGCACAAATGAAAAGTCCACTAGATACAAATCCGTGTGCTAATCCTAAAATTATACTTCCTTCTAATCCTTGGATTGTATTACTAAATGCACCTATTAAGTACACAGAAGCGTGACACACAGAACTGTAAGCTATTAATTCTTTTACATCTGTTGTTCTTATAGTACTAATACTTGCATAAATTATTGTTATTACAGCTATAGTATAAACTACAAATGTATAGTTTAACGAAGCATTAGGTAATATAGGTAAAATTAGTCTAAATATACCGTATAGACTTAATTTTAATACAATACCTGCTAGTACTATACTTCCACCTAATGGAGACTCAACGTGTGCTTTTAATAATCAACTATTTAAGAAAATGGTTGGAGTTTTTACAGCAAAAGCTATAAATATTCCTATAAATAAGAATATTTGTGTTTTATATTCAAAGTTTAATGTAAATAATACATCAAAATCTGTACTACCCATTATAGAAGAAGTACTAAGTATTGCTAACAATAAAAATAAAGAACTTCATAATGTATATAAGAATAAATAGTAACTTGCACTTACTTTATTATCAGATCCAAATAATCCTATTAATAAGAATAAAGGTGGTAATATACTTTCGAAGAATATATAGAATAATAGTATGTCTGAAGCCATAAATACTACTAATAATAAAGATTCTAATAATAACATAATAATTAAATATGACTTTACGTTTTCTTTAATTGAATTTCAATTAGATAATAAAGCTATAGGCATAATGATTGTAGTTAATAGTACGAAATATATAGATATACCGTCTATACCTAAGTATATATTAAAATGTTGCAAGTTATAATGCTCTTGAACAAATTGAAATTGGTTTGTACTATTATGGAATAATACAAAAACAAGTAAACTTATCACTAAGTTAACTGTACTAGTAGCTAATGCTGTTATTTTTGCGGTAGTTTTCTCTTGGAACGTGTTTATAGACGCAACAAGAACGGCCCCTATTATAGGCAAGTAAATAAGAGTAGATAAAAGCAACGAAGGTTATAATATATATATTAACACTGTTCCTCACCAATGTACAGGCAGAGCATGGCTTACTTATATTAATGAAATTATATTATAATATGTAGAAATTCAATAAGAATATACCGAATGTATGTAACAGAGAAGGCATAAACGCTATAAACCCGAACGATAGAGGTAATAAAACTGTTCAACAGAAAGACATTAATTGGTCAAAACGTATTCTAGGGAAAGATGCTCTAACTCATATGAATACGAATACCATTAATGAACTTTTTATACCTAAACTAAAACTAGTTAATAGTCCATTTATAGATGGACTATTTAAAGTTTCTTCTGTTAATATACTATAGTTATGCACAAAAGAAAAGTCTAAATAGTATAAGTTATATAATAAGTATGGATAATCAAAATTTATTAGGTAACCTCCTAAGAACAATAAACTTATAAAGATACACATTAATACTATACTACCATATTCGGCTAAGAAAAAGAAAACAAATATAACTGCGGAGTGTTCAGTCATAAATCCACTAACTAACTCAGATTCAGCTTCAGCTAAATCAAAAGGAGCTCTATTAGTTTCTGCTACAGTACCTATAAAAAATATAATAAATATACCTAATAAAGGTAATACTAATCAAACTATTTTTTGGAATTGTACACCAATAGTTAAATTTAAACTACTTGTTAGATATAATATAATTAATAGAACTGAACTTAATACAAGTTCATAACTAATTAATTGAGCTGTACTTCTTAAAGATCCTAAGAAAGCATATTTACTATTAGCACTTCACCCAGCTAATAGTATACCATAAGTAGCTAAAGATGAAACTGCTAACATAAATAAAATACTTACTTCCATATCACTTATAGCTAATCCAGGACCATAAGGTATTACTGCATAACCTAATAAAGAAAACACTAATGTTACGATAGGTCCTAAGAAGAATAAAATAATATTAGCTTGTGTAGGTGCTACATATTCTTTTATAATTAATTTTAATGCATCCGCAAAGGCTTGTAATAAACCGTAGTATCCTACAGCATTAGGACCTAATCTTCTTTGCATACTAGCCATAGTTTTACGTTCGGCTATTGTAACAAAAGCTATCACTAATAGCGCAGGCAGCATAATTACTACAGTTTCTAAAATAGAAATTAAGGTAATTGGCATATTCAATTTACATTTGTGTTTTGTTTAGCTTAATTTATTATTTTTTTCTATGCGATATTCCTTCTTTTATTCTTTTTAGTTAATAAATTATATCAGCGGAAACCTAAACATGCAAAGTAGCCAGCTAATAATATAGAGTATATCTGATTTTCATGTTAATATATATATTATGTATTTCGTTACATTATCATAAACATATAGAATGTAAATTTAAACTATATTAGCGCAAAGTCAAATAGTCTGTGTAATAGTGACATAATTTACTGTTTTAGAAGGGGTTAAGTCTCATCCCGGAGTCGAACTAGGATACAAATATTAGAAGTATTTTGCTCTACCATTGAGCTAATGAGACTTATTTAATTATATTATTTCTAATAGATCTAAACTATTAATTAACTTTGTTTAGGTAAACTAACGAAAGCGTGAGGTTTAGGTGGGCTTGATAATCCTCATTCTAAACTACTATAGCTTCTGTTTAAGTTTGCTTGTAAAACGTCAGTATAGAATCCCGGTGTCATTCAAGGGTTTCTACTTGCCACTTTACCTTCAACTAATTGTAAGTAAACAATGTATAAGAATAATGTTGCAGATACAACACTAACAAGAGATCCGATACTACTTATGTAGTTTCATCCTGCGAAAGCGTCAGGGTAATCACTTATTCTTCTAGGCATACCTTGTAAACCTAAGAAATGTTGAGGGAAGAATGTTAAGTTAACTCCAATGAATAATAATCAGAATTGTGTTTTAGCTAAAGTTATGTTATAGTTTAATCCTATTATTTTTGGTATTCAGAAGTATCATCCTGCAAATACAGCAAATACAGCTCCTAAACTTAAAACATAGTGGAAGTGAGCAACTACGTAGTAAGTATCGTGGAAAGCTATATCTAAAGATGCATTAGCTAAAACTACACCACTTAATCCACCAATAGTGAACATAAATACGAATCCTAAAGAGAATAACATAGAAGGTGTCATTTTTATTGATCCTCCATAGCAAGTAGCTAATCATGAGAATATTTTAATTCCTGTGGGAACAGCAATAATTAATGTAGCTGCAGTGAAGTATGCTCTAGTATCAACGTCTAATCCTACTGTATACATGTGGTGTGATCAAACTATGAATCCTAACACTCCAATAGACATCATGGCGTAAACCATACCAATGTATCCGAATATAGGTTTGTTAGAGTTAGCTGATATTGTAGTACTAATAATACCGAATGCAGGTACGATTAATATATAAACTTCAGGATGTCCGAAAAATCAGAAAAGATGTTGGAATAAGATAGGATCACCTCCACCTGCTACTTCAAAGAATGAAGTGTTGAAGTTTCTATCTGTTAATATCATAGTAATACCTCCAGCTAATACTGGTAAAGATAATAATAATAATACAGCTGTAATAACTGTAGATCATCCAAATAATGTTAATTTGTGTAATCTTATACCTGGAGTTCTCATATTAATTATAGTAGTTATGAAGTTTATAGCACCTAATAAACTACTTATACCTGACAAGTGTAAAGCAAATATAGCTAAATCTACACTAGGTCCACTGTGACTTTGTATTCCTGATAAAGGTGGGTATAAAGTTCATCCTGTACCTACACCTCCTTCAATACATGCAGAGAATATTAATAACATTAAACTAGGTGGTAATAATCAGAAACTAATGTTATTTAATCTAGGGAATGCCATATCGGGTCCTCCTACCATTAAAGGCATTAAGAAGTTACCAAAACCTCCAATTAAAGCAGGCATAACCATGAAGAAAATCATTAATATAGCGTGTGCTGTTACTATACTATTGAATAATTGATTGTTAGAAATAAATTGAACACCCGGTCCACTTAATTCCATTCTTATTAACACAGAGAATGCTGTACCTAATAAACCAGAAAATAAGGCAAATATTAAATATAATGTACCAATATCTTTGGCATTAGTAGAATAAAATCATCTTTCAAACCCCATAGAGATTTGAGATTTTAATGAAAAGGTCTCTCCTTTCAAAACTAATTGTGTTAAGAATATTTACAAATTAAATAAATTAATATAAAGATAAATTTTACTAATAATCTTAATAAAAGTAGTGTATTAAAGTAAATAAAAGAAAAATTATATAAATATTCTTATAATGCTATAAATTGTCTGAATGTTCAAAAAAAAAATAATAATGTAACATTATTTTTGTATAATAATAAAAAACTAAGTATAATCAAGATTATGGAGGAATCGAACCTCAAACTAATGGTTTGCAATCATTGTGTAGAAGCCATCTACAAACATAATCTTTTGTGTAATATATTCACAATTTGCATACAAATTATTTATTTTCTTGCATCTCCATCATAGTATTTTCTATTATAGATATAACAGGTACTAAGATTACGAAGTAAGAGAAGTATAATACTGTACTAGCTTGTCCTAATTCAATGAATGGTGTTTCTACGTGTTTTGCACCGATTTGCATTAAGATTAAGAAGTTAGCAACAAAGATGTAGAAATTTATTTTACTTAAAGGTCTGAATTGGAATCCTTTAGTTTTACCCATATCTGAGTAAGGTAAAATCATTATAACTACCAATGAAGCAAACATAGCTATAACTCCTAATAATTTATTAGGTATAGATCTTAATATAGCATAGAATGGTAATAAGTATCATTCAGGTACTATAGCAGCTGGTGTTTGCATAGGGTTAGCTGGGATATAGTTATCACTATCTCCTAATACATTAGGCATGAAGAATACAAACATACTTAATACAAAGATAAAGATAAATATAGTTATTAAATCTTTAAATAAGTAGTAAGGAGCGAATGGTATTCTATCGTAGTAACCTGGTACACCTAATGGGTTACTTGACCCTGCTACTTCGTGTACAGCTATTAAGTGAGCTAATACTAATGCAGCTAATATGAAAGGTAATAAGTAATGTAATGCGAAAAATCTGTTTAATGTAGCATTGTTAACAGAGAATCCACCTCATATGAATTCAACGATATCTTGTCCAATTCAAGGTATAGCACTAATTAAGTTAGTAATAACTGTAGCACCTCATAAACTCATTTGTCCATAGGGTAAAACATAACCTAAGAATCCAGTACCCATCATTAATATAAGGATTACTGTACCTAAAATTCATGCTAAGCTTCTAGGTGCTCTGTATGATCCGTAGTATAAACCTCTACCTATGTGTAAGTACACTAAGAAGAAGAATGCAGATGCTGTGTTACTATGTAAATAACGTATTAATCATCCATTTTCTACATCACGCATTATGTGTTCTACAGAGTTAAAAGCTTCGTATACACTAGGGTTATAGTGCATAGCTAAAGTAACACCTGTAGCTATTTGTATTACTAAACAAACTGCTAATAAAGAACCGAAGTTTCATAAGTAATTTATATTAGTAGGTTGTGAAGCGTCTATTAAATATCCGTTAGCTAATCTTAATATGGGATGGCTTTTTAATAATCTCATTTAAATTAATATATTTTTTTTATAAATAATTATATAGTACTCTATGATAAAAGATTATCAATTTAAAATACTTTAAATTTAAATATATACTTAGACAAGTATATATACTGCATTACTTGCATAAAATATTCTTTTTTTTTT
>FYEV01001737.1:645-24213 GCA_900188565.1 Geosmithia flava
GGGACCTAAAGGCTAGAGGAGTAGATCGACATTTCTATTTAACTAAGTATTTTTACTTATAGAGAGGTTAAAGATATCTTATAATAAAAGCATAAAGAAGTTATAACGATATAGCTATAAAGGCCCTTCTATTACTAAAAGCTTTATATTATAGAGAGAGGTCGAAGTTACCTTACGATAAAGAAATAAAGAAGTTATAAAGAAATAGCTATAAAGGCCTTCTATTACTAAAAGCTTTATATTATAGAGAGAAAAAGGTTCTTCTATTACTAAAAGCTTTACGTTATAGGAAAAGGCCTTAACGTATAGGGGAGTATTAAGAATAATAACCACGATAAGGGTAAGGGATAAAGTACTTATATAAGAACTCTATATAGTATAGAAAATAAGGTAGCTATACTCCACTAGATATACCTATACCCCCCCCTAGGTAGGAGGATTTCTCCTAGAACAACTAAGCCACATAGACATTACACACACATATGTCAATATACCTTAATACCACCAATAATGCTCCTCTAACTCTTAACAGCTTGTCTTCGCCGAGAGTTGCCAGTGGGCCATGTCGGGGTGAATTAGCGCGGCCGGTCAACGGATGCAGTGCGGCAGGTACGAGCGGGTCGGTTCCTTCCCAGAATGATGGAGAGAGAGATGCAAACAAAAAAGATATCTTCAATCTAGAAATACAGAGCAATAAGAGTCAAGTCATTACTACTCGTACTACGGGTACGGAGTGTAGTACTAGTAGTAGTACTAGTAAGTAATAATAACATCGGCTATCACCCGGATTGAGATCCCCAAAAGTACATCCTTGAGCCGAGCATTACGACACATGAGCAGTGTGCCTCGGCTCTCCAGACTTGTACTAGCCCACCCCAGGTTCAACTTGTCCCCACGTACTCCGTAGAAGCAGGTTGCAGCCCACTTCGCCCTCGCCCTCGGCCAACCAACTTCGACGCTTACTACAACCACCTGTACAACTAGTCCGAGTACTCTCAGTCCTCAAGTTCCTTTAAACTCCCCCGTCGGCCACGGACAACCTTTAACAACTTCTCCCCTCTCATTCTTTCATTGCCCCCTCCTCCCATCCACACTCTTCCTCATACTACCTCCTCCTCCGTCTTCTTTTCTGTTCCCATTGTTCATTTACCTTCATCCCATTCACACAGAGAAAACACAGACACCATGGCACCCAGCGTCATTGTCGTCGGCGGCGGCCGTAAGTACTCCCCCCAAATCGTACCATGGCGTCATGCATGCCGAGGTCCACCAGACCTTTTGAGTCGGTTCCGCTCCTGGCAGACACCACAACCCACCACCATCCGCCTAAAATGAGAAGCCATACTCATACTGATTAATTTCTAGTGTCGGGTCTGAGTGCGGCACACACAATTTACCTCGCCGGTGGTAACGTCACTGTTCTTGACAAGCAGGGTAAGTTTTCAATCCGCGCCATCCGTCGCGCCCGCATGACTTTTTGCTGACGAGAATACCCTTCGCAGGCTTCTTCGGCGGCAACTCCACAAAGGCCACTTCTGGCATCAACGGCGCCCTGACGCGCACCCAGGTCGACAACGGCGTGCAAGACAGCGTCAAGCAGTTCTACGATGACACCCTTAAGTCGGCCCGTGACAAGGCTCGCCCTGACCTGATCAAGGTCCTTACCTACAAGTCTGCTGCTGCCGTCGAGTGGCTGCAGGATGTCTTCAACCTCGACCTCACTCTTGTCTCCCGTCTGGGGTATGTTTACGCGAAACTCTTCCTTTCCCTGTATGCGCCCTTACTGACGTTTTCTTTCCTGTTCATAGTGGTCACTCCCAGCCCCGAACACACCGTGGTCACGATGCCAAGTTCCCTGGTATGGCCATCACATACGCCCTGATGCAGCGCCTCGAGGAGCTCGCCGAGACCGAGCCCGAGCGCGTCACCATTCTCAAGAAGGCCCGCGTGACTAGCCTGAACAAGGATGGAAACCTGATCACCGGTGTCACCTACGAGCAGGGCGGCGAGAGTGCCAGCGTTGACGGCCCCGTCATCCTCGCCACTGGTGGTTACGCTGCCGACTTCGGCGAGGGCTCGCTTCTCCAGAAGCACCGTCCCGACACCTTCGGCCTCTCCAGCACCAACGGCACCCACGCCACCGGTGACGGCCAGAAGATGGTCATGGCCATCGGCGGCAACGGCATCGACATGGACAAGGTCCAGGTCCACCCCACAGGTCTCGTCGACCCCAAGGACCCCGGCTCCAAGTGGAAGTTCCTGGCTGCCGAGGCCCTCCGTGGTGAGGGTGGTCTGCTGCTCAACGCCGACGGTGACCGCTTCTGCGACGAGCTCGGCCACCGTGACTACGTCTCTGGCATGATGTGGAAGGAGAAGGAGAAGAACAAGTTCCCCATCCGCCTCATCCTCAACTCCAAGGCCTCCAAGGTCCTCGACTTCCACACCCGCCACTACTCGGGCCGTGGTCTCATGAAGAAGATGACGGGCAAGGAGCTCGCCAAGGAGATTGGCTGCACCCCCGACCACCTCCAGAAGACCTTCTCCACCTACAACGAGATTGCCGACGGCAAGCAGAAGGACCCCTGGAACAAGAAGTTCTTCCACAACGGCCCCGTCAACGTCGACGACGACTTCCACGTCGCCGTCATGGAGCCCGTTCTGCACTTCACCATGGGTGGTATCGAGATCAACGACAAGGCCCAGGTCCTGAACCAGGACCTCAAGCCCTTTGACGGCCTCTTCGCCTGCGGTGAGCTGGCCGGTGGTGTCCACGGTGCCAACCGTCTCGGTGGCTCCTCGCTACTCGGCTGCGTCGTCTACGGTCGTGTTGCCGGCGACACCGCCAGCAGCTACCTCTTCCAGAAGGCACTCAACAGCCAATCCGCCGGTGGTGCCGCCGCCCAGCGTCTCGGCCAGATCTCGCTGCACCTCGACCCCTCGGTGCCCGGCAAGCTCTCGATTGAGTGGAACAACAAGGGCAACGGCGGCTCCGGGGAGGGCGGCGAGGGCCCCTCGGGCGCCGGTGCTGCTGGTGCTGGCGGTGGCGCTGTCGCCGTCCCCTCAGCTGGATCTGGCGGTTCGGCCCAGGGCGCTGCTGCAGCCACTGAGGCTGCCCCCGCTGCCAAGGCCAAGCCCAACCCCAAGGAGTTTGCCGTGCCCGAGAAGGAGTACACGCTCGAGGAGGTGGCCGAGCACAACAAGAAGGAGGACCTGTGGGTCGTGGTCAAGGGCGTCGTCATGGACCTGAGCGACTGGCTCGACGAGCACCCCGGTGGTCCCCAGGCCATCATGAACTTTATGGGTCGTGACGCCACCGAGGAGTTTGAGATGCTCCACGACGACGAGGTCATTCCCAAGTACGCTCCTAGCCAGGTCATTGGCCGCATCAAGGGCCAGGAAGTCAGCCTCGAGTTTTAAACAGGGGAGTTGTCATTTTTAAAACAAAAACAAAAAAAGTACGACAACCCGGATAGTAGAACAAAACGGTTCATTTCATCTGGGTGATTAGGATTAGGGATAAGGAGGGGGTTTTTTCTCATGGAAGCATGTTGTCTCCCCTTGGGATATTACTCCCCCATGGTGCTTGGGCGCTTTCTTTTTTATGTCTCCTTTTTTTTATATATCTTGTAACGATAGCTTTTTATATTGTCTGTTTAGGTCGCGTTTCAAATGCATAAGATATTTTCAGGACAATGAGGTACACTTGGTTGAAGTTGAGTGATTTGTTCTATTGCTAAGGGCTACTAGTTTTTGTATCGGTGAGTGCAGCGTTTATAACGGTTGGGAGACTGCTCTAACGGATGTTCTCGTTATAGTAGTCGATTTCATTGCACCACTACGCCTGAGTTCTTCGCTCTTCAGAGTGAGTGTTTCACCAGTACTACGCGTACCTTCCAGGTGCTATCAAGAATACATGGCCTCCTCCGATAGATAGTCGTGAATATATGAACAGCTTGGGGAGTCAGTATAAAACTGTATTGTCTATCCGCCCTTTTGGGTGTTCACGACGGTAGAACCCCTATGGCCCCTAGCACTTTCTGAGCTGAAGGTGAGTTTTTTCTTTACCGTGAATAGTCACTGAATTTCCGTTTCGTTCTATTCACTTCCTGCTCAGTTTATCCTTCCCACTGTGTCTCTCTCTTCCCCTTGTTTCTCTCCTCCAACTGTTTCTCTCTTCCTCTTGTTTACCTCTTCGTTTCATTTCTCTCTCTCAGCTGTTTCTATCTTCCAACTATTTCTCTTTTCCTTTTGTATCTTTCTTCCAGTTGTTACTCTCTTCCAGCTGTTTATCTCTTCTAGTTGCTACTCTCTTCTAGCTGCTACTCTATTCCTGCTGTTTATCTCTACTAGCTGT
This sequence comes from Geosmithia flava, assembly GCA_900188565.1. NCBI lineage: Eukaryota > Fungi > Ascomycota > Sordariomycetes > Hypocreales > Bionectriaceae > Geosmithia > Geosmithia flava. Next base: position 5,000 of record FYEV01001737.1, read on the forward strand.
TTCCCTCTTCCCATCGTTTCCCTCTTCCCTTTGTTTCTCTTTCCCCCCTCCCTCTCTTCTTCACCCCCCATCCATCCAACTCCACTACGTTTCTCACATATGCCAACTGTCTCTTGGTTTCGACACAACAGAGCAAGCCTCAAGTTACCGAAAGAAAAGTACCAACACCCCAAGAACCAAACCCCTTCAACGTGCCTCTGCTGACCCTGCTCCTCCTGACTATAGAATGGCCTCTGGCGGCGGAGAGAACCTCCTATCCAAGAGCCATCGAGATGTTCTAGATATCGTTGACTCCCTTCGTTCCAGAGGCATCGGTCAGTACATCGAGCTCCCACAGATAATCGTCTGTGGCGATCAGTCTTCGGGGAAAAGCTCTGTTCTCGAGGCCATATCTGGCCTGTGTTTCCCGACCAAGGATGGTCTCTGCACCCGCTTCGCTACGGAACTCATCCTGCGACGCAGCAGGGAGGGCACGAGTCACGTCAAGCTCTCCATCATGCCGGCCCCCAACAGGACTGAAAAGGCTAAAGAGAGGCTTCGAGCGTTCAAGTACGACGTGAAGGACAAGACTGAGACAAACCTGGTCCACCTAGTCGCAGCCGCCGCAGCTCAGATGACTGCTCTGGACGGCCCCTCGACAGCCTTCTTCAGGGACATATTACGCATCGAGATGTCCTCCCCACACCAGCCACACCTCACTCTTGTTGACCTCCCTGGTCTTTTTCTCGCAGGCAATAAGGACCAGTCCATCGAGGATGCTCAGCTGGTCGAGACTCTGGTCATGTCGTACATGGAGCAGCCGCGCAGCATCATCCTGGCCGTGGTCTCAGCCAAAAGCGAGTTCAATCTGCAGCAGGTCACAGAGTTGACGAGGCAGGTGGACCCCGAGGGCACGCGGACCCTCGGCCTCATCACTAAGCCTGACACCCTCGATGTCGGGTCAGAGAGCGAGCTGGCCTACTACAATATGGCTCAGAACAAGGACGTCAAGTTCCGCCTCGGATGGCACGTCATCAAGAACCGCGACTTCAGGATGCGCCACTGCACGAGAAAGGAGCGCGATGCATCGGAGGATGTCTTCTTTTCCAGTGGCATTTGGGCATCCTTGAGCCCCATGCATACGGGCATCAGCGCCTTGGTGAGCAGACTCAGTAAGGTCCTCCACGATCACAACCTCGCCCAACTGCCCCGGGTCATGGATGATATCCAGTTGGGAATCGACGACTGTGAGAAGGGCCTCGAGAAGCTTGGCGAGCCCCGAGTCACACTGGCTGAACAGAGACGGTACCTGCTCCGGGTTGCCCAGGCCTTCACCTCGCTCGTTACAGCGGCTGTTGACGGGGCATATGCTGACGAGTCCTTCTTTGGGGACTTTTCCTCCGATGTTGGCTATTCGAGGCGTCTCCGTGCTCGCGTCCAGAATGGACTCATTGCCTTCGCTGATCAGATGCACTCCCACGGTCACCGCGACATCATTGTCTCTAGCAGCCGCCGCTCCGTCGAATCCGCAGAGAAGCCCAAGGCGAGCGAAGACCAAAGGATCGTCACCCGTTCAGAGATGGTGAAGAATGTCAAAACGATGATGTCTAGGAACCGAGGACGAGAGCTTCCCGGAACTTTCAACCCGCTTCTTGCCGGTGAGCTGTTCTCGTCTCAGTGTCGCCCATGGGGCAAGATTTCCGAGAAACTAGTCAATGAGGTCATCTCGGATGCCCACAGCGTTCTCATAGAAGCCATGCGTTTCAGCACTGACCACGAGACGGCTGAAAATATCGTCCGGGCGATGATTACTCCCAGCTTCAAGGAGATTTCGGCCGATGTCAAGGAGACGTCGTATGGCATTCTGAGGCCTCATATGCATGGTCACCCCATCACCTACAACCATTACCTCACGGACACCATCCAGAACACACAGAAGGCCCGTCTGGAGGCAAACATCAGGGACACGCTTCTGAGGTACTACCCTTCCATGAATGATCCCGGTGACCGCTCTCAACCCAGCAGCTCCAACGTCAACCCAACCTCGCTTCTCGGTGATCTGATGAAAGCCGTGGACCAAGACATGGAGACATTCGCTGCCACCGCCCTCATAGACACCATGAAGGCGTACTACAAGGTATCTTTTCCTCGTATCCCAGGTGCTCGTTCGTTGCCTCGGACGAGTCAAACTACATAAACTAACAATGTGCTGGAACAGGTCTCGATCAAAAGATTCATTGACGATGTTGGTGTCCTCGTCATCGAGGAGCACCTCATGAAGAAACTCGCAGGAGTGTTCTCTCCCGACATCGTATGCCGATTGGATGATGACCGGATCGTCTTTCTAGCCGGGGAGAGCGCCGAGATGACGGACCAGAGGAGGGGATTCACTGAAAAGATTGGTGTTCTGAAGCAGTGCCGTGAGCAGCTCAGCATGGTCAACAAGGGTGTGTCTTTCAGTGTGGTTTGACGAAGAGGTACATGAATGAACGAACCGGTACGAATACAATGGTTGGTTTATCAGGGGCTGTTTTGTTTTCTTTCTATTGGCCTTCGTGCTAGTGTCTCTTTGTTTCTTTTCTGGCTCCTTTTCCAAACTACATGTACAAAATGCACTTGGGGGCACTGTTCAAAAGCGTGGGCTCGATTTACCAATGGAGGATTTGTTTCGTCGCTTGTCTTAGCTCATAGGATTCTTGTTCTCGAAATTGGAAGTCATATCAAGTCCTCATCCGCCAGTGCCAACGCGTACTTGCCTAACCTGAAGACGGCTCGTTAGCCTGGTACATATTCTTAACAGGACTGAAATCCATGAGTGAATATGTCACGTCGGAGACTTGGTAGGATGAATAACTTACGGTACATGGAGATGAACGAGTGCTCTTCACGTCAAGGAAGTGAACCGAAGTCAGGAACAGGTTTTCTAAACACCGAGTCACTGATAATCACAGCATCAATGTTTATTACTATCACACTAGATATAATGTCCTATATTCCACAAAAACAATGCTAAAAGTAACCCAAGAAGGACTGCATTACGCCTTCCTCAGTGTTGAGGTCTTACAAGAAGCATAACCAACATCAAGAGATCCGGCGCACAAACTGAGTCCAACGATACAGCACTCGACTTTGACCCATTCACGTATCTTTTCAATAGGAACTGAAGGCTTTGAATGTGATCAAACATGGGAGAAGGTTTTTTAGTATAAATACGAGTGAGCCCAGGTGCTCATTTCTCCATACCAAGAAACACAATCTTGAACCTGCCCTTTAAAGACCACCACAATCCAACTCGTCAAGATTTCCTCCCCTATAACTTCCGACTGTGTTCTCTCCATCCAAAATGAGCGCCGACCTTGAGAAATCCCAACTGGATCAGGTCCCCTGCTACCTTGTGGCAAGGGCCAAGCCTACCGCGGACGATGCCTACGCCAAGAGCGACAACCCGTACGCCAGTCTTGCCCTCGACTCCGTGGAGAGGCTTTTTGGCGCTCTCCTAGCAGGCACCACGTCCGAAGAGTTCAACCACGCCTTCCGCACCAACCTGCACGTGGTTGTTCAGGATCTAACGGAGAAAGAGTTCAAGGAAATCGAGCTCAACAGGCTGATTGAGATGCTTGACTCTCAGTGGAGGGCTACGGGTCTCTGTAAGTTTTCATCTTCCACGCTATCACAAAACAAAAACACACCTTGAAGGGTTGAAGATAACTAATTAGTTGTTCGTACAGTCATGGTTCCCCGTATTATGCTCCACATCTACGAGTCCTACACCACTTCCGTCGAAGTCGCCCAGCTAAGGGAGTGGGTGAGCGAGGAGGATGGGCGGCACACCGTCCAGAACTTCTACGACAAGGTCCGCAAGATCGGTGGTCTGCCTGCCCAGGACCAGGTCAACTATGTCATGCACGTGGATGAGACTGCGACGTTCCGTCCTGGGTCAGAGACCACCGGTAAGGTGCTCGTGTCGTCTGAGGTCGGTATGGAGGAGATTATGGGGATGCAGCCGTCTATCGAGATTGAGATGATTCAGAGCGGGTCTGGTTAAGGCTGTTCATGGAAAGATGTATTGGAATCTGAGGAGAATCATTGTTTTGTTTCTTATTGTTAGTGTCCCTCTTTGCGTTGTGGTTCTTGGGAAGGTGTGAGAGCCGAAGGAAGGACAACATGTTGTAATTGATAGCAAGAATACACGCGACCTGCTTCCTTAATCGAGAAGCGGCCACTCCTGCCTTCCTGGTTTTGAACATTCGTACATAGGATGTACGATATAGATCGCACCTACTCTCCAAACTACATAACTCTTATTTCCAAGGACAACTCCCCTTATCCCCTACTTCCCGTCCCAGACGCAGAAACCCATCCTTCTTTCATTCACCATCCCACCTTGAACCGCATACCATCAGCATACCTACACCTCAATCAATCATCAGATATCACCATCACCGTCATCTACCATCCAAAATGGCCAAAGTCGACGTCGTAATCATCCTCACCATCATTTTTGTCCTTGGCTCACTATTTGGCTTCCTTTACGTGCTACCGTGGTGCTTCCGACCGAAATCCGAAAGGCGTACGACAGATACCCAACTCTCCCAACTGCCTTGAAACAGGACTCACACAAGATTCTATGGTTCCATTTCAAATCGGCATATCTTGCGAATTATTTGCCGTGGGACCAGGAGACGAGGATTGCATGGTTCCGTCTCCTTCCCGCCGCCGTTTGTACGCCACAAGATGTTCCACTCCTACATCATCCCGTACTTCGGGACACGGATTTTTACTCTCCCACGACGGCACATGTCGTCCTTCTTCAAGAGTTGTTCCCCTCTTCCCTGGATTACATTGGTTACATCATCGCTCAAGCAGTGAGGAACAGACAGGAGCAGGCTGCCTTCCAAATGATCTCATCATTGGCTCCTCCACCGTTGAACGAGCCTCATTCCGTTTGGGCGGAGGAGGAACTTCCAACATCCTTTTGGGCGGAGGAGATATTTCCAGCAAACTCAAATGATGCAACTCCGGCTGAAGCACAACACCATCTGTGGACCACGAGCTTGAGAGGTTCAACCGAAGCGGACATTTCGGGAGTGGCATTTCCTTCCGACAAGGCGAGGGCCCATCAGTATCAAAACACGTTACCAACTGCTCAACAATATTTTCCGATTTCATCCCAAGGCTCCCTCTAGCTTAGACAGCGATCAGGTTCGAAGCTGCATGTCATACAGATGCTCAGAAACCCATGGAGGGTGGTCAACATACTTCCGGAACAGCGTGGAAAAGGAGGAATAAGAGAATCATTGGCACATTATCATGGCTGCACATACTAAGCGAAGTGTTCATTCTTTCTCTGAAGTTCGGATTACGTGCAAGATACGGTACTCGCATATAAACATAAAGTACATGCATTGGGCAGCCCTACAAGACTGCAAAGCGACGCGATGGTATAGTTTATGTACGGATACAGCGGTACATCATGTTGGTACATGTAACATAGCGTTTCAGAAATGGATTTTTATCTTGTTCTGCCAATTTGTGAAAGATCCAGTGAGCAGTTTTGCAAACATATCCCTGTCTCGTTTCTTGATTGTGATGTTGAGACAGCTCTTGCGTGTGTCAGTCTGCATGAGCATGTAGACACGCATATACCCTAGGGTTCAGGGTTGTGCCACGTCTACGCCACCAAGCTTAACATTTGGTGAGTTTATCCTGCACTTGTACTTTACATTCCCTCTGTCTTCATCATGTTGAGTACTGAGCAAAGAGACGGAAGAGTGAACGAGTCGGGGAGGGTTTTCACCAGCAAGAGCCCTCTGGAGATAGTAGTATCCACGTCGACTAAGCACATGCAATCACCCTTTCTCTACTGGCATGGGCTGGAACCTTTAATGAATACCCAAGCTAGTATAGATACATATATAGATCGCCTCCATTCTTGATCCCACTGTAACGCAGTAGATATGTGACTACTGGCCTGGTATTGCCAGTTGAGGTCATGTAGTCGGCCCTACGAGTGGCATTAGGAACCGTTCCATGACTGACCTCGACTCGTGGTATACATGCACTGTGCGAGACCGGTAGCCACAAGTCCCCGTGAGTCTCCATAGTAAAATGGCGCCCCTTTATTTTTTTTTCCCCTTCTATTTCCTTATTTAGTACATGTAGCATTGGGGCCATACTAGTACATGTATTATTGAATTTGCCGAGATGTCGCTCGGGAGTGTTCCGGCCGAGACGGCGGCGGTACGGACATTTTAAATAAAATGCCGAACTCCTTTGACCTCCTCTATGGGAAATACCGCGTTCCATGTACGAAGTAGGTGCATGCATATAACATATTCTTGAGCCCGTTTCGCGACCATGGTAGTCTAATTAAATTAGAACAACAACGGCATTTCGCATACAACAATTGATCTTCCTCGATACTGCCCACAATGGCAACACCTCAACCCAACTCATCTCCGCCCCGCGTCTCATCGGACCAGACGCAATGGAATCCCTCGGCCACTGGGACCGGCGACCTGGACACCAAGGAAACATGTAGTAGCCCGGCACCCAACAACGAAAAGCTGCCTCCAACACATAACGCCGCTCCGGACGGCGGACTCAGAGCCTGGCTCGTCGTCCTCGGTGCCTGGTGCACCTCCTTCTGCAGCTTCGGCTGGATCAACAGTACGTTATGTCCCACGCGCCCCCTGGGTGCAACCTTGGCCATGATTTATGGCTGGGCTTTTGGTTTGTCTGACAGGAGCTGAACCCAAACAGGTGTGGGAGCCTTCCAGGAGTACTACCAGACCGAGCTGCTATCGTCGTACTCATCGAGCACCATTGCGTGGATCCCCTCCCTGCAGATCTTCTTCATCATGGGCATGGGTCCCGTCGTCGGAAAGCTGCACGACGCGTACGGCCCCCGGTGGCTCATTCTCGGCGGCAGTTTTCTGCACGTCTTTGGCATCATGATGGCCTCCATCAGCACCGAGTACTACCAGATTCTCCTGTCGCAGGGCGTCTGCTCAGCCATTGGCGTCTCGGCCATCTTCCAGCCAGGTATGTATGCGTTCAAAACCATGAGCCCCCCCCCCATTTGGCCAACTCCAAACGTCGAACTAACGCAACACAGCCCTGAACTGCATCCACGGTTGGTTTGACAAGAAGCGAGGAGCCGCCTTTGGCCTCCTGGCCACGGGCTCCAGCATCGGTGGCATCATCTTCCCCATCATGGTCACCCGACTGATCAAGCTGATCGGCTTCGGCTGGTCCATGCGCGTCTGCGCCTTCATGATGCTGGGCCTGCTCATCGTCGCCAACCTCACCGTCAAGTCCTTCCACCCGCCGAGCCCCCAGCACCTCACGCGCGAGCAGCTCGCCAGGCCGTTCCACGAGGTCGAGTTCGTCTTCTGCTTCCTCGGCTTCTTCTTCTTCACCTTTGGCATGTTCGTCCCCATCAACTACATCTCCGTACAGGCCCTGCAGGCCGGCGTCAGCCCCAACACGGTCCAGTACCTCATCCCCATCCTCAACGCCGCCAGCCTCCTCGGCCGCATCTTCTCTGGTATCATGGGCGACAAGGTCGGCCGCTACAACATCTTCGTCGTCGTCTGCTACATGACTGCCATCTGGATCCTGGCCCTCTGGATACCATGCAACACGGAGAGGGGCATCGTCGCATTCTCCGCCCTCTTCGGCTTCAGCTCCGGCGCCTACGTGTCCCTCATCGCCCCCCTCGTGGCCCAGATTTCGCCCCTTCCCGAAATAGGCTTTCGCACTGGCATCGTATTCTTCATCTCCTCCATCGGCGGCCTGACTACCAACCCTATCAACGGGGCCATCATCAGCAGACCTAATGGTTGGGTTGGCATGAAGGTCTTTGCCGGCGTCTTTTGCCTCGTTGGCACTTCCTTCATCCTTGCCGCGCGTGTTCATCGCGTGGGTTGGAAGCTCAAGGCTGCGTTTTAGTCTGGTGGACCGAACCACGTCGGCAGCACTATGTACAATCACTCGCTTTTCATACACTCTCTACTTCTCAGCAATACAAACTACCTTGGTAACACATGTACATATAGATGGATAGCAACAATAGACTAAGACATAATCTTCCAAATGTATACGGCCTTCCGCGTCATGGTACATGGTGCCACCAACAGAAAATCTGAGAAAATATGTATATTCGCACATGCTAGATACAGTGCATGGAAGGGTACGAAAGTGTAGGCGTGTATGCATCCCACGTCAGCAGGTGAGCTCTAGAGCGCCAGTCCCACGGGCCAGGGCGTTGCGGTCGTCCGGCAGTTAGATTTAGCACGAGGCTCCGTCGGTCGGGCACGACACACCAGTGGGAGTGTAGATGGGGAAGTTTCCGTCAAGGGTAAGAGGGTTGCCGCTGACGCAGTTCCAAATGCCCTGGCGGCACTCGGCTAGGCTGCAGGAAACGCCGGCAGGACAAGAGCGAGCAGCCTATTTTGCAACGGTGAGCATGTGTGTAGGATAATGTACATACGATACATGTATGATATGCACCAGACGGAGGGGGTACGGGCTTGGGAGGGGGCGAGACTTACCAGTCCAGCACCGGACTCGGGGACGGGGCCAGCCATGACGCTAGCGGCAAAGGAGAGGATGGAGACAAGACCGAAACGCATTTTGGCTGGTGGGTTGGTGCGTTGTTGGTAGGAGGTTTTGTTGTCTGGGATCTTGAGAGAATGATTTGTTGTGATGCTGAACAACAACAAAACAAAGAAGGCAAGGCGGGAGGAGGACACATATACTTATACCCGTAAGAGACACACTTGCTTCATGCTGTACATGTATTAATATCAACATTACGGAGTACGGCAAAGGCCATGCCGCTATGTAGCCAATGGATCCGTTATAAGAGATAACCCTCGATCAGACCCAGCCTTCGCTTGCACTCCGTACTACTACTCGTAAATACGATATCGGCTTGTAATCTGAGGCCACTCGTTTGCTAGCAGGGTATAAGGATAGAAACCTGCTAAATCCAGAAGATTATGCCCGGATTCCCAGTACATACGTGTACTCCGTGCAGGTACTCCACGTAGTTCTTGTAGACGGGCCGGCTTATACACGTACCGTAGAAGCTAGCCTACATGTAGTTTGGCTGTGGACGTCCACTGGGTCTCCTCCTGTTCTATGCCAAGAGGGATGATCTTGGCGTTCGACTACAAACCTGACCTGGCTTCGGCATACAAATGCCTCATTGTCCACGAATAGTAACACTCAAGTAATACATGTACCATGGCTTCTCGATAGTTACGCCTAGTATTCCCGGGACGTGTATCAATACGCATGTATCAATGCAACTTGCAAGTACGCAGGAGCAAACGCATGCACACGTCGTGAATGCAAACAAACACCCCTTCTACCTATTCTAGCGATGCGGTAGGCTCCGTGGGACCATCGGAGCAGAAATATATCGAGGCCGGCGAGTGCCGTGGCTTCGAATCATCTCAGAAACATGCACTGTGTGCATCTCTACAACAGGTAGTATCACCCAAGCGCAATGCGACGTCCGGCACATGCAGGCGTAGCCGGGCCCTCGGCAATTTCTGTGGGGATACGTGTAAACTTGCTTCTATCAGAAATCAGAGGGCTCGACAAGTACAACATGAGTACACGTGGTTACATGTAAGCTGAAACTCTACGAATTAACTGATTGATTGATTAGATACAAGACTAATGAAAGAAAATACGAATACGGAGTACGGAGCACTCGGTTACACGAGTAAACAAAAGTGCATGGAAGAGTCTTCTGCAATGGGGCGCTCGACAGGGTATCCTGCAGGTCCCAAATATAAGAACATCAATGCATGTATACAGGTAATACTTGTAATACAATAGCGTGAAAAGTGCATAAACAACACTCGTGGAGGCAACCGGCGATGATGTGAGAGACTAGCTGCTAAACTACACGTATTACTGTGTTTTGTACACACAAAAAGGAAGGCTATTCTATATAACCAGCGGACTGGGGGCAATCCAACGAGTATTGGTCATAGAAGAATGGCTGAGAACAATAACGATGATGATGATAATGATGATGATGATGATGATAAAACAGATTCTAACGGCCGCTGCAACGAAGTGAATACTAGCCCCCCGGACATCTACCGAACGGCGGCGTTAAAATATGGAACGAAAATGCGACGACTTAAAGGCGAGAGACGACATGCTCCACGGCACTATCGTGGACGCTAGCCACCACACCGTAGGAGAGGTGGCCGGCAGGAAGGCGGCATCCACAAGAAGGGTTGGGCGCGCAAACTCCGTCACCCTGTTGCGAAGAGAGTCAGTATGCATTTGTTGGGAACAGAGTCTCGAAGGGCCGGACTTGAGGGGGGAGGGGGCAGACTTACGAGAAGGCAGTAATCGAGGACCTTGCCTCCCTCGTCAAGGCTCTTGGACAGCTGAGGGACGGTCTGGTTGCCGGCCCTGGCCGACGAGACGAAGAGGCCGGTAGTAGCATTGTTGCCCGGCAGGCCCGAGTCGTCGACGCTGGAGGCCTTGCCCGGCAGACGGTACGGGTTGCCGACGAGGATGACGGAGGAGACGGCATCCATGGCCTTGGAGCCCAGTCTATCGAGGGCGCGGAGGATGACGGTGGCACCCTGGGAGAAGCCAAGCAGGACGTACTTCTGGTCGGGGCACTGGGTGAGCCCCTTATCGATGGTGTCGACGACGAAGAGCTCGCCAAGTGTGGTGTTCTGGGTCACGCCGGCGGGGTACTCGATCGGGATGCTGATTCCGCCGGGAGCCTTCGAGTTGGCAAGGATGGACTGGATGATGGGGTAGAAGACGATGGAGACTCCTTGAGGCTCTTGGGTGCCTCGCGCGTCAAGGATCTCTATATAGCCGAGAGCGGTTATTATCGAGCTCGCCGGTGTGTCGGTCAGGGTACATGTAAGTAAACAGTCACTAACTATAATTGGCACACGCGCCCGTCTCGGAGGGAGGCGTAATGTTGAAGTGAGGCATGGCGAGGAACTCGGGGACGCCACAGCGGCACTCAAGCTGGCTGACTTCCTTGGCGCAGCCAGTCGTCCCGTTGCCGGTGGCGGACGCGGCGACTGAGAAGACCGCCGCCGAGAGTATAGCGGAGAAGGAACGCATGATTTGTGGCGAAACGGCTGTTGGTCGGTGATATTAATGTTTGGCGTGTCACGGAAAGGATCGGCCGGCGTCTAGAGAACGGTTCGAGCTGCCGGTTGAGTTGAGGTATGAATCAAGACGCTGCCTACACACACACACTCACATACATTGTTATACATATATACATACATCTAAACTTCTTCGAACGGGACAAGGAGTAGCTGGGGGTGGCCACTTATATGACGAAAATGAGGCTATTACATGTCCGAACTTTACGAAGCTTGCGAGATCAACGAGGTTTACGAATACAGTACGGACACTGTACACACATGTACTCCGTATACTCGTATACGATGTAAGGCAGAGCACATCTAGAAGGTCGCACCCTATACCCACCATCCTTATTCCTTGAATTGCCATAAAGCGACCCCCAGATCACGGTTCTCAATATTCGGATCTCAAACGAATGACATTGACGTACATGTTGGCCATTTCTGCGTGCCTTGCATACACGGTCAATGTTGTCAATAAACATCTAGGCGGATGGCAACGTATTGACCTGCACTGACTTCAATGATGAATTTCGATACCTTTAGTAGCCGCCAATTGTCTTGCGGTGACATGTCCCAAGGCCTCTAGCATATATATCTCCAATATCAAGAAAGCTCTTGAAAAGATATCGAAAGGTCGTTGTATGGCAGTTGAAGGGACAGGTGACACACACGTGGTTGAGCTTTTCCCGTTGAGCAATATCGCGTTATACTAAACGCGTAGATGACGCTAAAGACCCATCGACAGCGTCACACGTGGACATGGACTTATGGTAGAGCATTCCACGAAACAGAAAGTCCCGTAGCTGCCGAGGGAGGGTTCTTTTCTGACTGATGGACATGGACTAAAACTGGCAGACTGGCTAAAGATGTTTTTGTTGAAGTGGATACAGGCAGGCCGATGGGATGGCGGCCGACAATGGGGATTTCTTTTTACTTTATATTAATACGAGTACTCCGTATTCGGTATCCACTGGACAGGGTAGGGTCCCGTCTTTCTTTACTCGTATCTACGAGAGGCAGGCCCTGAATCACGGCGATGTTTGGAAACGGCAGTTGCATGTTGGAGAATAACGGCAAACATTCTATGACAGCAGACAGCTCACTACGGGGAGAAGAATCAATGTTTCCTACATTTAGTAAAGACTCCCCTCATCAACAGGAAGAACCATTCTTTCAGCTTCTGAAACAAAAAGGAAGCAAGGAAAGAAACAACTCTGTGGGCCTGCAATCCTTTTCCCTTCTTCAAGAGTCTGATCATTTCTCTAGGGCGTTAGTCTGAGAGGGGCCCCCTCCGCCCCCAACTGCCTAATCAGAGGGAGTCGTCCATATGAAGTCCCCAACATTATTTTGAATTTCGAGTGCCTGGCGCTAGTGTGTAGAGTTATTTTTTCAAGAGCCATTAAGCTCATCTTATCAATCGGCCCACTATGGGGGGGCAGGGCAGGACAAGGCTCTCAAGCATAAAATACAAAAGGATGGAGGGGGGTTGTCAAGTGTGCGGCCGCCCACTCTGGTTCTAATGTTCTCTTCTTCATTCATTCCTTCTTCTGTTGTTTTGTATAGACATTGAGCAAAGATGAAGACCGCTACTTTGACCATTGGTTCAGGGCTCCTCGCTCTGGCGGGAACCTGCCTCGGCGGACGCAATGCTTCGTACGACTACATTGTTGCAGGCGGCGGCACGTCGGGAATCGTGGCGGCAGAGCGTCTGGCCACCTCCGGCCGCAGCGTGCTGCTGATTGAGCGTGGCGGCCCGGCCCTGTACACGTCCGGGAACCACAAGAGCGTTGCGTGGAACGACACGGCAACCATGTACGACGTGCCCGGGCTGGTGGACTTTATGGGGACGGACCCGGATCTCAAGTACTGCACTGACCTTGCCATCGCGGCGGGTTGTGCCCTGGGAGGCAGCACCCTGCTCAACGCCATGATGTTCGTCAAGCCGCGCGAGGCCGACTTCGCCTCCTGGCCCGAGGAGTGGCACTGGGCCAACGGGGTGAGCACGGCGGCCGAAGAGGTGTACGAGCGCGAGCCGGGCACCATCCTCGCCTCGAGCGACGGCAAGCGCTACGACGACGCGGCCTTTGACGTCGTCTCCCGCTTCCTCGATGCGAACGGCTACACTGAGATTGACGCCCTCGACAACCCCGAGGACAAGGAGCTCGTGTACACGCACCCGCCGTGGGCCATTGTCGACGGCCTGCGCGACAGCCCCGCCCGGTCCATCCTCCCTGACGCGCAGGACCTGCCCAACTTCACCCTCCAGATCGACGCCAAGGTTCTCCGGGCGGTGCGCAACGGCGGCAAAGTGACGGGTGTCGAGGTCGAGCACGCCGCCGGACGTCGCGAGACCATCTCCCTCAACCGTGGGGGTGCCCTCGTCCTCGCCGCGGGAACCCACTCCACCCCGCGCATCCTGTTCAACTCGGGCATCGGCCCCGCCGAGCAGATCCAGACGGTCAAGACGGGCAGCGTCAACGTCACCCTCCCCCCGCGCGAGCAGTGGATCGACCTCCCCGTCGGAGAGAACCTGCAGGACCACGCCATCGCCAGCGTCACCTTCAACACCACTGAGCCCCTCGCCGCCCTGCCGGAGACGGCCTGGACGGACCCCAGCCAGACGTCTGTCGACCTGTTCGCCCACGGGAGCGGTCTGCTCGCCCAGTCGGCGCAGCGTCTCAACTTCTGGACCAGCGTTGATGGTATCGACGGCGTGAAGCGTCACGTCCAGGGCACCGTGCGCGCCGACGCCAACAACACCATCGGCGTGAAGGTGTATCTGACCCACGGCACCACGTCGAGGGGATCCGTCGCCATCAAGCCCAACGGCGACACGTACATGCCCACCTCGCCTCTGCTCAACACACCCGCTGACGTCGAGGCTCTCACGTCGTACGTCGACTCGCTGCTGTCCATGGCTCGCCGTCCGGGAAGCGGCCTCAGGCCCGTGGACAACTCCACGGCCGCGGAGCTCGTTGCTGCGGCTGGCAGTGGCAGCCACTACCTCGGTACGGCCCGTATGGGCGTTGAGAATGATGGATCTAGCGTCGTCGACAAGGATACTCGTGTTTGGGGAACGGACAACCTCTTTGTCGTCGATGGTAGCATGCACCCTCATGTGCCTACTGGTAACACGGCTACGCCTATCATGGTCGCTGCTAACTTTGCTGCCAAGAGGATTCTGGGGCTGCGCCAGTGATACGGTGCTGGGGTCTTTCTTTCATGTAATTGTTAGCATACAGAATTATACATCTTAATGTCAACTGCTAGACGTTTCTTGACCATGGCTGTGTTGGTACATCGTGATGCTTGCTCCAAAGCTTGGCTAGTTTTCGAGTATGTTCATGTACTCACTTCGGTATCATGTGGTCAATAGCTTCAATGCCACTCCGCATGATTCACAGTAAACGACCCTGTTCTGTACGTGGTTCTGCTTCATTTGGAATGCTTAGCTGTAACAGTTTCCCTAAGGGTCGTCTTTGGAACCGATTTGGATGGCTCGTGGTCTGTGCTTCCATACATGTAGTCCGTCCCATGCTCACGGATGAGCAGCGTGCCCACGACACGACACATCGACTACATGTACATGCAACTGATTGAAGAGTGCCAGTGCGCAGATTGTTACGGCCATGACGAACAGAGATGTTTGAAGATGATACGATGTAGCTATCAAACGTCTGTTAGAATCGTACTGCTGGTAACCCCAATGACCCATACTGAGAGCAAACAAACCCCCTCCAACCCGGTGGCCGTTCCTTCCCTCTTTGCCATCGACGTACCTTCCGCAACACGAAATCGATGAAGAGCATCCAGCCTTTCCCAGTAAAGGGACAGCCCCGCATCCAGTCCTGAACCATAACAGTCATCCTGCCCAAACGCCCAATACTCCAGCGGCCGGTCCGTTAAAGACTGGAAGCACCTGCGGCAGAGAAACTATCCTCTCAAGGACAAGCCCATGACCCAAAGTGTGCAACCCGTACAGCACGAAAGGCATGCGCACCAAGAAAGCCACGGGTCCCCGCAGAGTATGATACACGAATAAGCTTCATTTGCACACCCTCTTCCAAGCACTACGGGAGGTCAAAGATGTGTGTGTGTGTGTACGAGTCACAGACGCCACCCCTGACGGGTTCCGGCGTGAAGGTGACGTATGGGAATTGTCGCGAATACCCGCCCTGCGCGCTGAAATTGACGGCCTCGAAAAGAAAGAGGATATTTACGTTTCCTTTCTATTGACAGTGTGCATATAACGGCTACTCGTACGAGACCACCTGAAGACACGACCAACTCAGCACACCGAGTTTGACGCAGGGGACGGGAACGGTGATGCGGCAGAGAGGGAGGGGGGTGATGCTTGCGCGTCCCATTCAAAAGCCAACTTGGACTATTTGAGGACCAACTCGTTCTACCAAAACGGGTGAGGGCTCTCTTCGCCTGTCTATGTGGCGAGACGAGCTGACCGCCAGGCTGGGAGAGGAGGCGGGGCGGAACGTTCCTGGGATACGGGACAGCCAATGAGTCTAGACACTGACAGAACATCAGGTCAAAGGTATTAGACTAACATCAATGTATCCAGGGGATCTCTTCATCATGGCTTGCAGGCTCACGAGACAGGGCAAGCCCACGGGATAGGAGAGGAACTGGTTTGCCGGTATCATGCATGGTTGATGGTACCCCTTTACGAGTAGCTCCATGACTAGTCTGCACATGGACATTTCGAGATCAGCCACTATGGACAGATTTGGCGTGTCTATGCGTGATTACGAGAGTACGTCAGCCGTCATCTCCACGGCCCCCTTGCCTAGTTTTACTCGTTGAAAAAGGCTTGAAGACTACATGTAGACAGGCCAATGCTGGTTAAAACGAATACTCTGGTTGTTGGATGTGTCATACTAGATGTTTAAAGGGAAATGCATCCGTTATGTGTGTGTCCCCCCCTCCCCCTTTGTGATACTCTGATCCAACCTACATGTCTCCCCATGTCCCTTACAGACCCCCTGCCCCCGTATGCATGTTGCTCCGGGGATCCGGCAGAGCACGAGGACAGGAGTCTCCACGATTTGCGGACGACTAAGATGCTAGTATGAGGCATACAGAGTATACATTGTAGTTATATAGCATGGAACAATAACATATAGTACACCGACTAATAACAGCTTGGGAGTTTGATGGGGGGATCTACTCTGTATAGAGTTTTGTTTCGCATATTGTCTAGTATGAGTACGAGTAGAAAGAGTATGAGTGCGGGGAAGGAGAGAAGATACATGTCGACTTCTTGTTGGTATGAATGGAGAATCTATCTGTACGACGTATTAACTGTCAATGTACATGTAGTATTACCCGTATGCTCGTACTCCGTACTCGAGTAATAGTACTCTGTACGCATGCGTGCGGGTAGAGATGAAGATTGGCTTGGCGGGGGAAGGGGGGGGACTGGGAGCTCTCTACCTGTCTGTATTCATGTCGTACATGTACTACTACGGACCACCAGTGATACACATATGGACAATGATGTTTGATACCATTACTCTTTTTTATTTCTTTTTTACCCATCTACAGTGGTATTTTACAGAATGGCAACGGCGGCGCGGCCTTGTCTATGGTACTAACCATGCATGCATGCATGTGCAAATGCATCCCGCATGGCCTGATTCCATCTGACCAAATAGGTTGTGGGTTGTGTGTACGAGTATACGAGTACTTGTAGTACGTGTCGCACAAACAAGATGAAGATTAGAACCAACAGACACACACTCATTCACTCACACTTTTTTTTTTTTTTTTTCATTAGTATTTTCATTTTTATTTATTTTTTTGTATTTCGTTTCTGTACCGAGAGTTGATATGAGAGGTCGCGTGAGTCGGGTCGGGTTAGGACAGCGGCAGGTCGCGGCAGGTCGACTATCCGGGATGATGTGAAACTTGGCCAACCTTTGTGGCTGGGACGTGGTGATGTGTGAGTGGTGTTTTCCGAAGAAGAGGACTAGTAATTAATAATGTACGGAGTACGGGGTAATGGTATTAAATGTATGTGATAAATGGTTAATGTGAAATGACCCTCCCTGTAAAAGGATTTCCGTCGGAACCATCTGGTTAGAGGCTTAGTAGTACTTCGTAGTAATGCTAGTAGGGACTGGACTGGAGGGACCAAGATGGCCATGGCCCCATGGAAACAGAGCGGAGAAGAGAGCTACATACGGAGTACATGGATGTAAATGAGGGGAAAGGGGACCGGTCATCAATATTATAAAAAAGGTTGGTATATGTAGATGTGCAGACAGGGTAAAGATGGTCAGCAACTGGTACGGAGTACTTGGAGTAGGTAGTACCAGGAGGTAGCAGTAGTACTCGACTGACTTGAATATACTCGTGTTGGGTGCAGAGATGCCAAGTTGATATGATTCCACGTGCTTGTAATTGTAGAGTCGTAGTATTGAACTGACGTCTTCATGGTAACCCAATGTGTTGGGAGGAAAACTATCATTACTCGGTACGAATACAGAAGAGTACATATAATACTCCCGTATCCGTAGAGCAGAAGAGATGGCAAATAAAAGGGAAAAGCAGGGAAATGACCCTCTAGCTGGATTACGTACGAGTTCTACCTAGCAATGCGGGTAATGCAACTCTGTCCATACTACGGAGTAGGTACTAGACTACTAGTATTGACAATGGATCTCTAGCACTTTCCATTCTTACCCCGTGATATTCAACGGTTCAAGGACCAAAAACCCCAGGTACTTACTGTATTAGCCTGTAGGTACCCCAGGTCCAAGGGTAGGTCAGTACGGGAGTACTCGTACAGTTACCTAGCAGATGGTCAAGGGTACTTTCAGGTACTCTTTTTTAAACAAGCACACCGAGTGGCACACACACACACACACACACACATTCTACGGACAATAAAATACTAACAAATACTCCGTGAGTACTCGGACTCGTACACTTGTTCTCTCCCCCCCCCTCTCCCCCTGTCAAACAAAAAAAAAACAATCATTTTGCGGCCGCCACCCCAAGTCTGGGGAAAATGGATTTATGGCCCATGGGGGAGAAGAGGAGCCACTCAAACCACTGGACCAGCCACAATGTCACCAAAAGAGGATTAGCTCCAAGGGTCAAAGACCGACACGGACCAATGATATCCCCCCAAGCTGGTTCGACTGTGCCCCACCCACTCATCATCATCCAACCCTCGTTCACTCTCCCGCACCCTCCTGGACTCTGGGGGTCCTGTCTTCCTTCCTCCTCCTCCCTCCTTTCTCTGTATCTGTCACTCTCTTGTCAATGCTCACTCGCATCTGTCGGATCTCGTCTTTTTGTCCCATAGGGTATTAATCCTCGTCATTCTTTACAATTCTCCATCTTTTTTGTTTTTTCTTCTCTTTCTTTTATTTCCTGGTTCATGCTAGTAGTACTCGTAATGAAGGGAATGAACTGTCATCTCAAGCTTGTAATACCAGACTCTACTACTCCGTACTCTATCTACAGTGCTACAGTGTATTACAGTGGTACAATCTACAGGTACACAAGATGATGCCGAGGCTTTCTGTGCCCCAGGTGCCCAGGTGCATGTACGTCGTAGCTGGGCCTGGGCTTGCATCCTACCTACCATCCATTTGCCCCCTCCCTCCCCCCCGGGCGCCACTGAAGCGCCACTATTCAAATGCACCTGCACTGATTCCATTTCTACACAGGCGGTTGTCATACTGTATTTTGTCCAGTATTTCTGAGCACAGCTCGTGCTGTAATTGTATGGATGAACAGGTAGACCTGTCCGGTTATATCTACGGAGTACATGTACGAGTACTCGACATGTATGCAGCCTATTACTACTAGCCGTTGGTTGTCACCGCCATCATATTGAGAACAAGGTTATATCTCCTTGTACTCTTTTCTTTAACTGCTTAATTATTGTTTAGCCAAGGACTGCAGTAGTATCAAGTACCCTTTTGTACTCTTCTACTTCTCTACCCGTCATGCGATCCCGTCTCCCGTCTCGTCAGTTCCCCTCCTTCTCCTTCCCCCCAGGCTTCTTCCCCGTGTATGTGACCCCTCCCCGAAATGTGTCAACCAACAGGA
>FYEV01001737.1:24248-34472 GCA_900188565.1 Geosmithia flava
CCCCCCCCTGCTTTAAGGGATCCTCTCTCTAGTACTAGGCCCTCTCCTCCCCCCCAGATACTCCGTAATCCCATCACTAAAATCTCCACCAACTAAACTATTACTCCGTACTCGTACTTGTTCTTTTCCACCACTCTCTTCTTCTCCTCCTCCTCTTTTTTCTCTTCTTCCATCAAACTACCGACACACGACACACAACAAACACACGCGACACGAAAAGGGGACGGGAAAAGGCAACAAAGAAGAAGAAGAAAAAATCAAAATTCCGACTTTCTTTATGCCCCCCTAGATTTATTCCCCACCCCCCCGATCGAGGGTTTTCTCTACCGTCGCTTCTTTCAACTCTTTCAACCCTGGATTGACGGTCCAACACTCGACACCATGGCCATTGCCATGGGCTGGCACAAGCCCGACAATGTCGCAGGCTCGTCGGCGCCTGGCATCATGGTCGGCCTCTTTGTCGCCTCGGGCGGTTTACTATTTGGTTACGACACTGGGTAAGAATCATCATTCTCCTTGTTCTTTTTTTGTTCGCTTGCCACATTCTCGGACCTTTCTCGACTTTCCCCTCCCCGATAACGATCTATATCGCCATTTCCCATCTCGGCTGCCGCGCTCCATCTCAAAATACCTCCCCGACCGTTGTACCACCCACGATCGACTTTTTTTTTTAAAGCCCGCATAATCGCCATATTCAACGCAAAAACGACGCAGACATGGAAAGAAAAATGAGAATATACTCGAAAGGATATGGAAGTGATAGATGGGGGGACCCCGAAAAAGGAGGCCGAAAACCAATTTCTCAACAATCGAACCCCGAGGCAAACCGCCAGCCGAGACAATGCAGATCAGACAACAGCCACCATATCGAGAGGGATTAAGACTAACCACACCCACAATATAGTGCCATCAACGGGATACTAGCCATGCGCGAATTCAAAGACCAGTTTGGCGACGCATGTCACGACCACAACGGCCAGCTCGACATTTGCACCAACGACTCGGCCCTCATTGTCGGCATCCTCAGCATAGGTACCATCTTTGGTGCCCTCCTTTCCGCCCCGTCCGCCGACAGCCTGGGTCGTCGCTACACGTTTCTCATATCAGTCTGCGTCTTCTGCATCGGTGCCATATGCCAGGTGTGCGCATCAGCCATGTCGGAAATGATTGCAGGAAGGTAAGCTACGAGAAGCCTCTACCCATTTTTTTTTCGTCTACCCACCCGAGACTGACTTTCCCTCTCTCTCGTGACAGATTATTAGCAGGTGTCGGCGTTGGCGCCATATCCGTGCTCGTACCGTTATATCAATCCGAAATGGCGCCCACGTGGATCCGAGGAACGCTTGTATGCGCCTACCAACTCTCCATTACGTTTGGGCTCCTGGCAGCCTCGGTCATCAACATCCTCACGTCGGGGCTGGACGGATCCGCCGCCTACCGCATACCGCTGGGCCTGCAGTTCGTGCCGGCCCTGATCCTGACGGGCGGAATCCTGATACTGCCCGAGACGCCGCGGTTCCTCGTCATGAAGGGGCGCAACAGCCAGGCCGGCCTGTCGCTCAGCCGGCTGCGACGCCTGGACATCACCCACCCGGCCCTGGTCGAGGAGCTGCAGGAGATCATCGCCAACCACCAGTACGAGCTGACGCTGGGGTCCAACACATACCGCGACCTGTTCCGCGGGTCGCCGCACCTGGCCCGCCGGACCTTTACCGGATGCGCCGTGCAGATGCTGCAGCAGCTGACGGGCATCAACTTCATCATGTACTACAGCACCACCTTCTTCGGCGGCGTGGGGGTGCAGAGTCCCTACACCAAGTCTCTCATCGTCAACGCCATCAACGTGGTGTCCACGTTCCCGGGCCTGCTGGTGATCGAGTCGTGGGGTCGACGCAAGCTGCTCATGGTGGGCGCCCTAGGCATGGCCGTGTGCCAGCTCGTCATGGCAGCCTTTGCGGCAGCCACGGGGCCCGAGCTGAAAGACACAGCGCAGGTGATCCTCATCGTCTTCTGCAGCATAAACGTCTTCTTCTTCGCAGCGTCATGGGGACCCGTAGCCTGGGTCGTGACCTCGGAGATCTACCCGCTCAAGGTGCGCGCCAAGGCCATGTCCCTGTCCACGACGTCAAACTGGCTCTTCAACTTTGGCATATCGTACGCGAGTCCGTGGATGGTAGGACGCGGACCGGGCCACGGCGACTTCGGCTCCAAGATCTTCTTCATCTGGGGCGCCTTCTGCATCCTGGCCGTCTTCTTCGTGTGGTGTCTCGTCTACGAGACCAGCAAGCTCAGTCTAGAGCAGATCGACGAGATGTACGAGCGCGTGCCACGGGCGTGGGACAGCAAGAATTTCGAGCCGTCGTGGAGTTTCCAGCAGATCCTCAACGAGGGGTGGGCTCCCAGCGCTCATCCTCCCCCGCCACCTTCTCAGCAGTCATCTGCCTCTACGGAGTCTCAGTCCCAACTCCAGCTGCAGACGCAACCGCCTCATAACCTCTCGTCATCATCACATACACCAGCACAAAATCATCAACCGAATCAGGAGGACCTCCAGACGACTGTGTCACAGACGAGTGCTGATACTATACTCGGTGACTCGGCTTCGTCGGAGACGGCCAATAACAGTAGTCACTCTGCTTCGAATCATCGTCGTCCTCCCTCTAATGATGAGAATAAGAGTCAACCTGTCATGGCACATGTTGATTTCACATATTAACTCTCTCTCTTCTATCCATCATATATCCTTTACATTCCCATCATATACTCGTCTCATCTATCCTTTACATTCCCATCGTATCCACGACATACCCATTCCCAACCACACATTACCATCCCTTCTATCCCCATCACCATCTGTTCATATTACCACGACCTGTTTTTTTTTGTCTTTTTAATGATTTTCTTTTTCCTCTTCACAAATGTCAAATACCAAAAAAGGGAAAAAATGGGTAGCGTCGGAGTTTTTTCTACTTTACTTTTCTAGTACTCTACTTCTTTCGAGTACTCTTCTTTTTTTCTTTTCAGTACTTTATAACTGTCCTTTCCCTTTTTTAATGTTGGGGTTTCTTATAAACCCCCTTGGAGTTTTTTTCTGTTCAAATTTCTTGGATCAAGGGACTTGGGGTTTCTGGGTTTTTTTATAGGACATGGTCTTTTTGTCTTTCTGTCTTCACTTTTCTTCCCTTTTTTTACAAACATATACCTCGGTGTACAACACCAAATTCACAACTTCTTTTTTCATCATTACTTCTTATTTACTGTTTGGTTACTGGTATTGGTTGTCTGTTTTCTACTCATGTTTTACCCTCCTTTTTGCTTCTTTGAATATACCCATTTGTTCTCATCGAGTGCCTTTCATCCACCATGGGTGTTCTGCTCCTTTCTTGCTAACAATATTTCATGTGCTATGCTGTTTGATAATGATTCCTTGTCGGGAGAGTCCAGACGACTCGTCTCTTGATGCTGCTACTATTCCACGCTAGCATCTGTTGAATCACCCGACTCATCTTGCTCATACTGTCCTTATTCCTGTTGATTTTGATTATCCTCACCCTGATGAGACGTTTCGCTCTGCTCCTGACCCTCTCCCGAAGGGCCTTCAATCTCATGATGCTGCCTCTCTTGGTGCTCGGGCTGTTCCCGTCCATATTCAGCCCGAGGCTGCTCTTCCTGATCCTCTGGATGGTCCTCCGTCGTATCGTCTGGGTCGGCTTCCTTCTGCTGCCATAGGCACTTGCCCGGTGAGAATAGCATATTTCGAGGCCCCTGCGTTCGCTCTGGTGTGAGTCCCATCTGTGAGGTTTCCATTTCTGGGCGCTGTCGCTGTGGTACTGGGTGTGACGATTCCACGTCTGGGATGTGAGCATCCTCTTGGCTGCGCCGGGCTGGGTCCTGTGAAAGTACCATGTCGGGAACGTGGACGCCTTCTAGGTTTCGTCGAGTTGGTCCTTGTTGAAGCTCTACGTCTGGGACGCGAACATCTTCTCGGCTGCGTCGGGCTGGCCTCTGTGGAAGCACCACGTTAGGAATGCCGACGCCTTCCAAACTTCGTCGGATTAGCCCTTGTTGAAGTTCTACGACAGGGATCTGGACATTCTCTAGATTGCGTCGTGGAGCTGATTGGTGCCAAAGTACCAAGTCCGGGACGTGAACTTCTCGTGGACGTCGTGGAGCCGATCCCCGGTCCTGTGGGAGTTCCACGTCTGAGGTTCGAGTCGGCGGGGGTGGTCGTTGTGGCAGATGTTCATCCTGATCCTGGACAGGTTGTCGGCGATGTACGACTGGTTCTTCTAGTGGGTGTTCAATGTCCGTCATCTCGTCATCAGCTTGGTCTTCTTGGTCCGAGTATTCCCCAGGACAGCACTCTTCATAAGAGCATGACTCATCAGAGTCCTCCTCATCTGAGCCTTCCCCCTCTGAGAGCTGTTCCTCTGGGTGCGGATTCAATGGGGGAGGACCAAGATCATCCACGCCATGGAGCTCGTCAAGTTGCTCCTGTAGCCCTTCAATGACTAGCTGCGGATGATTTTGCATCCAATGCATCCTGGCTGACTGATCCTGGCGCAGTTCGGCTGCTCGTCGTTGCAAGTCTTGCCACGAGGCCTCTTCCATATCGGCTTGCTGCTCTGCCGCACGCCGTCTTCCATCCAGATATTGTTCCTATCTCTGGTCCCATGCGACTCTTCTCCGCTCCAGCTCTACTGGGGAAAAATCCGCCTCTGCGCGTTGCAGCGAATGACGGTGTATTCTTGTTATCACCATTTGATGATCCTGCCATTGAGCATGATACGGGTTGTGTTCGGGGTAATAGAACGGGAAAGGTATAAGGAACTGGGAAAACCAAAACTCTGCGCAACTCACTGTCAATTCGGTTGCCCTTGCATGGGTAGATAGCAATACGGGGGAGCCAGAGCAAACGTACGGAGAGTCAACGGGGTCAGCGTGTTTGGAAGCATCTCACACTCAGCACAAGGTTGGTCAAAGGGCCAACGTAATTGGTCCACCTGGAAACCTGTGCACCCGTCTCGTACACGGAAAAGATCCTCATTGTATCCCATTTTGAATATGCGCATGTTCATGATGTCGTTCGGCGCACATACACCTGGACAACGCTCGAGGGATGACGCGGTTACGTACCCGCATCCGGGGCATCTTGCGTGTTTCAGTAAACACATTGCAAACTCGACTCAGCAACTGCGATTTTGAGAGGAGCTCGCCAGTTAAAATGAGGGTAATATGACGTTGAGGGTGGTGATATACAAGTTGAAAAATGTTTGTATTGCATGTGTGCGCGGTAACAAGTGGTTTGGTCTGAGGTGAGATGTAGAGACTCCCCCACATTCTGGACCTGCCATGGCCACAACTACCTAACAAGATACACGTGTAAGAGAGAAAGAGACAGAGTCCGTTCCTCCCACAATCATAAAGTACGAGTGCATTTTGTCATAGTTTGGAAAGGCGACGGCTACGGTGAGGAAGGAACGAGGAAGACGGGGGAGGAAGGCGCATGACGAGGAGGAATTGGGTATGGCAACCCACTCTGTGTTTGCTCACCATTTCAGGGTCCAATTATCAGCTTGGTACGTTGATGAAAGTACTGCCCACATGTAATACGATACAATACCTGTATGACTGGGTAATTCATCAGCTTTACGAGCTGTGCGAGTATATTAGTAGTACAGTGGTAGTAATGGTAGTAGTAGTACTCGTACGGTTTACATGTATGTAGTTGTGTGCTTGATGTTGTAAATTGTCATACTCCGATAGGTGGGGGCAGCCCAGACTTCCATGAATGGATATTCTTGGTTCAGGGGTCCAACTTGCACTAGCGGACAGCTTTCCGCCCCCTACTGAGGCACAGGTACAGGCAGGCAAACAGCCCCGAAGCAGGCAAGCAGGTACCTGTAAGCTGGCCGGTCTAGGTGAGGTCCCCACCACGCGACCACCAGCCGAAAGTCGCTTCTTCGGGCGCAACTCTAGTGTTGGCCACTACAGCCATCGCAAGTCTGTCTCTTGCAAACCAGACCACATCGTCGCCTTTTTAAGCTGCGTCCCCGTCGCCCTTCTCGTTCCCAGAATCGCCAATTCACATCGTCTGTCTCTTCTCTCTTTCGTCCGACAGACATGATTTCGAGCCTCTTTTAGGCCGACAGGAGATAGCCAACAATGGGTCTTCTGGCCTTCTTCGGAAGCCTCTACAAGCTTGACACGCTTGACACGCGCTTCACCAACTCCTCGTCCGTGCCCTACCAGACCGTCATCGACTCCCGCCAAGATGCTGCCGCCCCCACGGCCGGCCAGTCGTCCTCTTCCTCCCCCGACGCCCGTGCCAAGCCGCGCGTATCGGCTGCACGCTGGCGCACCCCGGAGTTCTACTTCTACTATGTCGTCTTCGCCCTCGCCGTCCCCTACATGTTCTGGGTCCCCTATACTGTCTCGAGGCGTATGTCCATTGTCCGCCCCCAACACCCCTCCTTGCTCTGTCCCCGCCTTTCGTGCTGACACCCCCTTTTTGTCATATTGTAGCTTCGGATCCCAGATATCACAAATATGCCAAACGCCTGTCAGATGGCTGGGTCCCCGGCCGGAAGATCGACGTCACCGATGCCCAATACAACACGTTTCGTTCCAATATTCCGTACATGGCCCTCCTCCTGGTGCTCCATCCGATCCTGCGCAGGGTCTGGAACAATCGTTACCCTATCCTGAGCAAGCTGCGCAACGCTGGAGCCGCTCGCTTTGAGCAGCGTGTCTCCTTTGACTACGCCTTTGGCCTCTTCTACCTCGTTGCCCTCCATGGCTTCTCTGCCCTCAAGGTCCTGCTCATCCTGACCACCAACTACAAGATCGCCACGAAGCTTCCCCGACAGCATATCCCCGTTGCCACCTGGGTCTTCAACATCTCGGTCCTGTTTGCCAATGAGTTGTGCACTGGATATAAGTTCGCGGCCATTGCTCGACTCTTCGCCCCGCCTCTGGTCCCCCTGGGAGAGTGGCTCGACAGCTATGGTGGCATCATATCACGATGGGAAATCCTATTCAACATTACCATTCTCAGACTCATCAGCTTCAATCTCGACTATTATTGGAGTATCGATAAGCGAAGCTCGAATGCGCTTGAGGTAAGCTGCAGAATCCAGCCATGACGATGACAATGGGACATGACACTAATAGACCAAAGAAGAAGCAACTGGACCCGTCCCAGCTTTCTGAGCGGGACCGGGTGTCGATTCCAGCCGAACCCCAAGACTACAGCATGCGCAACTACATTGCCTACGCCGCGTACGCGCCGCTGTACCTGGCGGGACCCATCCTGACGTTCAACGACTACGTCTCGCAGTCCAAGTACCAGGCGGCGAGCATCGAGAAGCCGCGTACGGTGCGGTATGCGGTGCGGTTCCTGCTGGTGCTGCTGGCCATGGAGCTCATACTGCACTTCAACTACGTGGGGGCCATCAGCAAGTCGAAGCCTAAGTGGCGGTCTTATACAGCGCAGGAGCTTACGTTGCTCTCGTTCATGAACCTCCACATCATCTGGCTGAAGCTTCTGATCCCGTGGCGCTTCTTCCGACTCTGGTCGCTGGCCGACGGCGTGGACCCGCCCGAGAACATGGTGCGGTGCGTGAGCAACAACTACAGCACGCAGCTGTTCTGGCGGTCGTGGCACCGGTCGTATAACCGGTGGCTGATCCGGTACATCTACGTGCCCATGGGCGGGGCGGCTTTCGGCAACTGGCGTAAGACGGCCAAGTCCATCATCACGTACCTGCTCGTCTTCACGTTTGTCGCTCTGTGGCACGATATACAGCTGCGCCTCCTCATCTGGGGCTGGCTGATTGTGCTCTTCATGTTGCCCGAGTGGACGGCGTCGTATCTGCTGCCGGCGCGGCGGTGGGAGTCGAACCCCACGGCGTACCGGATGCTGTGCTGTGCCGGGGCGGTGGCCAACGTCATCATGATGATTTGCGCGAATCTCGTCGGGTTTGCGCTGGGTCTGGACGGACTCCAGGTGATTATTGAGAGAATTTTGAAGGATTCATCTGGTGAGTTGTTTTCTCTTCTTCTTGTCCCCTCTTTTGTTCCTTCCCTTTCCCCCCCACCTCTTCTGCTTCTATTCTCGTGCATTGCTAACAAATATAGGCATGATATTTATTCTCTCGTCGTGCGCATGTCTGTTTGTGGGTATCCAAGTCATGTTTGAGATTCGACAGCATGAGCGACGAATCGGGGTGACGATCAAGTGTTAGGATGTTTGTCATGGGCTATAGCATCAGTTTATAGAAGAATATACTGCATTAGCGTTGGCATTGTTGGCATGTTGACATGATTAGCATAGTTGTTATTGCTCTAGAATACTCGATTGTGCATTACATCTTGATACTATTAGCAGTGGTATTACTACTGGTGCCACTATACTACCTCTGCTAATAGCACTCAAGTAGTAGGTAATAATAGTAAAGTAGGCATACAAAAAGTCCATACGTATGGGGTAATGGTACGAGTATTAATAGACCATTAGTAGTAGCATACTCGTATGAATGTACGAGGCGACGCTGCATTGTCGTATTGAATGACATTACAGAGTACGGAGTACTTTAGAAAATACAATATCTGTGCTCCGTAAAAGTAGTGAGAATGATGTCCATACTGGGAAAGTGTTAATTACTCTGTACGAGCAATAGTCTTGGTAGTCTTGGTATGGTCGGAGTACGGAGTAATACGGTCTGTACGGAAGTATGGACCGATGGGGCCACGGGGGGGAAGAAGTTGTATATGTGGCTGGTGATGTTTAAAAAAACTGTCCACTTTTGTAAGGGGAGTGAGAAGATTAAAAAAAAAAATTGCCGGGTGTGGCTGGCCGGTTTAGTGGCTGGTGACTACGCATACTAGTACGGGGCCACTTCTAGGACACTCGAACGGAGTAGATGATAGATGCAACCTCCATTGATGCAAGGTCAACATGACCAAAGCAGGCTGGGAAGATGGAGACAACCCAGCAAGGCGATTGATTGTCTCACCATTTCCCAGATGACAGACGTAGCTCATGTATGTCACAGTATGTGATGTGAGAAAAAGGCGCCTCTTCCCCGCTGTCGATGCCGATCTGACACTTTGTGGTACACTGGGAGTTTTGTACTCGTACGCACGTACGCACGTACGTAGCTAATAGTACGGAAGTGTTACTAGTACGGAGTGCTCGTAGTAGAGCCTAGTGGTAACAATGGCAGATGGCAGATGGTATGGAGTAAGGGGGGAGAAAGGAACTTGGTGTGAGTGGAGAAAAATGAGATAACGTGGCGGATTGGGTCAAGTACCGTGATTAGCACGGGCAGGTCAAGGAGAGTGAAAGGCAGAGAGAGAGAGAGAGAGAGAGAGAGAAGGAAGAGGATGATCAAGGATGGAATAATAGTAGAGATGGTGACTGCAAGAGCCAGGGGTTCTCGTAATACTGCTCTCAAGCATCTAGGAATCATCTAGTAGTAGATGGACGTGGCTAGTGTCATGTAAGGTAGACGACACAAGATTAAAGTACAAAAAGTGCCCCAGTTGGTAAGAAGGAAAAGGGGGGACACGGTTGTTCTAAACAGGTACAGGCACAGGCACAGGAACAGGAACAGGCACGGGTAAAAGAAGGATTGATGAATGTGTGTGTGTGTGTGTGTGTGTGTGTGTGTGTGTGTGCTCGTACCTGCCAAGATGAGTGGGAACGGGTCGTCGTGGACGATGGATTTCTAGACCGTTAGTACGGAGTAGGCGTTGACAGGCGATGACAGGCGATGACAGGCGGCGTACCTAGTCGATAGTAATAATTACAGGGTTTAGTCCCAGTAATAGAGGATGAATGCTCTGTATCTGTACGAGTACTCGTACTCTTGTCGATGCCCGTGAGTGAGATGTAATAATACAAGAGGGAGCCTACGGAGTACATTGAACAGCAATGTTCTGTACTCATACTCATTGTGTTCTTCTCGTGCATTCTCTCTTTTCTTTTCTTTCTCATTCATTCATCTTCTTCACCTAATGAATACATGTCCCGTCATTCCCTCCTACTCTGTCTCTGTACCCATTCCCCATCTGATCGATCCACACCCCCCGCCTCGAACCCAGAACCCAGCCTCGTCAGCATCTGCCATCCACCATCCACCATCCACCATCCACCACCACCACCCGCGCGACTCAGCCACCAACCCAAGCCTCTATCCATCCTGCCACCCTCCCCCCCCC
>FYEV01001737.1:34503-61731 GCA_900188565.1 Geosmithia flava
TGTCTGGTCCAATACCATCAGTGGTGTGTGGTGTCCCATTCAATCTCCAGAGTTGACCAAAGAACAAAGAAACAGACAATTGGGGAACAGTCTCAAAGACTTGACATTTTTGCAAGTTTTTGTTCCATTTCTTTTCCAATCTTGCCTGAAAGTACACACCTTTGTCCTGCCGTAATCATCACGGATATAGCTTCATTCCCTTGACCAGAGACCTCTTTTTTTTCTTCTTCTTCACATCCACTCCCCTAAGCGCGTCGTACAAACGCGTGTCCCTATTCCTGTCCTTTTTTTCAACACTTGAGCCTCTGCCATTTCTCTCTCTCTCTCTTCAATTCGTGTCCCCCTCCCACCTACACGCACACCCCCCCTCGAGTCCCGCCCAATCAATATCCAATAACCAATAACCCCTGTTGCAACCACCAACGTTCTCTTTTCCCCATTTACCTCTTTTTTTTTTCTTCTTCTTCTTTTCTTTCCTTTTCTGTCTTCTTTGTTTCCTTTTCTTCTTCTTTTGCTCTTCGCTTCCTCGGTCATCTCTCTTCCTCCAACTTTGCATCATCTCCTTCTTAGGCCAGTTAGGGTCCAGTGGACCAATGGTTCCGACCCTGCTGCTATTATTGCCTGCCTCCAACTCTGCAGTACCGACGACCAACCGATACCGATACCGATAGCCTCTAAACGTCGGCGACGCATCGTCGAAACAATAATAGTATATACCATCACGACAACCATCGATAGTAGTCAACGAAATACTACTCGCACCGCCGCCGCCATGGCCTCGATCCAGCTGCCTCCCCTGCAGTTTGACGACGGCGGGTTTCGTGTCTCCCTCATCACTGGCCACACCCCCACCACCACAACCACGACAGCCACGACTGAGGCCGATCGCGTCTCAGATACTGCCCAGTCAGAGCACACAATACCAGCCGCACCAGAACCACCAGCACGAGAACCACCAGCAGCACCAGCAGCACCAGCAGCACCAGCAGCACCAGCGACAGCACCAGCGACAGTACGGCCACCTGCAGATGCACCAGCAGAAGCACCGACGCCAGCTCATGCTGCTGCCCCGTCACTGGAAACGAGACACAAGCCTGCTGGCTCTACTGCTGGCCCTGCCACTGGCCCTGCCGCTCCCCATAGCATCATCACACAACAACCCCAGCAGCCTGCCTTCCAAGAGGCCACCTCCTTCCTGGCCGACATGACTCCCGACACCGACGAACCGGTACTACAGCAGCAGCAGGAACAGCTGGACCTTACCACCCCAACACAACCCCCAATGTCACCTGCCAAGCCCGAACACGAAGACCACGCCCGACAACGCAATCTATATACTACATCTCCTCCCCCAGAACAGCCAGCGTCAACTGAACCTGAACCTCAAACTGAACCCCAACCTGAACTCCAACCTGAACTCCAACCTGAACTCCAACCTGAACCCGAGGTTCTCCCCATCGAGAGGGAGGAAGAACAATACTTGACTGCCCAGGTCTACCAAGGGGAGCAGAAGTCATCGCCCTTGCAATCGCAGCAGAAACAGGAGGAGGACAGGGAACAAGTGCCCCTGGCTGTGCAACAAGACGACGACGACGACGACAACCAACTGCCAACGAGCCCCGACCCCCACGACGATAGCTCCAGCGAGTCGCGCCAGGATCAACTCATGCAGGAGATTGCTTTTAAGCTGGAATCGGACTCCCAGGCCGGTCCCTCGTCCGACTCGCATTCCGACAACCAGTCCCAGTTCCAATCCCAGCCGACCACGACGACAGACCACGACACCTCGAGAGAGTCCGAGATCGATGTCAATTTTCGCGACGACGATGGTGACGCCGCCACCACACCCGTCATGCCGCAGCTTACCAACTCCGACTCGGCATCTGGCTCCATCTTCTTCACCCCTGGCCGCACCACCAACGCGAACCGTGCGTCATCACTGTCCGAGGATCAACAGCACCAGCACCAGCACCAGCACCAGCCTACAGACGAACCTATCCAAATGGAGCCCGAGGTAGTCTTCAAGCTCGACGTCGACGACTCTGACCGTCATATTCGCCACAGCATTCGTGACAGTATCGCCAGCAGTCTCCTTAGCAGCATCGACCGCAATAGCTACGGCTACGACGACCAGGAGTTCCCGGAGCCACCTCCGCCTGTGGTAGTGCCCAACCACCCCATCGAGTCTCTCAAGGAAGCCTTTGCCGAGTCCCTCAAGGAGGCCACGCACGGCAGCATAGAGAAGCCCAAGCTGAGGGAGCTGGATGCCGCCGGTCGCAGGGAGCGCCTGCTGAGCCAGGACAAGGACGAGCCGGCACTAGACTCGCTGTGGCGCTACAGGCCTGGTCAGAGGGAGCACGAGGTTCTCAAGCTCGTTGCCCAGATCTCCTTTGGTGTCTATCTGCTGCTCAACAGCATGGCCAACGACAACGCTCAAGTCGTCGCCATCCTGCAGGGCCATATCAACGAGATGGATGAGTTTCTGGAAGTGACGCTCGACGACATGACGTGCACGATGACGGACCTGACCGACCGCCTGAGCAACCTCAAGGTGCCCATGTCCAACATCCGCGTCTTCGAGGACATGCTCGAGGACCGCAACTACCGCGCCGAGATCCTCGACGGCAACGAGAAGCTCGACCACGTCCTGTCTCGCACCGACGCCGCCATGAAGCAGTGGGACGACGACGTCGACGCGGGGCTCCAGGCCACCACCGCCTTCACAGACTGGCTCAACTCGCTGCGCGACGCGCCATGGCGCCAGGAGCGGCCCGACCTCGTCGACATCTTTGACGCCATGAAGGGCAACGCCGACGGCTGGCTCGCCGCCTTTGACGACATCAATGCCAAGTCGCAAGACATGAACAGCATCGTCATCAACCTCGTCACCATCACGGCCGAGATGGAGAAGAAGGCCGGCGAGATCAGCCGCAAGACATGGTCCACCATCCCGCCCTTTAGCTCGCCCACCTCGTCCATCACCAATCAGAGTAGGAGAGACACGTCCATCTCGTCGCCGCAGTCGCTCCGATCATCATCCCAGCCGACCCGCTCCATCGCCGGCTCCGCCACCAGGCAACCCTCAGCCTACTTTGACGCCGAGATGGGTCCGGGGGCCGAATACTACCCCACGTCGTCTACCCCTTCGCCTCCCGTGCCCATGATGCCCCCGCCGCGGTCTGCGAACCGCCCAACCTCATCAAGAAGGGCATCCGCCACCGGCAGCGACGGGCCGAAGCTGCGCGTCGAGACAACCACGATGCCGTCGCCCGTCCACGAGGCCACGGCCGAGGAGGAGAGCGAGGACAGTCCCATGTACACGCTGCAGCCCCGCACATACACGCCCAAGACACCGCAGCCGTCACCACTGGCGAGGCACGCCCCGTCATCGCTCTCGTCACTTTCTCCACCAATCAGCCCGGCATTTGCATCCGGTCCGTGGCCGCAGCCCCAACTCGAGTTCCAACCGCCACCCCGACCGCAATCACAGCAACGGCAGTCAGAGCAGTCCCCTCGTCCATCGCAGGCGCCCTCCCTGCGCGACCGCGTATCACAGAGATTCACCCCTCCCCCTCCCCTGATGACTACGTCGTCGCCTGCCGTCCGGTCCACGCCCCGCATGAGCAGCAGCCACAGCAACATCCACGCAGTGCGGGAGTCATCGAGCGGCAGCGGCAGCGGCGGCACAGGCAGCCTCCTGGTGCGCGACTCAGCAGGCAGCACTGGTCTACCCTTCCGTGACTCAGCGGGCAGCAGCGGCCTCCCCTTCCGGGACAGCTCCGGCTCCGACGCGGACTCACTCACACCGCACAGCGCCATGGCAGCAGCAGCACACCGCATGCCCCGCGTAGGCTCCCACGCCGACCTAGGCCAGCACGTCATCCGGCCATCCATGCTCCCCTCTCACAACTCAGACTACCAGCACTACCACCCCGTGCTGGCGTCGCCGCACTCGCCCCTCCAGCAGCGCCCGCACACAGCCGCCGGCGGGGGTCCTCACTCCCGCGCCCCGTCGGGGTACTTTAGCCCCCAGGCCCCGACGGGCGGGTACCACCGTCCACCGAGCCACCTCCCCAGCATGACGACGCTCAACTCTACGGGAACGGCCGTGCGTACGACCACGCCCGGTGGACGGAGCGCGGCCCCCAGTGCCAAGTCGGGCGGTAGTCGGACGCTGAAGAAGAAGAAGAGCGCGTTTGGGTGGTTGAAGAAGGCCTTCACCATGGATGATGATGAGAGGGCTGCGTTTGAGGCGAGGAAGGCGGCGCAGTATAGTGATACGTATTACAAGGATCAGGATCCAAAGTTTCTTGATGGGAAGAGGATTCGCTAGGGTCGCTTGGCTACAACATTCACCCTTTTTTACTCTTCTACTCTTTTTTTCAACCCTTCTGTCCTTTCTTCTTCTTATACTCTTCTTCACTTCACTCTGTTTTCTTCATTCTACTCTTTCTCTTTACTTTTGGATTACTTTGGATTACACCCCCTTCTACTATATGACGCTGCAACACGACTTTTTATATATTATTTTTAATATCCTTTCTTTTTTCTCTCTCTCTCTTTCTTTCCATCTCTTCTTTCTTCACCTATCTTCCATTCTTTATACACCATTTTTTCTCTTTCTACTTCTCTTCAACTCTCTACTTCTCTTGTTTCACCTTCTTTACTACTATACATCTTTTCTATACTATACTATTTCTTTCTTTTTTTTTTCTTTTTTCTATGAGATAACAACAACAACAACAACAACAAAACGCTTTACATCGAGATTTGGAAGGAATTTGTTCGAAAACATCTATTCAGAGAACATCTATTCAGAGGAAACTTGCCTGGAACAACGGACATTGATATTGGGTACTTCAGTGTTGGATAGGATATTGATTTCGATTTCGACACCGATATTGGATTGATATTGATATGCCATTGACATTGGATACATTTATTATATAGCGTCTTCAAACGTCTTGTATGGTTAACGAGAGGTGGAATGAATGGCATTGCGTTGATTGACTTGGTATGAAACACTTGTGATTTGCTCCGATGCGGGAGCTGCTGTGATGTGAGGGTTGAATATAGAGTACTTGGTCACCATGACCTCGGCATCAAACGTATACTGCATCTAACACTCATCAAAAGAGAATGCTGAATGCAATATTTATCAAAGGGAAATGGTGATACAACCAAGTTATACTTATTAAAGGAATGCTGAATTGATATAACCAAGGTATACCTAATCTAGTAATATCTATCACCGAATACGGAATGCGTACTAGTAGTACCCAGAACAAACACTCCAACGTCTATCCCCCCAACCCATAACTCTTCACCCTGCTAAAAAAGAATGGCTTATCATTCTTCAACCCAAACTCGGCCCAATCATCCGTCAACTTATTATAACTATAGAACCCCCTCCAGACAACCTTGTTGTTCCTCGCCGCCGTCTTACCAGCACTACGCAGGCTCAGATCCATCCTGTACATGTACTTTGGACCCACGCCCTCCGTCTCAACATACAAGTTCCCTTCTTCCTCTTCCTGGTCTTCCTCCTCCTCTTCCTGCCTCAACGGGTCACGAAGGGGTGATAGACGCCAGCGACCCTTGAGTGCTAGACTCATGACTGGTGTGGGGAGGACGGTAGGAGCAGCACTAGAAGTGTCGTGGCCGTGACCGTGCCCGTGGCGATGGTGGTTGTGTTTCCTGTCGCGGGCGAGATCGACTTCCTCCTTGGTGAGATGGTGGACCACGTCACGCGGCTCGTCGGTGGTGAGGAGGCTGATGACGGAGCCGTCGCGGAAGAATCGCAGGTAACGGTAGTACGTGACGATGTGGATCGGGCTGCCACCCCATGTGGCCTGGTTGGTGGACAGGGCGCCGGAACGGACGTAGTTGACCGTCGAGATGTAGCACCCGTTGAAGCGGACGCGGGGCCGGCTGCGGAACAGGGACCGCCAGTCCGGGTACGACGACGACGGCACGAGTGATCGCGTCACCTCTGCGGACCGAGCGGCCAACCTCGACCGGATCTCCGAGGCTGTCACCACGCTGCCGTCCTCCAGCGTTACCCCTTCGTCTAGAGTGTTCTTCTTCTTCCAGTCTACTTCCACGACGTGTCGGTGGTGCATTCCCGCGAAGCCGAATTCGCTGCCCTCGCTGACCCGTCGCCATATCCGCTGCTCCGTAGAGACTAGGTACGCCATCCGTCGACACACGAGAGACAGCCGCGCAAAGTCGGCCACGTCGGCCACCGCCACGTCTCGCATGATGTGCACCAGTAGTTCCTCGGGGAGATCCGACATGGGGCACGGAGGCTGCGGCATGCCTTCTACCGCGGGGGGTACCGGCTCAATAGACAGGCCTGAGAAGCTCTGCAGGAGGTCTTCCATCGAGAGGAGCTGCGGTGCGTCTGGCTGTGGTGGTGCCGTCTGCTCTTCTGTGCCCTTGGCAGCAGGCGTCTTCTCCTTTGACGGCTCTGGCTTGGGCTGAGGAGGAGCACTGGCGGGCTTTGACGTCTTGGACATGCCTGGCGGGAAATGCTTTTCCCTGTATCGTCTGTCCACGCCATTGTCAAGCTAGAAAGGGGTCAGTCAGTCCGTCAGGTATCGGAGTGGAAGGATAGTGGTGAAAGTATGTACCTTGTAGGCTTTGCGGTACAGCGTCAGACTCTCGCCCATGTTGCCCTGTGCCTCCCGTTCCATGGCCTCTTCGAAATGGTCCAACGCTGATACAAGTTCCCTAGCCTGGTCATCACCGCCTCCGCCAACTGTCGGACCTGCCGGCTTCGACGGGGGCTCATCAAAGGAGAGGTTCTGCACGTAGTCATCGTCGTAGGCTCCATCGTCGACGCCTGCGTGTACTGGACGTTTGCCAGATGACGACGGCGCGGCTAGTGGTGGTAATGCTGGCCCCGTGGAGGTGGTGGCCGGCTGTTGCGGCTGCGGCTGCTGCTGCTGCTGATGGTGACCAGAGCTGGGCTCATTACGCCCTCTTACTTCGGATAACCATTGCTGACGGAACGACTCGAGCTCCGAGTCGAGCTGCTGGCCCTCCTGGCTCATAGCGATGGGATAGGAATACGGGTGGTGATGATGGAGGTTGATAACGAGTTGGCGGTGGTGGGGTAGTGTGTGGCCTTGGACATTGTACTATTCCTACGAGTACGGTGCAGAGCTTAATAAGGATATCTGACTTTGCATAAAATCTCTATGACTTTTTTTTTTCTTCTCTTCTTTCTGACATTTATGCTTTTGAAGCATGTTTTCTGAGATGAAGTCTCTTGTCCTGGATAGAAACCATGAGAGTACAAACACTGTTGTTGGATCATCGAATCATGGTATTCTTTTGGCCGTAGTGACTATCATAGTGCATGACGAGTGCTCCAGTCGTCTGTTCATTGATCCGGTTACGTGCGGGCAGAGGGCCGTCATCGGGGATAAGTGCATGCCATTCTGTACAGAGCACCCGTAGACACGAGCAGGCCACAGCGGACTCAAGGACATTTACAGCGCCCCATACCCACTGTGGCACGATAAAAGTCCGTTAAATCCCCTCCAGGTTTACAGCGATTTACAGTGGACGCATGGAAGGTCCGAACCAATCAGACACCTCCATTGCCCCAATCTGACGGCTACATACGGGACCAGCGGGAGAGCTCTTCCCAAAGTCCGGGTGTCGGTCCCAGGCAGGAACGTACCTACCAAAAATTGCTAGCAAGTTCCGTGGTCGGCCGCCGCCCATTTTTTTTTCTCGCCCTTTTCCCTTTATCAATCAGCCAGGCGCGTCAAGAACTATCGCCACCCACTGTAGCCGTCACCCTGTCGCCCCCCCCTGCTACGTATGTTTCCACAGGAAGCATCCACACACCAAAAGCCCAATCTCTCTCCTACACACACGTCTCGCACACACACACACATACCACATCACCCACAAAGGCGACGAATCGATTCTTATTTACAACACGCGCCTTTGCATATGCCGACGACAATCTCCCAAGTTTTGAGACGCTTCACTTGAGAGAGCCATGGGCCCGGCCGTTCAGACGTCCGACGGCCAGTGGCACGACCGGTCTATCGGCGCAGGTGCGACCATACTCAACATGGCCGCCAATGCTACCCCGCCACCACCTGTCGACATTGCCGTCGCCGGCGGATCAGAGGGTGCCAACGGGAGCGACCTCTTTGAGATCACCACTGGTCAGAGGATGGTGTCGGCCATGTCGGGCAGTTTACTGACGTCGTTGCTCGGTGAGTTTTGACCTGATATCCCCATTTTCCATTCCCCCTCATTGTGTGTGAACCCCTCAGCTGACGGTTACCCTCTCTCCCACCCAACAGTCACACCACTCGATGTCGTCCGCGTCCGACTCCAGTCCCAACATCCTCGAACATCATCCAAGGTAGACTTCTCCCGTCTCACCCTGACGACAAACTCCCTCCCCATCCCGGCATCCGAGATCGGCGTGACGGCATGCTGCCGCGAGGTCTTTTTCATCGAGGGCGGCAACGACTTCTGCGTGGCCTCGCCCAAGGGATCAGCCAACGTGACGGCCGCAGCCGCCGCCGCCGCCCCGGCCGACTGCGCCGTCCAGGAGGCCGAGAAGAAGACATACCGGTCGACCATGGACGGCCTCCGCAAGATTGCCCGTAACGAGGGCGTCTCCACGCTGTGGCGCGGCCTCTCGCCCACCCTGGCCATGGCCGTGCCCGCCAACATCATCTACTTCACTGGCTACGAGTGGCTGCGGTACAGCCCTCGCAGCCTCTTCTCCGGCTTCAGCGACGACTACGCGCCCCTGACGGCCGGGTCGGTGGCTCGCATCCTAGCCGCCACGTCGGTCGGCCCCATCGAGCTGATCCGCACCCGCATGCAGGCGGCCTCGTCAACGTCGACGGGCAACCACATGCTCGAGGCGCTGGGCGACGTGCGACACATGGTCGGCACGCACGGTTACACGTCGCTATGGCGCGGGCTCAGCCTGACGCTCTGGCGCGACGTGCCCTTCTCCGGCCTGTACTGGTGGGGCTACGAGGTGATACGGTCCAAGCTGTCGGACCTGCGCGAGAGGCGCCACGGCCACAAGCTTGACCTGTCCGTGTCGCGTGCCGAGCGCAGGTTCTCCAACCCGGAGAACTCGGCCGAGACGTTTGTCGACAGCTTCGCCTCGGGTGCCCTCTCGGGCGCCTTCGCCTCCATCGTCACCACGCCCTTTGACGTCGGCAAGAC
Organism: Geosmithia flava; assembly: GCA_900188565.1. Lineage (NCBI taxonomy): Eukaryota > Fungi > Ascomycota > Sordariomycetes > Hypocreales > Bionectriaceae > Geosmithia > Geosmithia flava. Next base: position 43,723 of record FYEV01001737.1, read on the forward strand.
GCGCACACAGGTCTACCGCGACTCCTCGGCCACCGCGGGGTCGGTGGGAGACTACCGTCGGAACATGACGCGTCTCCTCTGGCACATCTTCAAGACCGAGGGCGCATCGGGCCTGTGGAGGGGCTGGATCCCTCGCACACTCAAGGTGGCGCCCTCGTGTGCCATCATGATTAGTACCTACGAGGTCGGCAAGAGTGTCTTTAAGGGTGCTAATGAGCGAGCTGCTTCATCTCAACATCCCGACGACTCACGACCATGAAAACCTCTTTTCTCCCCCTTTTTATTATCCTCTCATACCAAACACCACTCACCCTTATTTTCTTTTTATGTCTCTCATTTCCTTTTCTGTTTAGAACAAAAGCAATGTGTTTGGTCGGTCACACCATAACTCTTTTTCTTTTTATTTCTTATCTTTTTTGAGCATACACCCCGCGCATTGCACAGGAGTTTTCTTCATTTTCGGTCAGGATGGTCTTTCTTTTTTTTTTTATCTCTTATTAATTAGAGGCTCATGGAATATTTCCCTGCTATATACAAAAACAAAACAAAAAAAGAATAAATGAGCCAACGGCAATTGGAGCAATCCCAAGGTGTTTGGACTTTGTAGTCGGATTTTAATCAAACGGTTGCACGTATCCGTCAGAGTTAACAGACATCATACATATCCGTGAATATGTTGTGCTCGTGAATGTGAGTGTGGTTGAGACAGGACCCTGTGTAAGTGTGTTTCTTAACGCTAAGTAACGCAGCATTGTGTCATGGAGCAGACGAAAAAAAACTTCAACTTCAACTCCTCACCACCAACCAAACAACCTATACAAGTCAGAACAAGCAAAAGACAAAAGACAAAAAATGTACAACCTCACTCCCAGAGACGAACACGTCTTTCCAAACGACACATGGGTCCTAGACCTCGCCCGCACACCATCAGGCGGACTCGTGTCCATCTCGTCAGACCAGTCCCTCTCTCTCTTCGACCCCACGTCTCTGAGGAGGGGACCGGCCGCCAGCCTAGCGACGAACCACGGCAACCTGACGACTCTGGGACTATTCGGCGAGAGCGTAGTATGCACGGCCGGTGAGGATGGCAGTGTGGAGGTATGGGATCTACGAGGTGGTAAGAGTGTTGCTCGATTCAACGGTGAGTCTATGCTCCTTGTCCTCCTCCAAATCCACCCATCAATCCTTTTATATACACACAACATAAGAGTACAGCTAACATGAAAAAAGCAACCGACGCCCCAATCATGTCCATGGCATGCAACACCCAGACGAGCACCATAGCCGTGGGAACAGAACTGACCAACCACCAAGCCACCATGGCACTATGGGACATGCGGTCTTCCACCCAGAGGGCAGCCTACCACGACCTCCACAGCGACGACATCACCACTCTGTCGTACCACCCCACCCGTCCTGACGTGGTCCTCTCGGGTTCGACGGACGGCCTGGTCAGCGTGCACGACACGTCCATCGCCGACGAGGACGAGATGACGGTCCAGACGCTCAACCTCGGCTCGTCCATCCACCGCGCCGGCTTCCTGGGCGGGTCGTCGCTCGTCGCCGCCCTCAGCCACGACGAGAGGTTCGCCCTGTACGATGTGTCTGATGCGACGGCCAGTGGCGACGCCCTGCGCGACTTTGGCGATCTGCGCGGTGCTCTCGACTGTCGCTACGTCGTTGACGTTGTGCCCAAGGCTGATGGGAGTGGTGCTATTCTCGGAGTGGGAAATCAAGAGTGAGTTTTTTGTCTTTGCCTTCCTGTCCTTTTCTTTTATCGGTTTACCTTTTCTGGTATATCAGTATGAGAATCATTTGCTGACATATATACTGTAGACGTGCAAGCTTTGAACTCGTCTTCTTGACTGCGCAAAACGACCAATGGACCCTGGACCGTGATACCGGTGTCGGACTACCCGGTGCGCACGGCGAGGAGATTGTCCGGTCTTTCTGCTTCTTTGACGAGAACCAGCTCCTCTTCACAGGTGGGGAGGATGGAAAGATCAAGGCTTGGTGTCCGGGCAACTAGGGTGTTCATCATATCATATATTAGAGCGCTTTATTTCTTTTTTGCCTATTATCCAGAACAATACCACTTTTTCTTTTCCTTCCGGGATGTACAAGTTTCCATATTTTTCATGTCCAAAGTAATGTACACAGCTGGCAGTGTGACGATTCGTTACCACCCCTCAGCTGGGTCTTATATATAGTCGACCTCCTAACCAAACTTGTCATGCTTATTCTTCACCTTGATCCCCAGCAACTTCTCATGATAATCGCCCTCCTTCCTAGCCCTCTTAAGCATCTTGATCTCATCCTCGTCCAGTCTCCGACCCGCCGCCTCCTCGAGATCCCTCCGACTAATCTTCGCCAGGGCGCGTTCCTCCTTTGACGCCTTGAAGCGCGGCTTGAACCGGGCCTGCATGCGGATGCGCAGCGTCGTGGAGAATGTGATTGTGTCGGCGTCGCCACGCACCTCGGGCTGTTGGGCCTTGCCGCTGCGGGCCTTGTCTGTGCTGTCGCTGCCTAGGGGGGGCTTCGGCTCCTTGACCGAGATGAATGTGTCGCGGTGCGTCTGCAGCTGGAAGGTACCCGGTGTGTCGGCCGTAGGGACGACGGTGAAGGATTCGAGTGGCGAGACCGTCTCGGACAGGGCTGATAGTTGGCCAATCTTGTCGCATGAGAGATGTCTACATCAAGGCATCATTAGCAATTGTTCTCAATGGTGCACCTTTCGTAATAGATAGTAAAAGAGAAGAGAGAGTGAGAAAACATACCGTCCGTGATGACCTCTTAGACGAAAGTATTCCGTACCGGCAACCCGGTTCGCAATCCAGACCTGTCGCACATCATGAGGCTCTGCGGTGGTCGGGTTCCCCTCGACGATATTCTCAATGGGCAACGTAAACACCGCGCCGCTCTGGTCGCACGCCAGCGCAGACGGTTGGTCCGTCGGCAGGACAATCATGACGGGGCCGGAGATGTCGCTCGTCACCTCGGCTGATACCCAGCTGTCGTCGTTGGCTGTGGCATCCTCGTCGGCCGCCTTGGTCTTTGCTACCGATGACGAAGGGGCACCGGCCTCGGCGGCGTCGTCGTCGGCGGCATTGGCTCCTGCTTCGCCGGCCGTGCGCTTGCGCTTCTTGGCTTTTTTCTTGTCGCCCTTGAAACTGAGTGGTTTGACCATTTTTTTCTGGTTGAAATGGTTAGGTTCAATGTCTTGTTCAGGGTCTAGAGGAGAGGTCAGAGACAGAGAGCTTCAGTGCGCGCGCGCGTCAAGAATTATTAGGTAATCTGACAAGGGTCGTATAAGTTGCCCCTCCCCCGCGTTGAAGATGACTTGATTTATTTTCCACGCCATTGGTGTGATTTCTCTAAGGATAGGGAATCCAATTGTTTTCATATTCTAGTATTCACAAGTTCTCCGATATCCTCGATAATCAAAGTGCACAAGATAACCCGAGGTTTACATGTCTTGGCATCCAAGATAGGAAGGACAACTTTGGCGAGATAAAACCCCCCATCACCACAACCATCATCATTTCAACACCATTTCGTAAACTCATACCGTTAAAAAGACACAAAAATGGCCATCCAAGCTCAAGCAGTAACCGTATCCCTAGAGGATCTCAAAAATGGTAAACCAACATACACCATCCCACCCCATCCAAGTACACCTGACTAACCTCACAAAGATAACATATCATTCGACACCCTCAAGGAAGCCTTCGGCCCCGACTCTCTAGGCATCCTAGTCGTCAAAGATGTTCCTCCCGACTTCACCCAGAAGCGTCGTCAAGCTCTCTCATACGCCTCCTACCTAGGCAATCTACCAAAACAAGATCTAGGTACCACTCACCTCACTCCCATCCCCATCCCCCTTCATCACCATTGCTAATACCATCCCGCCCAGACGCCCTTGAGAACCCCAAGGCAAAATACCTAACAGGCTGGTCCCTCGGCAAAGAGACCCTCCGCAACGGCCAAGTCGACACGAACAAGGGATCATACTACGCCAACTGCGCCTTCTACGTCGACCCGACGCTGCAGTGCGCCACCCCCACGGCCACGCTCTCCCCCACCACATTCCCAGAGTACCTCTCCCCCAACATGTGGCCTGCAGAGACGACCCTGCCTGGATTCCATCATGCCCTGACGATCCTGTGCGAGGTCATCATCGACGTCGCCGTCCTCGTCGCCCGCGCGTGCGACCGCTTCGCCGAGCGCGACATGCCCGGCTACCCAACCGGATATCTCCAGCGTGTCGTCAGCACGAGCACCACCACCAAGGCCCGTCTACTACACTACTATCCCCAGGAGAATGACCCTTCTTCTTCTAGTGCCTCTGACAACGACGACGACTGGTGCGCAACCCACCTCGACCACGGGTGTCTAACGGGTCTCACATCAGCCATGTTCATCGACGAGGCAGACTCAGCACCCCACTTCATACCTACATCCACATCTACCGGTGCAAATGAGTCTCTACCCCCCTTAGATGAACTCCCTTCTTCGCCTGATCCAGAAGCAGGATTGTACATCAAGTCCCGCTCGGGGGAGACGTACCAGGTCCGCATCCCCCGCGACTGCATCGCCTTCCAAACCGGTGAGGCCCTGGAGCGTATCACGCAGGGGCGGTTCAAGGCTGTGCCGCACTTTGTGCGCGGGGTGCGGGCCAGTCACGGTCAGGCGGAAGGTGCTCGCATCGCCCGTAATACCCTCGCCGTCTTTACCCAGCCTAATCTCGATCAGGAGGTCGATATACAGCAGCATCTGACCTTTGCCGAGTTTGCTAGGGGGGTTGTTGCTAAGAATACTGTGTCGGACTAGGACTAAGTTCGTATCCTTTTTATTCATGTAGCATATGCGATTGTCACTTTCTTCTTACCGGATCGTCTTGATTCCTTTCAATGCTTCAAGTGTATTCATGCGTTCTTGCTCATGTTGGTGTTAAATGTAACACGAGTATCAACTAATCAAGTATTACTTTTGCGATCAAGGATACAAGTTATTGACTAAGTATAGACATAGACATAGAAATCTAGAAAGGGCAAGGAAAAAGTTCCGTCTACTATTTTCAGATGTAAAATCAGTTGGAAGCAAGGATAAGACCGACCAAGTTCCAACCACCTTCATGATAAAGGACACAGGGTTTACATGTGAGGTGAAAAGAAGACAAGTCCAGTCATAACATATGGTTTTTATTTGTTTTATATAGAAATAAAGATCAAGATCTGTCCCTCGTTCATAAAAAATGTAAATATCAAAAAAGAATGCTATATGGTGCTCTCAACATGTATCCAGCATGATGGATTTCCGTCTGTTCGTCTCTCATTACTTTGTTAGAATAATCAATGTCCAATCCCGTGGTCATTATAGAATGTTTCCGTGTGCAGTGTGTAAAAAAAGAAAAACAGATGCAATCCCGCTGCATTGATGTTGAACGCCCCATAGCAATAAAAGAAGAGTAGTTGTTGTGGAATCCCATCGAGGCCTAGAGGCCCCAAATAGGAGATGGTATCTCCCCAAGACTCAAGAGCCAAGGGGAAATTGGGGAAGGAAGTGGAAGGGAGGGAAGAGCCTCCCTGTGCCCTTGTCCCACATTGTCGTCAGGGGAGAGACCCTTAAGCCCAAGCACCGACAAGACTCATGCCAAAGGCACCAAGGAAGACGAAAAGGCAGGCAAAGACCCTAGACTTTCCGCGGAGGTGCTTCCAGCTGTCGTCACTGAGGAAGTCCTCAGCCATGAGCTCGACAAGAGAGGCAAAGGTGAGCAGGCCAGCCGAGATGGAGTTCATGACACCGACAACGATGAGACCGACGGCAGAGTTGGGGCTGTACAGTGTGTGGGTGGCGATGCCCAGAGCCTGTCCGAGAGGGGTGGTCAGGCCGTAAGCCATGGCCATCATCCAAGGCTGGCGGGCGTTTCCTTCACCCCAGTTGATGGCGGCGATACGGGAGCCGAGAGCGAGACCCTCAAAGGTTTCTGAATCATCGGCGGTTAGTGTTTGTTCTCATCTGTGTGTAATGTTTGTTGAGACGCAGCAGGGGGGATGGGGAGTAACTCACGGTGGAAGACAATAGCAATGAGGAGGACGATGAAGTCGCCGCCAATAGCGACACTGACGGACATTCCAATGAAGACAGAGTGGAAAAGGATACCCATCTCAAGCAGAACAACCTGAAGACGTTCCTTGCGGAGCTTCTGCTCGGCAGTAGGTCCAGGGCCAGAGAGCTGCTCCATGTCCACAGCGGCCATCTCGCCATCACTAGCCTCCCCGTCGCTGTGAAGATGGCTGAGGGCACGACCGACGCTCGAAGTGCGGCCTTTGGGAGAAGCGAGGTCGCGAACCATACCCTGGATAGGGCTGCGGGGCTCTTCGGGAGACGTGACCTTGACCACCTTCTCGTCTTCGCTGCTGGTGTCAGAACCGCGGGTCGGGGGCAAGGCGCTGGTGCAGTGTCGCGAAGGGTGGAAGACCATCTCGATGATGGTGACTAGGAAGACGGCACCCAACGCAATGGCACCGGGAAGGGCCTGGTAGCCATCGGTGAAGAAGGAGCCGAGGCAAGGGTCGTTGAGGGAAACGAAAGCCGTGGGCAGAAGGTGGACGAAGGCGGTGGCAACGAGGACGCCGGTGCCGAAGTGACGGACGACAAAGAAGAAGCGGGGAGGGATGCGAAGGAAGGAGATGCGCTGGGCCAGCAGGGCAAAGGACGAACCGGCCGTGGACACGAACCAGATGACGAGGAGGCCCATGACGTGCAGGGGTGTATTGTAGGTGTCGCCATTGACGCCGCCTTGCTCACAGGTGTCGCGCTTTTTGAGGAGAGAAACGAATGTGACGGGCGAGGGCGCCGAGGATACATCGCGCGAGACGATGTCATTAGGTGTAGAAGAAGAAGCAGTAAGAGTAACAGTAGAATCAGAAGAAGAGAAGGGAGTGAAGCCGACAATGGCAAATGTCAGCATCAAGGAAACGGCAAGGACAGATGAGGTCCAGGTGGCCCATCCCCAAAGACTACGGCGCGGCCGAGTCTCAAAGGGAGAGGTCACCGGGTAAAGGAGACGCTGGTCATCACCACCAGCCGTCGCCCAAAGGCGTGAGGACAGTGCTGCTAGGGTAGGATATTAGTATGGATCCATACGAGTGATGTAGAGAGTATATGATAGAGGTATGGAGGATAGAGTGGGTATCATAGAGAGGAGCCATGTGTAAGAGGGAAGGAAAGAGAAAAGACATACCCGGAGACTGCCCTCCCACGCCAGGACTTCCCTCGGCAGGGAAATCCTGGTAATGTTTTTCATCGGCACCTGAACCAGCAGATTCCGCCAAGGCCATGCTCCCTCCTCCTGCTCCGGGTCCGGCCTCGTGGCTGTTCTGACCGGCAGAAACAAGCTCACGCAAGTTGGAGATCCCGTTGAGATCCTGGCGAGTGGTGTTCTCACCGGACAGGGGGGCGGGGCTTTGGTTGAAAAACATTTCTTTGAATGAGGCCTCGTCAGCTTTGGAGAGACAGATCATGATGAGAAACGGGTTCCGGAAAGCGAGGAACAGGCGGGTTTTTGTTCTGCGAGAGAGGAGTGTCAGTCAGTCAGTCAGTACTACGACGTAGGAGTGCAAGGGCCCTTGTTGGAGGCCTAAGATGGGATGATGCCAAAGATAGTAGCAATCAACAAGGGGACCAGGCCAGGAGTGTGTATGCCTTGACTTACAGAAAGTGTATTGGAGCTGTATGAGAGCCGGATAAGTGTGCCGTGAGTTGCGTTTTGCGCGTTTTGCGTAAGTGTACGTTGTATCAGCGAGTACCGTTCGATGATGGTTGGGGTGTGAAGGAAGATTCGAAACGAAGCAAGTACTCGGTGGAGGACGAGGGTCCCTATAGAGGGTCCCTCTTTCCTCATGTTCCCACACGTCCCACGATTTCCCCTCCCCGCCTTCTTTCCATCATCGGAGAACGAGACCAAGACTCCAGACCCCCCAAGTCCGCCAAGGTCGTGTAAACTGCGCTATGTAGTCTTAGCTATAGCGGGCTTATAAGGCCACAGGCCAGCTAATACAGCACACTCGCATACTCGCACATAATAGCGGCAGCTGTACGCGCAATGAACTGAAAGCCAAGATGTTAGGGCCCTAAATCGCCCGAGACCAGTGACGCACAGGCTGCCCCCAGGGAGCTTCTCACTGGTCCGTAAGTGGTCACTGACACCACTGTACTGGTCAATTGGCCGCTAATTGGTCCTTCTTTCACCGTTCTGCAGCGGTTTCCTCTCCACTTTTAAAGCCTAATAAGTTTAATTGACCTAGTCGCTCCTTCCTCCGACTCTCCGTATGTCGGTCCTCCAATCCACCTTGATGGTCTCACGTTTGCCTCTAGTAATTGCCTCCTCCTCTCTCCTCCTCTCTCCTCCTCCCCCTCTTCCTCCTCCTCATCTTTTTCTCATCTTCACTTTCTTAAATATATTAATCTGTACATCTACACCCTCGTCAATTCGGAAAAGATCACCCACATCACGAGACAAGCACTACCCTCTTGCCTCTGCCAGGATCATTCACCAGAAGGGGGGGACCCTTGCTTCTAAACAGGAGTCCACCTTCTCCTTATTTTTGCCCTTTCCCCTTGTCCCATGGGCCATTAATCCATTGATCAACACTAGACGATACAATCGACGCTGCAGGACAATAGTTCCCCGATGCTACGCTCCTTTTTTCTTTTTTTTTTCCCCTAAGAACAAAGCGAGATGCCCATGATCGATTGGCCCACAGGTTCTCGAGGTCCATGAGTGCCGCGTCAGTCCACTGCTATTTCTGGTATTACGGGGTGCTGATGGATCCAGTCCCCCCCCCCTCCCCTGCTCGAGTTCGTCTCAACGCCTCAACTCTCCTGTGGCTGTGGGGATAGGGGGAGGTTTTGGAATACACTCACATATGCATACGCGTAGGCATACGACATGGTAGTGACATACCCAGGCAGGGAAGGTATTAACATTATGTGTGTTATTATGGCTATTGTCTGCGGCTCTTGCAAACACACCCCCCGCATTGCATCTGCCGAAGGAGAAAAGCTTTTGATGCATACATCGTCCTTGGTTTTAGGATGATCGTCCTTTATTCCCTAGCGTGTAACAAATGAATTGGGCTTTATTTTCACCACATCGGCCTTTTATTTGTCAGCTTGCGTCAACTACGAGTGAGGACTTTTGTCTTTTGCCTCCTTTATTTGACGTGCTCGTGTCAAGTATTGCTAGGTAGCGAACATTGCCACAGGATTGTCTGTATGCTCGCCTCCTCCTGAGGGTAGGAGTGTTGGAGTCGTCGATATGATGCAGTGTATCATTTGCATCTCTCAACTTCGGTACGTATGGGCATTGTACGTGCAGTCAATGATTCCAACTTGGTCCACTCACCTGCTACTGATTACCTATGCCGTACGACTAAATGTGCGAGTGCGAGTGAAAGCACGCAGAGAAACCCCGTCCATGCTCACATTGTTGTCGTGTATTATCACTGGCTCTTACTCCGTACTTGCCCGGTACTACACAGCGTTACAATGCAATGTTGCACTCGCCATGGTTTGCAGCCTCTGATGCCGGGAATATTGGGCCCGTAGCCAAGAATAGTGATGTACCGACATCAATGTTACGATGCTGATACATGGTGTTTGTTGCTGACGAGCAACGAGACTGATATCTGATCTTGTCTGATGCTTGATCTCTGAGTCAGTTGTATGCATTTGTGCAATGGTACGAGCATGCCTGTGTCTAGCTTTACTATCACTCCTACTACTCGGTACCGTACAGGTACTGCCATCATCCCATTCAGATATCCCATTTCTCTTGTACTACTTACTAGTCTACCCGCTGTCAAGCCATCTTTAAGCTAGCTTCAAGCCAGTTCCAAGCCATATACGGTTCAACGGCAATAACAAATTAAACCAGAGATCATGATGTAATCAAACTCAAAGGATATCCCCCATAGTCTCCTACATTATACATGACGACTATACAAAAAAGATGTCTATATTAATCTATTCACTACTGCTCCTCCTCATATGCCGCGTAGTACTAATCCTCCCATCTCGCCTTTTGCCCCACCCATTGTGTCACCCCCCTACAAACCTACAAACCCCCCCGCACGACGTCAAGGATTCCCATACTAACCTGGACCCACAATCGTGTCGGCACCTGCACCTCCCGGGTTCCCCTTCCCTTGTCCATCTTGTCTCTCTTTCACCCTTGAATCCTTCCAACCTACACGGACCCATTCAGTTTCAAGAGACGCTGATATCACAATCTATTATTACATCGTTCAGTGTACTCGTACTACTATCCTCCCTCGAGTAAGGAGACAGCTACGAACACAACCATGGCTCTTCCTCCCAAGTTTGCAGGACACAAGCTCCAAGTAGGCGAGCCAACCAGCCCATCCTCATCGGGAGGTGGTGTGCCCCCGGCGACGCACACTCTAGAGCTCTACCTAGACTACGTGTGTCCCTTCAGCGCCAAGCTCTTCAACACGGTCACCAAGAGCGTTGTCCCCCTTCTGCGCGACGGCAAGGCCAAGCAGAAGCAAGCTCTGGCCATCATCTTCCGCCAGCAGATCCAGCCGTGGCACCCGTCCTCGACACTGGTGCACGAGGCCGCCCTGGCCGTTCTGCGTCTGCGTCCCGCGGCATTCTGGTCCTTTAGTGCCGCCCTGTTCGACCACCAGACCGAGTTCTTCGACGTCAACGTTGTCGGGGAGACGCGCAACGCCACGTACCGTCGTCTCGCGGACCTGGCGGCCAGCACGGTGGGCGACGGCCTGAAGTCGGACGATGTGTACGACCTGCTGGTCATCCCCGACAAGGCTGGCCCCGATGGGAGCCTCAACTCGGGCAACGGGGTCACTGTCGATGTCAAGACTGTCACCAAGATGAATAGGCTTGTGGGCATCCATGTCACGCCTACGGTTGTGTATGATGGGGTTGTTGCTGGTGATATTAGCTCTTCTTGGGGTGTTGATCAGTGGGAGAAGTGGCTTGGTGATAATCTTGTCTAGGGGTATGGTGAGAGAGGGAACGTGCTTGATGAGGGGGGGGGGGTGTTCAACCATGATTGATGAGGGAAGAATGTGCTTATGATGTTATGGCTACGGTTGTTCTGCTCCAGTGTGTGTCGTCGTCCCTTTTAGGTTTTGATCCTCGACGGGATCCTCGGGGTGGCTTGGTTTCATGCCCCTGTCTCGTCTGCAGACTGCCAAACACTGCTTACGTACTTGGTACTACTAGTATACTCGTAAACGAAGAGAATGGACAATTATGACTTTTACGATATGAGAATGTTCGACCGTTACTAGATGTTCAATCGATACTAGGATGTAGGTTTGTTTTTTCGTCTTCGTGATGTGGGATATCACGGCTACTCTGTGCATCAAACAGATTTGACCTGCAGTCATACTACCATTGATGTATTACCACCATCGTAATCTTTGTCCTGTAGTATTTACTTCTACTCCGTACATACAAAAGTCCTTGCCTCATATGCATCTTTGAGATCCACTCGTTTCAAATGGCATTGATCTTTGACCTTTGTCAGCAGAGCGCTCAACTGAGCTCAAGGTCTACAGCACCACGTACAAATACTTGCACAACACACTTTACCACATTGCAGATATATAGTACGAGATTCATCTGTTCAACCCATTTCATTCAATTTTCTTTTCCGTTAAACATGAACCTTTCTTTTCAAATGAACTCTTCAAAATGAAAACACCATGCGAATGACACCAAGTAGACTATATGCACACATGCTCTTTGAAATTTAAATATAAGAACCATTGAACAATGAATTTCACCTCCGCATATAGGGTAACCACTCCACACTCTGTAGTCCACCCGCACTCACCCGCACCCGCACCCACCCCAAATATCCGGGGAAGCTTCCCATCTCCATATCCCGCGTCCCGCCAAAAAAACACGCCATCATCCGATCCGAGATGCAGTCAATTCGTCGCCAGGGACACGGCATCTTGTCCACAGCCAGACTTTCATCATCGCCATCCCTCATCATCTCTATATCCGCATCATATCCCGCATATGCTTCTGCACGACTTCAAACACAATGGCATCATCAACCACGACGACTCCTCTCGACCCGACGCGATCAAGCTCATGCTCACGCTCACGCTCACCCCCCAAAGACAAGGATCAAGATCTCGACGAATCATGCACCCTCCCCGAAGAAATCAGAGAAGACATCAAAGACATCCGACAAGAACTCTGAGAGGAGAAATGCCGCCCGCGAAGCAGCAAACAGTCCACCAAACATGGGTAACAGCAGGGGTATGTCTCTACTCGTACACTCAATCAGAGATATCAAAGATGATCAACAACCACCAAGAAAGACGCCCAGCTCTTGATGAGAATCAAAGAAACAGGATGAATACACAGAAGAAGAAACAAAGCTGACGAAAGTACCTTGCAATTGACAGACCTCCTACCAACCCGCCTCCTCATCTACCACGCCGGCACAACACGAACCACATTCCTCGCCCTGACAAAGGTCACCACCCTCCTCGTCGGGGTATTCTTCTGTGGTTTCGTAGCACCAAAGTACATGTCTGATCCCACCTCTGATGACCCAGACTCTCCCACTTCTTCCCCCAGACCCCCCGACACCCCCTCTCCCTCTGACAATGCCCCCACCCTCCTAACACTATCCATACTATGCGGCATCATACCAACCCTCCTAATAGCCTACATATCATCCCCCTTCGTCACCCACATCCACCTCCATCTGCCCCCCATGTCCAGCAAACCCCATCTGTCCAAGTTCATCCAGTCCCAGCCAGCCAGCGGCATGGACATGACCCTCACGACCATGAGCTTCATAGCTAAACCGCGGTATACTACCATTCCTGCTTCTGAGCTCATATCTCGTCACGGTAGTGGCAGTGGCAGTAGACAGAAAAGACGTCTAGACAGACATAATCGTCTGGGCATAGTCAACTATACGCGATCTGACGGTGACGGATCGAGTCTGCAGGTGGACAGAGCAACGAGGAAATGGTACAATTTCCCTCCTGTGGTGGATTTCTACATCCAAGATGGTCGGCCGGGGAGCAGCTCCAATAATCCCCAGGTTAGGAGGCGTTATCAGGAGCCTAAGAGGGATAAGGTGACTTGGTGGGTTTGGGAGAGTATAAAGCAGAAGATTGATGAGCAGCAGCATCAGCAGAAGCAGCAGTCCTAGCCATATCAAGATAACACTTTATATCACTTTATCTCACTTTATATCACATCACCACTTTATATACAACTTTATATCACTTTATATCACTTCTATATAGCATTATATTATACAACTACACCACCACGTCTATATATCAGTTTTATGTCACTTTATATCATTTTATATCACTTTATATCACCTTATCACGACATCACTTTATCACGGCATCTCTACACGACATCACCACGTCTATATGTCACTTTATATCATAATACAACTACACCACCACACCACATCACCACATAACTACACGCTCAAATGTACCCATAACTTGTATTGATACCCCCTATATCATATCCAACCCCACATCACCATCATGCTAAACATGCAACCTACACACCTAGTCTACCTTTTTTTTTGAAGCACAAACCCCACATCAAGTCATATAGGTCATTTCATGGGCACTTTCCAACCAACATCCAGGTTGACGCCAGAGAAAAGAAAAGAACAAATTCCCAAAAAACAGAGATACAAAAAAAAAATGAAAAATAAACAAAGGGAATAATAATAAGAAAAAGACATATAAAAAAAGTAAATGAAGAAAAAAAAAGGAAATCCCACGCGCCATGCTGGACAAAACCAACTACTTTCTTTCTCTTCCTCTGCAGGAAATCGACATCTTCAAGTCTTCACCCCTAAAAACAAAAAAAAACAGAAAAACATCACATCATGGCTTTTTGAACAAATGCCAATATACATACCCGCCAGAGATTTATATCGTCTTTCCCTGCGTTTTTGGAACGGGGCCGGAGGATCACAGGTATTCGAATGGCCAAAATATGGTACGCAAGCCGGGTTCTGCCATGTCGAATGGGACCGGATCCAGACCCGGAAGGGTGGAAGGATAGACTGTGTTTTGCCGGTTCAATCCCCCGGGAGGCGTGGTCAAAATCATCAAAGGGTCGTCATCATCTAGGAGAGTTCTCGAGTTCTCTGCCGGTTCATCTTTGCCTCTTCATCATCGAGGACCCGTCGTCAAAGTCCCAGCCCCGCTTGAGTCCCCCCTCGTACACGCTAGCCACCGACTCCTGCCACATGGCTGGTGTGACAAAGTTGGGGATGGCGGCGGGCTGGTACTGCTGCGGTGAGATTTGCGTCTCCGACGACGCGAGACCAGTGTCGTTTGATCCGGGGTACTCTGGTATGCTGGGCACCTCGGTAGCGCCTGTTGATGGTGATAGGTTTAGTGGCCTGGCCTGCTGAGAAAAGGATCCTGTGTCACTTGGAGGTGGCGTACCGAATGTTGAATTCCATTGTCTAGTATACAGTTAGTATGTTATTCAGAGAGGAAGCAGGAATAGAACGACATATAGGTCGTACAAGGGGGAGAGAAGTGTAGCAAGAGGAGAAGAAGAAGAAGAAGGGAAAAGGGAATGGAGCGGAATGAGGGCTGCTAAATGAGAGAAGAACCGAAAATGAAAAAAAAAGAAGAAAAAAACTCACTCCAGAATCTTGGTTGGATTCCATGCCGGATGGTCCGCTAGGGACATGTTCTGTTGGACACCTGGACCTTGCCCACCTTGAGGCATCATGACCAGGGGCTGGCCGGCGGGAGAGTCACCTTTGCTGTCCGTGGCGCCGGTTGATACCGGGGGCGAGATGGGATGTCCGGTGTAACTAACGTTTTGATGAGCCTGCGCAGCAGCCAGGTGCTGGTCCATGACCGAGAGGTGGTTCGGCGGCCGGCGGTACGATTGCGGCGGATCCTGTGGCGGGCTAGACGAGTTGGACAGACGCGGGCTGCCGTACGGGAAACTGGGCTTCAGCACAAAGGCCCTGCGCGTGTCGGCCGAGAAGGCCTCGCGCACGGCCTCGACCTGCTGCCGCAGCTCGGGCATGGGCCATACCTCCATTACCTTTTCCATGATTCTCATGTGTCGGGTGAAGAACTGGATGGCATCCGAGTTTAGGTCTGGATCGGGCGAGACAATGGCGACCTATTTGGTTTCATACTGTCAGCAACGCGGCACAATGATTTGGTTTCTGGTGAGGCAGTTGTGGTTGAGTGAGGAGTTGCATAGGGACGTGGCACGAGATGATATGGTGAAGAGGATAGGGGGAGGAGAGATGAGACGAAACACTGCGCAATAAAAGAGGCGTCCTACAAGATGGAGGATAATGCACGACAGGCCTGCGTAGACGGTAAAACTGTAGCCTCTCTGCATCGACTGGAGACCTTCTAGGCCTTCCATGTTGATGACGGCCTCCTGGAGCCGGCAGAGAGCCTTTGCCGACTCGTAGCAGATGAGCATGTGGTGCTTCCACTGCTGCGGATTCGTGCCGGGGTTGAAGAAGGAGAGCTGAGGGCGGTGGAAGAGGATGAGGGTGAGGTGGTAGTACGAGTGCACGTTTCCGACAAAGGCCGATGGGATCCAGGGAGGCGAACCGTCCGCGGGGAAGTTGACGGCGAGGTCGGCGGGCAGCTCGGCCAGGAAGGTGTCGAAGCCCCGATTCAGCTGCTGCATCTCCGGGTCGATACCCCA
The DNA here is from genome assembly GCA_900188565.1 of Geosmithia flava. Taxonomy (NCBI): domain Eukaryota; kingdom Fungi; phylum Ascomycota; class Sordariomycetes; order Hypocreales; family Bionectriaceae; genus Geosmithia; species Geosmithia flava. The sequence continues at coordinate 59,479 of FYEV01001737.1, forward strand.
TTCCTTCTTCTTGCGAATCCTCATATATGTCGAGCCCAGTTTCCTCACGTTGTGCACGACGCGTGCTAGGTAGACAAAGTTGCGCGAGGTGTGGTATTCGTGCTCATCGGCGCCGGGGAGTAGTTGGGGAACGCCAAAGTCGACGCTGTCCATGGGCACAGAGAGATCGTGACGTCCTGTGGGTGTGTGTTAGTCATATTTGCATGGCCCGAAAGAAATACCAGGGGGACGAGTTGAAGGGGGAGGGGGGACAAGAAGAAAAGAAAAAAAAAAGACTCTATCAAGAGATAAAAGGGGTAAACGAACCTTGGGGAGCTCCGACCATGACCTCGCAGACAAACACGGCATTCCATATCCTGGTGCGCAGCTGGCAGTCGGCGGGGTTATGATCGCAACCACGACCGGCCTCGTGATCTTCAAAATGCTCGTCAAGACCGAGATCGATACCCATCTGGACGCACTGGACAACTGTCATCCAGGAGCGGTAGTAGTATCCACGCTTGGGGGCAGCTTCCCTGGCCTTGAGGAGCAGGAGTAGGCCCTGGAGAGTACTGAGGCGCGGGATGTCCATGAATGAGTCGGCGTGTCTGGAGGCGAGGGCCAGCCACTGTTGGCCGTCGGAGGGGTCATCGCGTAGGCGGCCACCCATGGCAAAGATGGCCTCGAGGATGAGGGGAGAGATGGACTCGCGGCTGGTGTACCACTGGTGGAAGAAGATGGCCTTGTTGAGTACGGGAACATAGGGGTGAATGTAGGTGAAGAAGGCATCGATGTAGCTCATGGAATCCTCCTCGGCGGGCATCAGATCGGGCGGGATGCGAATCTTGGAGCCGGGACCGGCGGTGACGGGAGGCAGCATGGCGGAGAAGTCCTCCTCATCCTCGACGGCGGGGGCCTCTTCACGGCGGAATGAGGCCTTGTTACGGAGGTAGGGGGCGGTTCCCTTCTCGTCGACCTTGAGATTTCCAAGAAGCTCGGACAGGTCCTGCTGCTGCGTATATGAGTCCGGCGTGGAGTAGGCGTCGGGCGAGGGCTCCTGGATCTGGTTGGGCTGTAGAGGAGGGGTCGGGAAGACATTGGCTTGGGAGGCGTAGGAGGCGTCCATGACGGATACGCTGGGCGGCGGTACGGGGGTATGATAGCTGAGGTTGGGTTGGTGGGAGGTATCGTAGGAGACGGCCTGGTAAGCGGCCTGCGAGGCATCGGGATAGCCCTGAGCGGCGTACATGTCTTGATGGGCCTTGGGGACCTGGGCGGCAGCCTGCATCATAGGTTGCTGCCCCTGCTGCTGAGGCGGCATCGTCATCTGCTGGAACTGATCGGGCTGGCCGAGGGGGCCGTCGGAGCCGGAGGCGTCGGTCGAGCCCTCGTAGCCATTGGGGCGGACGCAGTGAAGCTTGAGCCTGATGCATGATGAGCAGGGCCAGGTGTTGTTTGTGGCAGCATCGCACTTGATCTTTCTTCGCCTGCAGCCCTCACAAGCCCTCATGACTAAAGATATGTTGTCAGTACGAATTCCCCATGACGCACAAGTATACAAGGAAGTGAACAGCGCATCCGAAGACAACAGCCATGCAGTTCACGATAGAGGGATAGAGAGAAGAGAGAGGCGCATACCCTTGAGGCGCTTGTGGCGGTTATGTTCGTCAACAAAGACATAGTCTAGACATGACGGCAAAGTTAGCTACTATTCAGGAAGTCGCAGGAGGTGGGGTGGAGGGGAGGGGAGGGGAGGGGTTTGCGGGAAAACAAGGCCAGGATGACGGGGGGCAAGGATGACGATGATGAAATGACGGAGGGCGCGCACTCTTTTGTGTCTCCCGCTGAGGGTATTGCTGCTGCTGCTGCTGCTGAGGGGCGAATGCGAAGGAGCTCATCTGGGCGGATTGAGAGGCTTGAGGGAGTATGCGGCGAGCGTTGGCGTCGTTTGACATGGTCGGTTAGGCCAGCGCAGCCTTGCGACAAGAGGCGTTGCGCCGCCAGTCGACATGAAGCCGACCGCAGAACGATCGGGGATAACTTTGGCCCCAACGGGTAGGAGTTGAAGAAGAAGAAGAAGACGAAAAAAAGAACCGAGATTGAGAGACGAAAGACGTTGTTGTCGGTCGTGTGCGCAAAAAAACAGGGGGGGAATAGAAAAGAAGGCGGCGGCGGCGGCGGTTTGTGACGATGGCGGGGGTGGGTTGTGTTGGTTTGCGAAAGAGGAGAGAGGAAGGACCTCGGGATCGACGTCCGGGATTCTGAGCGGTGGCG